>JH598089.1:73739-93998 GCA_000173235.2 Hyaloperonospora arabidopsidis Emoy2
GTACGGATTGGCAGTGACTTTCATTGCTGCAGCCACGGCGGTCCAAGTTGCTGGTCTGACGACGTTAATGGGCGTGTTTCTCAACTCGCTTTCGATCGTGAGTCTTGCAATTGCTGTCGCCTTTTCTGTGGGCTTTTCTGGACACTTTGCCCGTTTGTTTGCCAAGGCTCGTAGTCTCACGGATACTTTTGGCTACCCCCTCGCGGGAAATGTCTGCGTGAAGAAAGTGATGACGCAGCTGCTGACATCTTGGACGCTAGGTGTCGCCGTGTCCAAGCTTGTCGCCATTGCTGCACTCGCTTTGGTAGCAACACCTGCTGGCAACTGCTTTTTCCGAGCTTTGGTTGCTGCAGCAGTGTGCGCTTGGCTGAACAATGCATTGCTGCTGCCTGTGGTCCTCAGTATTTTAGTGGATGCTACGGAAGGCCGTGTGCGTGAAGTGAAGTCTACGACCGAGGAAGGTGACGAGTACTCGTGCTCGAGTCCTTCTTCGTCGTACCACGACGTGTCAGTAGTTGGCTTTTACTGATAAGCTAGCCACATAGACACGAATAAAATGGTGCTGTTGTACATTCCATCCACATGTTCAACGGTCGGAAGATGGTACACAAATAACAGGAAGCCAAGTATACCCACTGGGCTGTGGACGAGTAATCGTTGAGACAATGGTAGGGACCATTCAATGCACGAGTGTGTACTTCATCTTTGCAGTTGTTCACGCTCCTGTTTACTCAATGTATCGCATCCGACATTTCCAAACTGGTTCGTGTTTTTGAGTTCCCCGTATTCATTCGTAGTCACTCTGTGGCAATGTTCCTCTTTCGCTTGAGCCGGTATATTTCGTAGGCCAGAGAGCTGTTCTTCGTTCTTCATTGTAGTCGTTATGCAAACAATATTTGCTATCGTGTGCGTCGTATGTAACGCGAAAAGTCGGAGCTGTGGTGACAATCCACTGCGAGTGTGACCATCACATTATTAGCTTTCCGAAAGCAAGTACCCATCATGCTCACGACCCGATCTTCACCTTCCACCAATACTCTTAGCCCATGGCCTCCCGACATCATTCGTTCAACCCCGAGATCACCGACGACGCCAACTCCTGCCTTCCACTCCTCAGTCCTCAGTCCTCAACTACCCACTCACTCGTACTCCAGCACGCCTTACTCAGACTTGCTCGTATCCAAAATCCCAAACTTTTCAACCAGGTAGTCGTAATAGTCAATCACGTGATGCGTGTAAGCCCGTTTGTCCACATAATCCCCGGCATGAACGAACGCTTGAAACCCGTCAGCAAAATCTGACGCAATTTATGAGGCGTGAGCTCGAACGCGTCACACGCGAGTCGCACTTCCTGCATCGTATCCGTATGTGACACGGTGCAGTTATCCGTACAGAGCGTCACAGCCAATTTGCTCGTCGACATCTGTCGTAACGGATGGTTCCTCGCATCCAGCTGCATCTCCGGTATCGTCTGGAAGTTACTCGATAGACACACTTCAATACACGTGCGTGCATTGCCAATGGACTGGACCAGGTCATGACAGTACGTTTGTCGCTGCTCTTGGTCCATTGCAGCAGACTTCTCGATTGTATCAGCACGAAATAAGTGGAGACCGGGGCCAATACGCTCAGCGTGCAAGTCCGTCAGAGCTTAAAAGATACTCTCAGGACCGTAACCTTCTCCTGCATGTACCGTCTTATGTAAAAACTTCTTGCGGGCAAATGCAAATGCTTCCATATGGTCACGGGCAGGGTTCCCTCGCTTTGGTCCAGCCAAATCTAGTGTCACGATGGGTATATTGTGTCTCTTTTTTGTTACATATGCTTGAGTCACCAGGCCATAGACGTCAACCCATAGAGTCGGTGGCTCTCTTCATCTTGGTGTACTTCACAAAGTAACGGTAATACGGCGCAGATGCTGCAGTGAAGTACCGCATAGCACACACAATAATCCCGTAGGCAAACCGCGGGGCTTTTCCAGTGATCACGTCATCATCTCGTGTGTTCCACTCCATTGTGACTCGTCTCAAGCCTCGATCGACACTTTGGAGCACGGTGTCAAGGGACACTTGACCTGGGACAGCGTGTAACTGCGGCGCCAAGCGCGTTTCAAAGTACCAGACACCGACTGTGTATTAGTCACAGGCTTGTTCATAGGCTACACGCTCGAGGGCGTCTGTTGTACGGAGAACAGCAATTGTGTATTGAAAACAGTCGAGATATTCTTTTAGAGAGGTATACGTCGATCGAAACGCTCGAGATTTTAACTGCGTTATATCGTAGGTTGGGAGTGGGACATTTTGCTGCTTGGCCAAGTCCACGAGCGTCTCGAGACGGACACTACCGTCAAAATGGCAGTGGAGATCCGTCTTGGGTACTTGACGCAAGAACTCGGTCGAGAACGTCTCGTTGAAAGGGAACGATGGCCAAGTTGCAGGCGTGACGGTCGACATTGGTTGTGATGACAGGTGGTATTATTCTTATTTGTAGACTTTATGACTGGAGAGAGAGAGGAATGAGTAAGACCGTGAGAACGCGGGAGACTTTAAATACACTAACACTTTTGCCTGAATACACTAACATTTTTGGCTTTTTTTGCTTTGCCCATCCCAAACTGTGCCGGCTATCCATTAGCCCTAATTATTGTATTACCAATAGGGGTTAAGCGACGGGCCACTTTGCGAGTCCTAGTGATGGTAGCCGCGATTGGAACCCACATCAACACGTTCACCCCCGCCATCGTTCTTTTATCCGTCAGCGTAGTGATAGCGCCTAAGGTCGACTGTGATCACGACCGTGGGTACGGCTTTCTAAAACATTGGTTGCTCAGCACTGTGATAAATACACTGGGTACTACGGCTTACAGCACACGCAGACAGGTACAAGCCCCAAAGGAAAGTGGACAGCATTATCCGAAAGGTTGGAAGCTAATCGCATATCCTAGCCCCGCTCTTGGCAAGAATTCCATGCAAACAAGCAAAAAGTGACCTTACTTGCCCATATATAACTCAAAAGCGTCAAGCTTGCACATTCGTGCGTCCCCGTAAAGCAGCTTCAGCCAAACGCACCTGGACGATTTTTGTATCGATATCGCTCTTTCCGCGTTGTGCACTTCTCCACCGGTAGCGTGGTAATTTGTAACATTAGGATGGTGGCCATTACCGCCTTTGTGCAATGAAAACGTCGACCTACACTTTCGTCGGGTGCGTGCATTTCAAGCCTGACCCGGGGACCGAAGCAACCGCAACCTTTGTAGCGTTACGGTCTTGCAAGTTCATGGAACGCTCGTGATATTGCCTGTATCTAGAAGACCCGTATTTCTCTCGGTGCATCAGAGAGAAACGCGCATAGTCCCACGCAAATTGCTACATAGGATGCGAACGGCGAAGCCTTCGCTAATGGCGTACTTCTTGGCGGTGTCAACGGCTTCCTTCTGACTACCGAAGGGCCGTGCTGGAAGAACTTCATCGCAGCTCCAGGGCGGAAGAGCTGGCATAGCATCATTAACAATAGTAGAAGCTGCCATGCCAGAGGAGGTAGGTGAAAGGGCTCAACATCATAGTGAGAATGATGAGGGGTTCTTGAAGAAGGAACGGTCGAAAACCATGGCCCGTCGCTTAACCTTTTGGCAATACAATAATTAGCGCTAATGGATAGCCGGCACAGTTTGGGACGGGCAAAGCAAAAAAAAGCCGAAAATGTTAGTGTATTCAGGCAAAAATGTTTATGTATTTAAAGTCTCCCTGAGAACGCTCCGTTTTTTCAAGTTGAGGGCATTGATGGGTAGTGGTGACATGATACTAAAGATCGTGTCAAAAAATGAGTGCAGGAGTGACAAAACACGACGGGATGTCGGACTATCTTTGGATATAGTACCAATTCCGTCTGTTTGCGCTCATTTTTTATTCGTCGAAAGATCCAACTTCGTTTACAATTGAGATCTTTTTTTAACCAGCGACATTTGACACAGAAAGGGCTAGGGCGTGTACTTGGTTTAAGTCGATCTTCTTTTGTCCGCACGACCCCAGGCAGTCTGGTTCTTTTTTTCTGATCGTACAAAAAGCGCCTTCTTCACCAGGCTCATGCTGTCTCCGTCGGACAGTAAGCGCAAGCGCGCGTCCTCGTCGCCATTGACGCGTCCAGCTGCTGCTCGCCACGTCTCGTCTGCTGCCTCATCCAGTCATGCTGGGCCTCACTACAAGCGACG
Organism: Hyaloperonospora arabidopsidis Emoy2; assembly: GCA_000173235.2. NCBI lineage: Eukaryota > Oomycota > Peronosporomycetes > Peronosporales > Peronosporaceae > Hyaloperonospora > Hyaloperonospora arabidopsidis. Next base: position 77,947 of record JH598089.1, read on the forward strand.
CAAGCAGCACTGGGTCCGTCTGCTGCTCCGTGAGCTCTACGATCTGGACTACAAGGACGCAGCTGCGGTGCTGGAACGCGAAGCTGGCGTCCAATTACGGTCTCGACCAATGAAAACGCTGCAAGAGCTTGTGACGCAACATGGGTGGGATCAAGCGGTGCAACTAGTGACAAAACAGGGTGGGATCGAAAAAAAATTCGAAACAAAAGTGGGTGCAGAAACACAAGTAGAAGACAACGAAATACTGGATATGAAGTCGCCCGTGGCAGCGCGCGAGGCAGTGCTGCTGCTACTTCAGAGGAAATTTATCGACTTTTTACTGTACAACCAGCTGCCATTGGCGCTACGTACGTTTCAAGACGAGATTTTGCCACAATGCGAACCGAATGAGGCTGAAGTAACACGTTTAGCAGAGCTGCTGCTGTGTAAAGACGCTGACGAGATGCAGCAAAAAGTCGCAATTCGTTGGCAGGACGAGGAGCTCCAGCAGCAGATTGATGAGCTCGTCAGTGCTGAAGAAAGGATTCCCGAAGGAGCGCTACGTGTGAGTCAATTGGTTATAAAGAGAATGACGGATTTGGTGCTAATTGTTGCTATGTGGTACTAGAAACTGGTGCAAGATGGGTACAATATGCATCCAGATGAGTCCTTGATGACGCTCAGTGGACGCGTGGGTGGAGAATGTGTGGCACTTCTCTTAAGCAGTAGCAAGGTTGACGTGTGGGAGCTGGCGTTCTCGCCTGATGGCGACGTCTTGGCAGCTGCTTCGAGTGATGGCTCAATTGTGCTGTGGCAGATTAATTGGAGTGACGGAGGGACGAGCTGCCATAGTAAAACGCCGCCGGTGGGTTTATTCTGGCTGCTGTGTTACACACTGGACTGTTGCTAAGAAAGACGTGTCTTGCGGCTAGTGTGTGGGTGAAACGCTGCACGTGCTGCAAAGCCTCGACGGATCTGCTGACTGTCTTGCCTGGTCCCCAGACAGTCAATTTCTGCTTTCTAGTGGGAGCCGCTCGTGGACCATTCAGCTATGGAATCGACAGGTACGCAGCCTTTGGTGACACTCGATTGTAAGTGTCGGATTGAACATGACTGAATGTAATTTACGTCTTCCTGATCTAGAGCGGATTGTGCGAGAAGCACTTCCAGCACCCCGGTAAAGTGGTCACTAAAATACACTGGCTGCCCCGTGTGAACCAGTTTGTGAGTGGAAGTGCCGACAAGTCTCTTATTCTATGGGTACGACAAGCTCAATACTGTGCAGTTAGTGGTTGTCTACGAGATAACTTCACTCATTTGTTTACGTGCTGGTAGGACGCAAACGAAGGCTCTATAATCCACAAGTGGAGTGATCAAAGGGTACTTGATATCGCTGTGCATCCATTCGACACCAGGGTGTATGTGCTGATATCAGGATTCGAGATTCGCGTGTACGATATCGCGCGCAAATCGGACGAGCTGTTCCTCCACGCAAAACACCTCATCTCCTGCCTAAGCATATCCCCGTCTGGCAAGTTTCTACTCGTAAACTATATCAAGCAAGAGAAAATCGCGTGCGTCGAGATTGCAACGGGATCCGTCATAGCCAAGTATCGTGGAATTTGCGAGCAGCGCTATGTGCTTCGTCCTTGCTTCAGTGGAGCCCACGGCGAGCTTGTTGCGTCTGGAAGCGAAGGTAAGACGATGCCGCGACGGATGTGAGAAAACTTGATATCTGACTGCTCGTTTGTGTCACCTTTTCAGACAGCATCATCTACTTGTGGCAAAAGGACAACGGTAAACAAGTGGGCGAGTTAGACGGACACTCGAGTGTCGTGAATGTTGTCGTGCGCCATCCACTTCGGTCCAACGTGATTGCTAGCGCAAGCGACGACAAGACGGTGCGTTTGTGGTCACTCAAGTCGCTGGAGTAGATTGCAGTGGAGTTTGGAGCATCTCTCATCACATGGACAGAGCTCTCCAGGTTATGTCAAGTGTATTCTCGATCATGCAAACGAGGTTTGAGCGACGGGGGGATACCAGCGCGTGCGATACATCGACTCAATCCAAGGCATTACCGTCTATTGCGATGAGGTCTGAATGACCAGACGACGCTACTATGGTATCGGACATTTGAGATCGCATAAGGCTAAGGAGTCGGTGATGAAGTTGCTAAGATGGGCTCTAATTGTTGGCAGGGCAAGAGAAGTGGCGATCGAGAGGTCGTGAAAGGTTCCGTATGTAGAGAATTCATGGGTAGGACAACGCGCTGTACAAAATTCAAGTAAAGGTAAGAGCCGACTCGATTGGAAGGTCGCATGATCGCTGTGTAAGCTGTTGGACAATAATTCTACACTTCAGCCAGCAACCATACGAGATCAAGGTGTATGACCATTTGAACCATATGCGAACGGGTAGGTAAAGTTGAGGACACCCACCCCCTCTGCATCGACAAGACTTTCATGAAGGAAGACAGTCACGCATGAGCTAGCATACAAATCCTTGTGCTCATGCATAGAATACGACCAGCTATAGAAAGAGTGCATGCCGATGACGCTAAGAGCAGGCAGCACGGACTGAGTCCACGAATTGTCTTGAACAGGTGCAAACGATAGCGGTGGAAAGCCAGACGATTTGAAAAATGTAATACGTCTTTTCCATGGGTAGAGGGCAAGGTAAAATCCATCCATCCGGCAGAGCACGTCGCCTCTTCGTTTCAACAACACGTTATATGACGACCATTTTAGCAACTTCCCTCTTCCCACTCACAACAAATAAATACACGAAGCACGCAGTCCGATCGTCTCACATCTAAACTCGCTACTTTGCCTCAAGAAGTCGGTATGTTTTACTTTGGTAAAGTTTTGTTTACTGCGTTTATCGTCGCAACTAGCACTAGCGCTCACGTGAGAGGCACGGAGACCGATGGGAGTTCGACCAACCAAGCGCTCACTGACGACACGGAGGTCACGACCACACAACAGACCGGGGAGCTCGATACCGTTCAGCCTGTGACCGACAACGTTGAAGATGAAGAAGAACGTTCGCTTTCTTGGTCAAACAAACTGGGTTTTTACCTTAAGTTGAAGTGGAATGCAGCGACGAAGCCGATCGATGACATAAGGATAAACCGTGTGGATGAAAAGGTAAAACAGCTGAGAGATATGAAGTTGGAGAAGGAAAAACAGCTGATAGCAATGAAGTTGGAGAAGGAAAAACAGCTGATAGGAATGAAGTCGGAGGAGCAGGCAAAACATCTGATGGGAATGGAGTTGGAGGAGAAGGAGAAGGAAACACAGCTGATAGGAATGAAGTTGGACGAGAAGGCAAGGAAAATTGCTCACAAGCGACACCGCCTGTTAGTAAAGCACAATTTTGATCCAAATAGCTATCACGAGCGCCTGGTAGAGCTTAACGGAGGAGGGATGCACAGCGGTTTGGCGACGAAGGCTGACAAACTCGATTATCTGGACTTCTCAGAGTATTGGCGAAAAAAGACATAATCTCTCTACAGTATGACCAGTTCGGCGCCTTCGCGTGCGCTTCAATTTCTTTCCATGGCCAGCCCTATAATATATATGTCTTACCTCTTTCGATGAATCCATGTCGTACATGTGTTGATCAACCGCTTTCGATTAAACTATGCAGTCATAATCATCAGTTTTAGTGCAGACCTCAGCACGAGCACCTAGGAGAGGGGTACTGTCCACGAAGACGGTATAGGGACCTGGTAGCTTCACAGTTGTGCACATGTTTGTGAGATCATTGTGGACGCTGTTCGGGATTCCTTGGTCCGACGTTGTTGACAAAACTTCCGGTTACACGGTGGCGACATGCATGGAGACCAGTGCTTCTAAAACATATCCATCTCATCCAGTAGCATGCTCTCTCCCTCCATCTTCATAGCGACTGATAAGTCACCTTCCAGTGCCGCTATGCCATCGCAGTCTTCCCCATTAGCACCCGCAGCAGCAGCAAAAGACGGACCATTCTTAACTTGCACCGCACGCGTTAACGCGTAATACGTAAGCAAGGGGATCGAATGGCATGTGTCGACCAACTTTTGTAGGGTGACAGCATTTTCGAGAGGAAGCGCAGGCGTTATCTCCGTCTGGTATTTCACGCTGAGTTCCAACGAGCAATCTGGTTGCGTGTTCAGCTCAATTAGCACTTGCCTGCCCCCACCCAAAAGGTCTCCAGTGTTCATTGTAATGCGCTCCGCCGCCGCCACGTCGACTTTGATTCGAGCTACAATCAATCCCCCGAGCATTTTTTCATCGATACTTGTTGTCATTCATAGATAAAGTGTTGTTATTGCAAACAAAACCAGTCGTACCGTTCACTGCATTGTCGCTTTCTGCCGAGATGCGTTGGCCGAATACGTTACATCTGGAGCTGAAAGCAGATAGCAAGAGTGCGTGGAACAATAAGCTTCGTCCACATATCTGAAACACGTTGACCAGCGTATCCAGTGAGGCGTTCACCAACTGAATACGACACAATTAATATCAGTCTAAACATGCACGAGTATTGCCATCCCGAATGTCGTACCGCGATCGGGAATGAATGCAGATTGAGACCACCGGATATCTCTTTTGTCGTCAGGGTGTACTCTTGACGCATCGCTAACGAGGACCGTGAGGGAAACACTGAGCACATGCTGTGGTCTCGTGCAAAATGTAGCCGAGGGGAAACTGGTTTCTTGCCATCAGGAGTCGTCCAGCTTACGAACTCGTTGAAAAGCCGTTCGTCTTCATGCACGTCTTTTGGTGCTGTCGCAGCCACACCAACATGTTTGCGCATTACCACGAGCGCCAGTTTCCGAGCCTGTTGGCCAGCCATTACGAGTGGAATATCTGCAACCACATGCAGCGCCACATCACCACGCCATTCAATGAAACTAATACTTCCGGACCATTCGCCGTTCGCTAGCGGAGAGAGAACATCCGTGTGCGTGGATATGCTGGGCTCGTCGACATCACCATCAAGTCTATCATTTCTGTCAGCGGCTGCCGCATTTGCAGCACTAGATGCAACACCCGTCCGAGTATCGTCGTCAGTCTTTATGCGTTTGCGTGGAGGTTCAACCACAGGAAGGCATGTGAATGGGTCTTTGAACAAAAGTCGCACGCCCTCCACTGCGCGCTTGACTGTCCAATATTGCTAATATACGACGCATATCCTTTAGTAGTCAACAACAAACCAACCAGCCCACAAGCCTTGTCTAAATTACCTGGTGGTTGCACGCCTCAGTGGTCTTGGTAAAAAGTTCAAGCTCAAGCTGCTCGAAACTCACTGCAGACACATCATCAGTAATAAAGAATACACAATCTCTAGCTTTGAGCTTCAGCAGGCCCAACAAATGACACGACACACTCACTTGATGGAAACTTCACCGCTAGTTCAGCTCGATTGATCAACCGGTTCAGCTTTTCCTATGCAACACACATCGTCAAAGTGAGCATTCTACAAGGAACCAGACGAAAGTGCTCGGAGTCAATCGAACCATGAAGCTTGCACTATCGCCATTAGCCAGTAGCTTCAGCGACGCCAGCAGGTCTTCATCCCTATCCGGAAACTGGCTAGATTGGTCTATATATGTTTTACCAACAACCAAAACATGACGATCAGATTCAGCAACACAAAACGTGCGTGGTAACAAAACTCACCTTTCTCGACTGTTGTCAGCGATGCCGTTTCGACGGCACCCTGCCAATATACAAAGCAAGTAACACGACAACACAATGAGTACTTTATATCCCTGCTTTTAGTAGCAGTCTCTCCACTTGTCCATTCTGCCGTACGTCTCCACCCGACAGCACAATGTCCAGCACAAAAGTGTCGCAGTAAATCGACAGCGATGTTTCATTAGGCTTGAGAATCTGCAGCTTAACCAGCGGACGGCTAAGACTCGACACGATCTTAGTGACCTCAAACATGATCTTGTAAGCTCCCACACGTCCCTCCAGCTCGGCCCCTCGTAGTCCCGCTTCCAGGTCCAGTTTACTGACACTCTCAGCCAAAATAGTCCGCACAGTCGACACGTGGGTCTCAAAGCGTCGCACATCTTTGCGCAGCTGCACAAACTGCTGGTTGCGCGCGTACCAGTCCTTATGTTGCTTGAGCGTCTCAAATAAATAGTTGAGTCCGAACCGCCACGAGTTCTTTTCCGTCTGTAATCGGCTTTTTTGCTGGAGTACTATAATAAGGGGTACGGTATTAAGAGTTAGGTTTTCTGAATGGGTACTGAATTAAGGTAATTGTCCTATAAAACGTACAATGTTGCTGGAAAGCCAAGCCATCGTTGCGTAAGTTGTCCGGCAACATCCCATCGAGGCACGACCGGAGACTGCTGGCGACGGAGTAGAGGTGGGGCGAGTTCTTATTAGCCACCGCACCGGCCACGGCAGCCCCGCTCGCTCCGGAAGGTGTCGGTGTTGACATCGTGGAGTGGAATCGATGCGGATGTTGTTGCAGCAACTGAAGTCGCTTTTTGTGACGAGCAACGTAAGTTTAGTCTTTTTAGCAGACAAGAATAAGTCACGTTGAAGCTCAATTGTAGTGGTACGCAGCAGAAAAACTGTACAGTATGCATATCTTCATAATAACCGCCGGTTTTGTCACTTAAGGTAGTTTACCATATTATTGATTTCGATTGTTAACTAATACACATGTCACAGGAAATGGAGTGTAATGGCACGAATCACTTACCACATTGTCAAAGTGTTTGGTGTCGGCATTAAGGATACGTCGTAGTATGCGTAAAAACAGCGAATTGCGCTGGCAGAATACTGGAAGTGTAACGGGGTTACACAAATGGTTATGATAACCAGGTACATTGGTGTGGTATACACACAGAAAGAGATCAGTATCACTGATAAGGCATACTTTTGCATCACATACGCTGAGCGATAATACCGTACCCTATCGGTTATGGTTAGAGGATAATAAACCTTACTTACGTCTTTAACCTTAAAACTATGCTACCTAATCGAATAGTCCTCATCGCAGTTCTTCTTGTGTACCACACCAGAACTACGTCGCCTCTATGAAGACTCTATTACGATAGATATCCGCTATAAATCAGTAAATATATTCAGTTCCCCTTTTGACCAGTTTTAGACACGTGTCTTTCTAAGACGTCTCTGGTCGTCAGAGTTAAGTGCCTGAGTTAAGGATAAGTACTCTTGGGCATTAGTGCCACGTAATTCCTTGGAGTCGTAGTCCCCTGAACCAGGACAAGAAGCTTAAGAGCTTGTACATACACTTAGAGTTAAGTCTCACTAAGTCTGCAAGACTTGAGACCCTTTAAGTTAATACCCGCTTATTTTGATATACTAAGAGACTCTACGAGTCTAGAAGTCTTCCTCTGACAAAGGAGTAAGGGTAGCTCCGCTACACTTGGTAGCACTTGTAGTCAATCTACACGTGAGTCTGTTAAAGACTGTTCCTCTGTAAGGATGGAAACAAAGATAAACCTCTCTGAGGCCCAAGGATTAGCGCTGGAGAAACTCAGAGCGCTAGTCGGGAACGAACAAGTGGATTTAATCCTAGCACAAGGTCCTGGCGTGATTCGTGCACGTCTTGACGCTTTTATGCAGCTTGAGTCCACTTTGATTGGACAAGTACACGACCATTTGGCATCCGTTATGCCTACTCGGTATGTTCCCGTACCTAATGAAGAGCCAAGGGCTCTCCTCCTTGTCTTGGCTGTAAAGACATTTGAGGGAAAAGAAGGGAAGAATCTCCTCCTGTGGATCACAGAGGTGGGAATGGCTATGAAATAATGCTATGCTCCAGTCGGAGCAACAGCGAGTTGGGATGGCTATCTCAGAACGGGATGGTAGAGCCAGAGAATGGGCTCTCACGTGTAACACGTCGGTAGACGAAGCTTTCCCCACATGAGATTTGCTAAAACAGCAAATATCCCGGGTGTGTGCTCCGCCTAATCAGGCATACCGGGTGCGTTCTCGTTTCCTATCTGCCCGTCAGGGCAAGAAAAAACTATCGGACTATGTCCAGGAACTGAGAACTCTAATCGCTGCCATGCAGCTTGATCCCTTACCAGAAACGGTTTGGTTACCATCTTCATGTAGGGCCTTCGTACGGGCGTGGCTCGAACGGAAGTATTCCGGGTACACCCCACTTCCTTTGAGGCGGCTGTGGATATCGCGTTGAACTCTGAGTTCAACTTGACGGCAGCCCGTTTTGGCACCCATGGGTAAAACCCAAACTCGACGAACTCCTTTTCGTTCATTCAATAGGCCGGAGCCTATGGACCTCAGTCTCGCCGAGACGGACGAAGAAGCAGAGCTTCGAGCTGTAGAACAGCATCGAAACATTCGACGATGTTTCACGTGCGGAAGCACAACGCATCTACGCCCTAATTGCCCTTACGCAGGGCACTCCAGGCTACTTCAGGCCAAAATCCCGCCGCTAACCAGAAGTCTGGTACGGTGCGGGAAAACATAGACTCCCAGTAGGCGCGGGCGCCCTGCTGGGGAAGAACTAGGTTTTGTTGAGCCTCTAGTAGGTAGTGGCGAGCAGAATTTAGCCCCAAGGAGTCCTGTGCACTCTAACACGGGACGTAAATAGAATCCCGGCTTGTTGGTCGCAAAGGCGACTGTTAAAAGCTTTGACAAACCCTGGTCGATTTTGATCGACTCCGGAGCATCCGTAGTTATATCAGAAGATGTTCCCTTGAAGGGAATCCACGTTAAGTTGAGGCGCTAAAAGCGCACAAGGGTGATATGATCACTGTTCGCATGGAAACAGGAACTCTAGTCACTGCACCTAAAGTTCCTGTGAACTTGGGTGTGAAGTTTTCAATTTTGATAGAATCGAACGCTGTTTAGTCCTTGATTTGGACTCGAGATATGATCTCATTCTTGGTATGGCTTGGCTTGAGCGCCATGAGCCATGATTGACTGGAGGTCGAAAACATTAGGCGCCACGCACACTGCCCCCAGCGGAGCTTTGGAGAGTCATGAACCCACCTCTGCTAGGAATAAGAAGCGTTATTGGCGCTAGCCACTGGCTGACAATGTCAGTGTGCTGGACATTGGAATGTTAGAGTTAGTTTATTCTGATGATGTCAAAGACATGAGTACATAGCAAATCTCGATATGTGATAGTGAAGCGGCGCGTACTCCGGTAAGTGATAGTCGTTGTGAGAGCAACGTACTGAATGCTCAAAGCATTGTTGACCAAGCGTCAAATCATCGAGGTTTGAACCATCAGATGAGCGTGGAGTGGCACGTAATCCACGTGATGACGACGTCATGTCCAATGACTCGTCATAAGATGTCAAAGTAACGTCAACTCTGGTTTAGAGCAAATTACGGTTGATGATGGTATCGATCGGATAGATACGAATCACACATCGTGTGCTGCGTCACAAAGTGATGATGACTGTCAGCTGTATATACTCGTCAACGGAGTGACTGGTGACTGTGATGGTACAATTAGCCTTGAGGCTATACTCTCGTTAATTCTCTTTTAGAACTCGAAGAGTTGTCCGTCGATAAGTTTGATCACTCACTAATAAATGGAGACCTTTCAGAGGTGGTGATCATTCGACCCGACATCATAGATTTGAACTCTTCTTCACTTTTGGATGAAGCCGTTCTGGAGGACACAAAAGCAGCACTCAGTGCGCGTAGTGGGTCATCAATATGAAGGTATTGAAATACCTTCATGATCCCTTTTATTCCTTAGTCAAAGAATTTCAAGATCTGGGTGTGCCACGATCCACCCTCTGTTCTACCTCCAGATAGAGGTGTCCGTCATGAAATTGACTTAGTTCCTGGGACGAAATACTGTATTACACGACAGTGGACCTTGCCTAAGGAGCAATGTGATGTCATTGATGACTTCTACCGTTCTAAGCACGAGGCGGGAATGGTACGTGAGAGTAAATCTCGACATTCGACACCGACATTTTGTGTCAAAAAGCCGAACGGCAAGTGGCGTATTGTGCATGCTTATAACAAGCTTAATACTGCTACGATTCCGGCACAGACACCCATTCCTCGAAAGGATGTTCTTCAAAACAACATGGTTGGTTGTACTATGTATATCGCACTCGACTTGGTCGATGGATATTATCAATTACTCATGCGAGCGAGTGATATTCCACTTACAGCAGTGAGCACACCAAGTGGTATGCTATGGGAATGGCTGGTGATGCCCCAAGGGCTGTCTAATACTCTGGCAACATTTACGTCTGGTGACGCAACTTTTCCGCCCACATCGGGATTACTCACAGACGTACTTCGATGACATTTTTGTCCATAGTCGCGCCGAACAAGGTCGGTCAGATGTTGACAACCAGATCGATCATTTACGAGCCGTGCTAAATGCATTTTTGGTGCAGAGGAGATTCCTTTTCTAGGATGTTTCATTGGTAAACGCGTCCTTAGAGAGGATCCCGCTAAGGTCAAGACTATTGTGGACTGGCCGATTCCTAAGAATCAAAACAACTTGCTCAAGTGGCTTGGCCTTGCCAATTACTTACACAAATACAGTGAAAATTACGCTGATATGGCTCGACCATTAACTGATATCCTTAAGAAGGATACAGATTGGCGCTGGGACAACACCCATGCTGACGCGTTTTGGGCTATCAAGGAGAGTCTCCTCCATGCTCCCATTTTGGCGCTGCCAAATCCTGAGTACCATTTTAGTGTTGTCTGCGATGCATCCGATTTTTCTATAGGCAGCTGTTACAAACAGATGCTGCAGGTCGCGAGCGAGTTATCGCATTTGAATCTCGTCAGCTGAAAGCTTCTGAAAAGAACTGTCCATTTCAAGGCAAAGAGCTACTTTTTATGTAGTATGCGCTCGTCAAATTTAGAGTCCATCTGCTTGGCTCCAAGCCATTCGTCTTCTATACGGATCATGCGTCATTACGCGCGGCGATACAGTAGCCTCACCTCTCTCAGAGAATGGCTCGGTGGCTTTCCTTCTTTGCGGAATATAACTTCGAGGTGAAGTATGAGCCTGGCAAACAAAATGTGTTGGCAGATGCCCTTTCTCGCAGACCTGATTATGAGCTTAATCATGTCACGGCTGTGTCGTCTCCTATTGAGGAGTTAACTTTTGTGGCATACCCACGGGATTATCAGTGTGTGGCATTGTTTTATGCCCTTGGGAGTGAGGAATACAAGGACTTGGACAGTCAATTATCAGCACGCTTGCGGGACAGCCTACATCGATATTACATCGATAATGGTATCTTGTGCTATCGCACAGATGTAGCGGATACAGCCCGAATAGTTGTGCCTCACAATGAGGATTTAGAGTATCAAATCCTCTTTAAGGCCCACGATACTACCCTCAGTGGGCATTTGGACCGGGAAAAGACTTATGGCTCTGTGAGTCAACACTAATTGTGGCTCAAACTCTACAAATGGGTTAGCACATACGTGCTTACATGCGAAAAGTGACAGAGGGTCAAACCCTCAGCACACTCGGCTGCGCCACTCGCCTGTTTACCTGTGCCCAAGGGGTGTTGGGAGTCCATCAGTATGGATTTTGTGTTTGGTCTTCCCAAAGGCTGTGACGGCAATACGGGTATTGTGGTATTTGTGGACCGTTTAAGCAAGATGGATCACTTGGTGACGGTGCCAGATTCCATCGATGGCAAAGGTACAGCTATGCTGTTTATCGATCGTGTGTTTTGTCAACACGGGTTGCCGCTAGCAATCATCTTCGATCATGACCCTCGCTTCACAGGCAAGTTTTGAACTTCCGTCTTCAAGGTGCTTGGCACGCGATTGGACATGTCCACAGCGGATCATCCGCAGATCGATGGTCAGACTGAGCGAGTTAATCGCGTCTTTGGTGACGTTCTTCGCAGTGTTTGTGCTGAGTCTCCTAAGACTTGGAACTCGATGATCCCTGTCATTGAGTTTGCGTTGAACAACGCTGTTCATGACTCGACCGGCTTTACTCCCTTCTATGTGAATAGTCTCACGCACCGTCGCTTTCCGCTCACGTTACCACTACGTGGTTCTGGGCTTGGTGGGGAAGAGTCTGCTGACAAGCATGCTAAAATCAGCCCCATCACGATGCAGAAACAAGTGAGCGAGTTTCTCGCGACGCGCTTTAGTGTCTTACGACATGTGCGTGATGCAATGGCTGATAGCCAAGACAAACAAAAAGAAAAAGCTGATGCTAAAGGCAGAGGATGTATTGATTATTATGAAGTTGGAGACCAAGTCTTATTAAACACTAAAAACCTACCTACAAATGTAGTGTCTGCCGTCTTCAAGACGAAATTGCGTCCGCGCTTCATTGGGCCGTTTACGGTCATAGCGAAGAAAGGCATTGCCTATACACTCAATCTCCCGCGCAAGTTGCGCACACACCGTTCATCTTCTCACGAAACTAATCCAACTCAGTCGATGACTCTTCACGAGCGCGTTGTACTTGGTCAAGGTTCTCCCGAAGTTGCTTCCTCTCAGTAACAGACTGATCCAGTGCCGTCTGCACGTGAGCGAAAGACTCTCGGAGTCGCTTCACCTTTGACACCAAGTCTTCATGAGCCTGTGCCGACACATCGACCCCCTCCTGCGTTGCTCGACGCGCAAGGGAACTTACAGTTCCATGTAGAGAAACTTCTGGAGCGGCGTCGTCACAAGAATCAATACCAGTATCTAGTGAAGTGGCGTGGATACCCCGAGTCTGAAAACTCATGGGAGTTTGAGGTACCTCTTCGGCAAGATTGCCCGTACGCCGTTGACGTTTTTGAGCGTCGTGCTGCGGGTCAGCTTGTACCCCAACGCGCTTCCCACCAATAGGTGTGGGGGTGTAGGGATCGCTCACTAACACCGAGTGACCCGCGACTGTCTGCACAGTCGAAACAGTGGTGGTTGGACCAGCAACTGGTTTTGCGTACTGCGTGCGATACAGCGAAAGTAGCTGGCCTTTGGCCTTTATCTAGCAATATCATAGAGCAGCTTGCGCTCTAGCCAAACGTTGGCCTTGGAGGCACTGGATCGAAGGGCACTCATGTCAGGCAACCGACGTGTCCTATGTGCCCAATGAGTGAACGTGCTGTCATTCTCGGCCTCAATCTCACCTGGGTACAGAACGACCGGGACCGTTCTCTGCGTCGGTACAGAAGCACCACGTGCTTGTTCCGTCAATTTGATTTGATGATCGGAGATCGTCGTCGCTTCGAGCGTCAAGTATCTCTCTCTGAGAGCATCTCGTTCGGCAATGTCGTCGGGCGTCGTAGCCTCACGCCCTGTGGACCAAGAAGTGAAGGACTGCCCTGCGAACTTTCGCAACAACTCATCAACGCTCAAAGGCTTGAAGCGATAGTCCGAATGCGCTTCGGCGATAGCTAACGTCTGAGATAGACGTCTAGATCTCTCATTCTCCTCGATATAGCGTTGCTGTTGCTCATCGAGCTTGTTGGTGATGATAGGTTCATCAAGAGTAGTTGAGGCACGCAACGCTGTTAGCATTTGAGCCGTGCTTCGTTCCGGAAATGGGTTTGGCGCTATGCGAGAAGGTTCGCACGACGCTGACGTGGCAGGTTCGGGGGTTTCACCCTCTTCCACGAAAGTGTCACTGTCATAATCAACGATGTTCTCATCTCGTATGATGTCTTTCTAATACTCGGAGGAATGCGAAGACTTCGCCATTGATGTGCAAGATGTCGTGTACACAACCGTGAGGTTATCTGTTCTCTCCGAGCTATCTCAATGAGAAAGGTGAAGAATATCGATTCGGGGTATCGACTGTTTGGTGGGGGAGGGTGTAACGGGGTTACACAAATGGTTATGATAACCAGGTACATTGGTGTGGTACACACAGAAAGAGATCAGTATCACTGATAAGGCATACTTTTGCATCACATACGCTGAGCGATAATACCGTACCCTATCGGTTATGGTTAGAGGATATCTATCGTAATAGAGTCTTCATAGAGGCGATGTAGTTCTGGTGTGGTACACAAGAAGAACTGCGATGAGGACTATTCGATTAGGTAGCATAGTTTTAAGGTTAAAGACGTAAGTAAGGTTTATTATCGCTATAAATCAGTAAATATATTCAGTTCCCCTTTTGACCAGTTTTAGACACGTGTCTTTCTAAGACGTCTCTGGTCGTCAGAGTTAAGTGCCTGAGTTAAGGATAAGTACTCTTGGGCATCAGTGCCACGTAATTCCTTGGAGTCGTATTCCCCTGAACCAGGACAAGAAGCTTAAGAGCTTGTACATACACTTAGAGTTAAGTCTCACTAAGTCTGCAAGACTTGAGACCCTTTGAGTTAATACCCGCTTATTTTGATACACTAAGAGACTCTACGAGTCTAGAAGTCTTCCTCTGACAAAGGAATAAGGGTAGCCCCGCTACAGGAAGGGTTACTCCGGCCAACAGGAGGAATCGATTCTCAGAGTCAGCAAGTGAGGGAACCGGAGCGCTCCAGGTATGAAATAATTGGTCAGGCACCAGAAAGCTTTTAACGGGGACGTGAGTTCATGATCGTATGGAGACGATATGAAACACGTTAAGATGTTATTATAAGAGGATGACACGTCCTAGTTGTAGCGTCCGAGAAAGCAGGGCTTGACACTCGAGCCTGTCCGAGCTCACCATCGAAACGAGGTGAACCGCGTCTCGTCAAGCTATGTGCCTCGATCGGTCACAACTTGTTAAGTAACGTGCTAGCATCCGATAGTTATTGTGTTCCCGAAGGGTGAAACTATTAGTGACTATGAGTAAGGTTGAATGCCGAGCTTTTAAATCGTACTTACCTGTCTGTGTGTGTGAACGCAAGTTAGGTGTACCTTACACGTATAAGTGCGATTTAGCATGTCCCCACCACATAGGTATATAGGTATATACGTAGTCACTCTTTGGCTAGGTCACTATTGAGGCGCACGCTTGTGGTTGGCTTAAAATCGACTAAAGGTAAATATGATCACATAAGGAAATGCTGGCTGCTCATAAGCAAAGGCTGATCGCGTCGCCCTAGCATACTGTACTAGCTTAATACAGACATTAACAGCACCATACTCATTCTTCAGTGAATGCTGCTGTATAGTGTTTTGTAACTTGATTCAGTTCTCCGAACTGGATTACTTATTTCAAAGGGCGAGCTCCAGAGCTTGCTCCCTTATTTTATCGAAAACCTCATGATGTAGGGTGAAGCACCACTAAATTAAGAAATTGACAGAGTGGCGAGGAGGCCAGTTGACTTTTTCCAACTGCAGGAATGGGGCCAACAAATGCATCAGTCGAATACCCAGGCACTTGTCGATTTGCGCGAGCTGCTAAGGGCAGCGAATGTCGTTGTCCGAATAGAAGGACCAAAAAATTTGAATATGTTCGTACGGCAAAGGGCATTACATACCAGAAATGCGATTCTACCATACGTGGGCAAATTATTGTGAATGTAGCGGAGTTGCCCTTACTCCTTTGTCAGAGGAAGACTTCTAGACTCGTAGAGTCTCTTAGTGTATCAAAATAAGCGGGTATTAACTCAAAGGGTCTCAAGTCTTGCAGACTTAGTGAGACTTAACTCTAAGTGTATGTACAAGCTCTTAAGCTTCTTGTCCTGGTTCAGGGGAATACGACTCCAAGGAATTACGTGGCACTAATGCCCAAGAGTACTTAGCCTTAACTCAGGCACTTAACTCTGACGACCAGAGACGTCTTAGAAAGACACGTGTCTAAAACTGGTCAAAAGGGGAACTGAATATATTTACTGATTTATAGCGATAATAAACCTTACTTACGTCTTTAACCTTAAAACTATGCTACCTAATCGAATAGTCCTCATCGCAGTTCTTCTTGTGTACCACACCAGAACTACATCGCCTCTATGAAGACTCTATTACGATAGATATCCTCTAACCATAACCGATAGGGTACGGTATTATCGCTCAGCGTATGTGATGCAAAAGTATGCCTTATCAGTGATACTGATCTCTTTCTGTGTGTACCACACCAATGTACCTGGTTATCATAACCATTTGTGTAACCCCGTTACACCCTCCCCCACCAAACAGTCGATACCCCGAATCGATATTCTTCACCTTTCTCATTGAGATAGCTCG
>JH598090.1:0-20589 GCA_000173235.2 Hyaloperonospora arabidopsidis Emoy2
TTGATGATCAATTCACTACAAAGACTTCAATGTCCTCCCAAACGGTGTAGAAGTCGACAACATCAACGTAATACGAAGTCGTTCGTATATTGAATTTCTCAAGGTACCGCATCAAACTTGACGACGCTTCAGAACCAAACCGCAGTGTATTGTTCGAGGAGCAACAACCTGATGCTGGTGGCAATGGAGTTGCAATGCTGTCGATATTCAACAGTAATCCGGTCGCTACGCTCTGGTATCCTTGTCCCAGTCCGACTAACAATTTAAGCTCCTTTTGACGTGTCACGGCGTCACTCACTCATGTCTCTGCTTTCTTGATTGTAGAAGCAGGGAATAGTAGAGGCAGTCGAAAGCGGCGACTAAACCAGCAGCTCGGTGTATACTTGATACAATAACTCGTATACACAATAGCCTCATATTACATTAACGTCCTCAATTTCTTTGAGGTCTGGTAAGTTCTTATCGTCAAAGATGACTCGAATGGTAAGCGAGCAACTGGGGCACGATGCGATATCTTCGCCAATGCATAGATCCTTGAGATCGATGCTGAAGCGGTCACCACATGGACACGGGTAGTAATACGCTTGTTCCTCTTCGTCAAACTCCATGTCTTCGATCTCGACTTCGTCATATACAGCCGCCATCGTGTACTGTGCACCCACTTGAGTGCGTGCAGCCGTCCGTAGCCACGAATTTGCAATGAGTGGACAGCTGCTGGATAGGCTCACCTGTCAAAACCAATTGATTTATTCAAGGCATGTAGGGTACTAATGCACGGGTTAGCCTCACTAGCTAAACTGCCAGCGATACATCCTCCTTAGCGCCATTTTTCTAGTACCATGACCTACCTCGCACTGGTACTAAACACCATGTGACCATGCTGTCAACACTACGTCTTGCCGAATAGACGAGTTAAAAACCCTGGAGATGGTGCGCCATCGTCGACCGTTCCTGCAGTAGTTTTGAAAGCACCCATTGTAGTACCCACTGCTGCCTCGCTCTGCTGTGGTATACGTCGACGTCCTCCACGAATCGGCCGAATGACACCGTCGCCACTGTAAATGGACCCACCACGAAGGGTTTTGATCACACCAGTGTCGGCGCTTCCCATAGCAGCCATAAGGGCAGCGTTTGTATGATTCAGCTGCGCCTCAAAGTGCGAGCGCTGAGCACCACGGAAATCTGCAATTTGATCCCGAAGATGTGTGAGCTCCTCCACGTGCTTCTCTGCTTGGGCTCGCATGTTACCAGCCATGATGCGATTGTTGACTTCCACTTGTCGGATGCGATCGTCACGCAGGGCCAGCTTCCTCTTCGCTTCCGATAGTTCCAACTCGAGCGACGCGTACTTTCGCAGCAACTGCCGGTGAACTGCCACGAGCTGCTCCAGCTTCTGCTGGATCGAGCGCATGTGCTGCCGTTCACGCGCTGACATGCTGTTTGAGCTAGTAGCGGTATCGGGTGGAGACAACAGCTCCCCGGTTGATGTACCAGCCCGATCAGCCTGCGCTTCGAGATTCTGGATCTGTGTCGTTTTGCGATCGATGTCTTCTTGCAGGCAAGTCTTCTCGCGATCGGTTGCTTGTTTCAACGCAAGGTACTCCTTCTCATACTCTCTCAGTTCGGCTTCGAGTGCCGTGTACTTGGTCTTCAGATCCAGGTACTGCTGCAGGTCTGTGCCTAGTTCGGCGTTCTCAGTCGGCCACTCATTCCTCAATTTATGCTCCTGACCCTCTGCAGCATCCTCACCTGCACGATCCTGCAACCTCTGCTCTGCTGAATGCTGGTCTGTTCGGGCAATTATTTCTGCTGCTGCTGCCAGTTTACCGCCACCCGCAGTCGCCCTTTGTGCTGACATAGCCTGCAAGAGCGCATCGTACTCGCTCTGAATCGTCTCCGAGTGAATTTGAAGTTCTTTGTGATCAAAATTGAGTTTTTCGAAGTCGGAGCGCAAGTCCGAGTTCAAAGTCTCGCGTTGGCGTATCTTCTCTTCCAACGTCGTAGCTTGTAGTTCCTTTACTCTTTGTAATTCCTCCGACAACACACGCTGTGTCTCGAGTGCGTGGGCGTGCTCCTCAAGCTTAGCCGTGAGCAACCGGATCTCCTCCCCGCGTCGCATCGATTCTTGTCGCTCCTCAGCCAGCTCTTCATCGAGCTGGGTCACTTTCTCCTGCAATTCTGCTAGCGCACGCCCTGCTCGAGCCGATGATGATGGTGGCGATTCATCGATTGCAGTATCTGGCACTTCCAGCTCCACGCCAACCACGCCGACACCTCTGTCAGGTTCAGTTTTAGCATATTCACCTGAAGCTGCGGCGCCAGCGATAGCTTCGGCGTGACTTTCTCCATCTGGGTCGTCTCTCGTCGAAAGTCTGGCTTCCAGTGCGATAATATATGTCTGCTGCTTTGCTATCTTCTTCTTGGCCGCAGCAAGTAGTGCTTCGTACTCAGCAACACTGTACTGTTCGTTGACCACTGCCTTGTTTGTAATCGACTTGGCACGCATGCCGAATCGTAGCGTAGAAATCGTTTCTGATGCATTGAAGCTGCTTGGTGAAACGTTGATTATTAATGCCGTGCGCGAGTTACCACCGATCGACTCCTGTAGCACGCGGGTAAGCTTGCTGTCTCGATATGGCACGTGGGTCGTATGTGAGTCTGTGAGGGCATTGATGACCATGCCAAGTGCTGATAGCGACTTGTTGATCGTCTTGGCCTCTTCAAGCTGACGGCCCGTTGCGCCAGTCTTGCGCACCATTTCAGAGCCAGCAAGATCCACGAGGTATAATTTGCCAGCTTTTGTGGCTTGGTTTTCGAGATTGCGCTGGAATAGCGTCACCATGAAGACACTATGGCTTCGAGAACTCCCCTCGTTCATTCCTGTCGCTGCCACCGCACGGTTGGCAGCACCTACTCGCATAGCAGCCAGCAGTTCCTCGTCGCTTGTCACACACATTTCTGTCATGCCTTCGACGAATATGCCGCGCTGTGCGTCTTCACGGACTTGAAGATTCATTTTAGACTTATACGGATCGAGCAGGTCGCGAATGCGTTCCATGTAAATCTCAATGTAGCTCACTGTCACGATAAACTCCATGTTCTCATCGGCATTCATGACGTTGTTAAAGATCTCGGTCGCTGTGCGCGGGATGATGCCCTGCAGCTCTGGATGATCGATGTTGGCTCCTTCCATCGTGTACGTCTTACCTGACGATGTCTGACCGTAAGCGAAAATAGTAGCATTGTACCCATCCATAATATCTACCAGCAACAACAGCACCGAATCAGTCTGTAACAACATGACCCTTCACGTAGCTCCAGTGCATCCATTATACCTTGGACAACTGGGCGAGCCACGCTCTCGAACACTGTTTTCTGATTGTCCTCTTCTCCAAACACATGATCAAATGTGAATTGCTGTGGATTGCCGTCATTCGTCTGTAGCGAAAAAAAGCATCATAGATAATCGTCATCATCCCCATCATGAGCTCTAGAGCGCCTTGCGTCCCTCAGGCATAGCAAGCAAGTGCCTCTTTCAACCTTGACTTTAATCTCCACCGTATCTGTAACGACACAGCGCTGGGCTGCTGTCATCGTGAGCTCCTTGGCATTCTGCGGACGTACGCGGCAGTATACGCGCACGTTACCCATTTCGCTCTGCAACAACAGTCAGTATACGTATACAAGTTAGCTACGAAGCAACTTCAATTGATAGAGAAAGACTGAGACGCGTGTGAAGGCCGAGGGAACCCACACAAGCGGACGAAGTGCGTGCCATGATCCTCTCGCTCTTTATCTCTCTGAAAAGAGCTCTTCGAATGAGATTATAGATCGTACTTAAACGGAACATGGCTTCATCAGCCAACGCAAAAAGGACAAGAGGAGGACTACTTACTTTACGTCCGTCCGCGTCCATACATACAAACTTCAGCACTAGGATATGGTGAGCGTCAAGAGGACGGGGAAGTGCACGTCAGGCACGTAATCGCCTCGAGTTTGCTGCAATTCAGCGTGTCTCTGCACGACCAAAGGATCGTAGTCTCTGGATTCTTCAATGACAAAGCCGTGGCGCTTGGCAATGCAACAGAAGCGCTCCATGGAGCCATTGCGACTCGGTTGCAAGAGCAAACAGCGTCCTGACTTGGGCCGCAGCATGGTCTTGATCGTGTACGCGAGGTCTTCGTGGAACGCTTCGAAGAAGAGACAGTCGCTTGCAAACACGAGATCGAACGCGTGCTGCAAGTCGTGACGGAGCTTTGCCGTGCGCTCCCACCGCAGTAACTCGGTCGACAGATCGACGCTTGAAGCCACTTCAGCAAACGCGTTCTGCCTCTTGTTCTCTTCCATGCACACGTGCAAGTTCTGGACACAAAGTGGATTGCCATCTGTCACCAGCACGCGCTGGAGCGCCACAGGGCCACACGCGAGCAGCCCGAGACTGGCCAGACCGACCATTCCACTGCCCAATTCACAGCAGGCAATAGGCAGTAACTCGTCAGCGGCATCTCGTTGCTGCTGGACTTGGGAACAGACACCACTTGACAGCAAATAAGCCAGCAGAATCTCTTCAGACGGCCACGTGCGGATGTTGCCCGTGTTGTCCACACCCTGATACACTCGATGACTCAGTAGCTCCGTCACAGGTACTCGGGTCACGTCTTTGCGCTTCTCATGAACATACACGCGCTTTTTTAATAATGGATTGTTAGCGTTACTTAACGAGGCTCCCAATTCGTACGTCATCCAGACCCAATTTGGCTGGCCCTGAATGTTGTCAACTAGAACTTTCGGGTACCGAGGAAAGAACTCGGAGGCAGTAGATTCAGTAGACGTGGAAGCACGAGTGGGACTCATGGACTGCAGCAACGCGGTGCGCAAGACGCGCCAATGGCGACTTGAAATCTCGGGCTTGCTCGTCGTCATTGCGGATCAGATGCTCGGGCTGTATCAGATGGCCGGCTACCAGGTGTTTTATTGTGTGTGTTACACACATACACATACGTTACTTTTTATGAAGTAGTAATAGCTGCTGTCGTAGATGATAGAGCTCGTTGGGCAGGCAGTAGTGTCACTATTTGTGTCATTCGCGCGAGTGACGTGGCCAATCTTTCTCACTTCAGAGGAATCCCCCGAGAAGGTCAACATGCCGCTCGAATCGACTATGATCTGGTGCGTCTACCGTCGCTCTTCATGCCAACTGGCACCTTGACCATACGATGCGGTCTTTGATCGTTCCATGCTTGCAAGAATTGTCTCTAGATGTCCATTATTGACGCTTTGGTGCTATTTTTGACCGCAGTTTGGACAATTCCGAGTGGATGCGGAATGGCGACTACATTCCCTCGCGATTAGAGGCGCAGCATGACGCAGTGAATCTGCTGTGTGGCACCAAGACGCAGTCCAATCCAGAGAGTACAGTGGGCGTGCTGGCGATGGCTGGAAAGAGGTACAGGAGGCTGCAACCAAAATGTGTCAAAAATAGCACTTTGACCAACTCGTTTTTGATACTTTTTGTAGTATCCAAGTCCTGGCATCGCCGACTGACAGCATGGGCACGCTACTAAGTGCGATCCATCGTGTCGAAATTGGCGGCACGATGAAGCTCGCTAATGCCATTCAGGTGGCCCAACTGGCTCTCAAGCACCGACGCAACAAGACAGGTCGATCTTTGACGACGTGTCAAAAATGTCATAAATGACAATTCTTTTCGACAAGAACAAGACAGCTGAGTGTCGTCCTGTTTTCTATTTTTGACAGGTGGTCAGCGCGTCGTGGTGTTTGTGGGCTCACCCATCGAGGAGGACGAGAAACAATTGACCAAGATTGGCAAGCTCCTGAAAAAGAACAACGTGCGTCTTACCGAATCGAAGCACGTCTTAATCAAGACCTAATGATCGGATGGTGTTGCTACTGCTGCTGGTTGATTGATTGGTGTAGATTGCTGTGGATGTGGTGAGCATGGGCGAGCTCGATGCCAATGCTGCCAAGCTGCAGGCGTTCGTGAGCGCTGCCAGCAGCAACAACAACAGTCATCTGGTGACAGTCCCATCGGGCGTGCTACCCTCGGACGTGCTGGTGTCATCGCCTGTACTGCATGGAGACGATGGGGCGGCTGCTGCCGCGGCTGCGAGCGGTGGCGGTGGTGGCGATGGTACTTACACGGAGTACGGCGGCGTGGACCCGAGCATGGACCCCGAGCTGGCTTTGGTGGGTAGCGATGCTGTCTTGAAGTACTGTGTAAGATGATGGGACCTGATGTTGTGTACTTTGCAGGCCCTTCGTGTATCGATGGAGGAAGAGCGTGCCCGTCAAGAGGCTGCCCAGAAGCGCGCAGCTGAAGCTGAGGCTGCTGCTGTATCTGCATCTGCTACTCCTGCTGCAGTCTCCGCTTCCGAGCCAACTGTACCAGCCATGGAGGCAGCCGTTGCATCGGCAGCAGCGCCCGCAGCTGCCGCCTCATCCGTGCCCCCTCCTGCACCAGCACTAGCGTCAAACTTGCCTTTCATGGACCCCAAATTCGTCAACTCACTGCTGTCGGGATTGCCCGGTGTCGACCCGAACGACCCAAAGATTCAGGCTGCTATGGCGCAGATGGCAAAGAAGGACGAGAAGAAGAAGGACGGTAACGACGAAGAGAAGAAGGAGGACGAGTAGAGGGGAACCAACGAGATGGTGTACCGCTGGCGCACGCAGTCGTCAATCTAAAAAACAGAGAATCGATTGACATCATGTCCACTGGCTGGTCTCGATCGCCACAGCACTCACTTGTCAAACGTTAACGTCACCTCCGTCACGCGTCAGAACCTCGTCTCTTTTTGCGCTCAATGATTGGTGGCGTGTTACACGTATGACATTGAAGTTGTCGTTTTGTCGCGTACTGGACCATCGTTGCACCACTGGTCTTCCTCGTCCCACGTCGTTCTCAGCCTAGCAGCACTCCAAAACAGATTGTGTCCAGCTCTGTCACGAACCACTCACCTGAAAACGCTTTTTGACTCATTGATCGGTACATCCATCGGTCGAGTGGCTCACTCGCTTCTTTCCAACGCCACTCTCCAGAGCCAACAACAATTCCAGACTTCATTTCGTAATTTCTTGCCAGATATCCCTTGAACTCGAACGACTAGAGCCAGATAACTCATGGTTGTGCTTTTCCAGCGTAAGACCTCGACCGTGAGCGACGAGTCCAAACGGTTTCTTGACTCGCTACCCCCGACGTTCAGCAACCAGCTCCGCAAGCAAAGACAATTTCTGCCGGTCTGGAGCTCGCACAAATACTGCCTCGTGATCAAGTCGACGTTTCTGATCTACCGTCGAGCGGGCCGAGCCAAACGCACCGGAATGCCAGCATTCTGGCAGCAAAACACGCCAAGGTATCTGAACTTGCAACACTGCGCGATGGAGCTCATTGACGACAACTCCGCTGGATACACCATCGGTCTCACGCTCATGTCGAGCAGAAGCACCATCTACTTTGCTGCTGACACGGAGAAAGACCGTGCAAAGTTTGCAGCGCAAATTGCTGCAGTGCAACATCGGAAGCTCTCGCTGGACGAGTTTACAACGCACAAGTTACTTGGTCGTGGTCACTATGGACGAGTGGTCCTGGCTTACCACGTGGTGGATCGGCAGCTGTATGCCATCAAAGAAATGAAGCTTGGCCAAGTGAGGACGAAAGTCGTGTTTGCCGAGCGAGCTGTCATGGAATGGGCCGGCGATCATCCGTTCGTGATGGGATTAGAGTACGCCCTTGCACGGGGTCGCTCTGTCTTTCTCATTTCAAAGTTCATGCAGGGTGGTGACCTCTTCTTGCACATGCGAAACAGCGGCGGCAGTTTCCACGAAGGTGCCGTCCGCTTCTATGCTGCAGAGTTGCTACTCGCGCTCGAGCACATGCACAAGATGCGGATCTTGCACCGTGACATTAAACCTGAGAACGTCCTGCTGGATAGCGAGGGTCACATCAAGCTGGCTGATATGGGCCTAGCCAAACGGTTGGCATCGCGAGCCGAACGTACCAAGACGGCGTGTGGAACGGACATGTACTTGCCTCCTGAGATGGCAGGGAGGCACCCAGGTGGTCATGGTCTGTCTGTTGATTTGTGGCAGTTTGGCTGCATCCTCTTTGAGCTGTACACTGGATATCCACCCTTCTTCCTGCCTCAGTCGAGTCGGAAGAGCCTACGCCAACGCATCTTGTACCAGCCAGTACGCTACCCAACTGACATGTCGTCCGAGCTCAAGAGTTTAGTGACGGCGTTGCTGGAAAAGCGTCAGGAAGACCGACTTGGCTATGATGCTGGAATCAGCGACATTAAAGCTCACGAGTTCTTTGCTGGACTCGATTGGGACTTGGTCTACCAGCGTCAGCTTGAGCCGCCACTTGTACCGGGACCTCCTGGTAAAGAGTTGGTTGCAAATTTCGACGTGCAATTTACCGACCAGCCGCACACAATCTACGCACCGGAAGAGATTGCAAGCTGCTTTGAGCGTGACTTTGTTGGCTTTGACTATGTGCGACCTTTGCCATCCAGTGGAGCGATAATCGGTAGTCGAACGGCAGTGTCGTCAGCTTCTTCTTCTAGTCGTGCAAGCACCGTCAAGGATGTGCGTGAAAGTATTGAGTGTAGCTTTGGACCAGCAAATCACGAGTAGCACAGTGAGATGAGGAGCATACCTGGAGGTCGAACAGGAAGTTGACTCGGTCAGAGTCAAGACGTACTCGTCCGTGCGAGCAACCGGATTGTCGATAGCTATTTATCTAATTGTCAGGCGGCGTCTTTGCATTTGTGATCCAGTTTATTCGTGTCTTGCAGCGGCTGTGCAGGCAGCAGTGTTTGCGATGTTCACTTCCGCACTGCAGCACCTTGCCATAAGCTTATGAGCTTACGATACAGTACAGTCACTGCTTTCCGAGATCCTCCGCCGTTGACTACTGCGGGCGGGACGTTGCTGCTGCTGCTGTGAGTGGCGTTGGCGCAGTCGTTCCTGTTCCTGCTCACACTGACGTGTCTGTGCATCAACCTGCCGTTTGTGTTCCTCATAGTATTGCTCGGCCCGACGCTGGGCCTCCGAAAGCAACAGTTGGCCGTTGGCAGCAACGACATCATCGGCCAATCCGGTTGTACTTGTGTCATGACCGTAATCATCATCTTGGCCACCGCTGCCATTTCGCTTCACGTTCCCTTCATTATGGCTGTTTCCAGCTGGATCTCGTTCCACGGCATTACTCAAGTGTGGAGACGACACGTGCCCGCTGCCGCGCGCTAGTTCCTCTTCCTCCTGCTGAATTTTCAGCGCTAACAGGTAATCTGGATCGGTGACATTGTCCACGTTTCGTCCAACAGACTCGCTGACTGATTCACCACTCGGCACCGCGTGTTCAGCAGCTTGAGCATCGGCACCAGCACTTACTTCTTGCTTCGCATGGATAGGAGAAACACATTTCGCAAGGCTCAAGGCCCTAGCTTCTTGTAACGTCTGCTTTTCTGCTTGCTCTTGCTCCTGTTGCTGCGTTAAAATACTTGTTTGCTGCTCGGATGACGTGACGGGTCGAAAGTGCGCATCAAGGTACTCAGTGTCTCCGTCAATTTCGTTCAGCAGCTCCCACACCACCGTAGGCTCGTCAAGGTACCCAGCGTCAGTGATCAGCAGATACAGCTTACCTCCAAACTACGTGTAAAATAGCCAACATGCGAATCAGTCAAAATGGCGTACGACAAACGAAAAGGAATTGAACGAGACTGAAACATCGCTCGAGGCCTTCATGCGTACCTTGAATAGAGTAGAAAAGTGGTTGTTGCGAAAAAAAACACAAAGCTGACGTTCTCGAATACCTTCGTGCAGCTTGACGAGACCGTAATATGTAAGTTGACTAGCAGTGGCGCTAAAAAAGGCATCGAGGACTGGACCTTCTTCGAGAAGCGTCGTGGCCGTCACCACCGCATCAGCATCGCTCATGTGGCGCTCCTTCATCATCGCCTGCACAGTTTGCTGTGACGGACTCTTCTGTGGAGACGACGTCGACACATCTAAATCAACGGATCCCGGTCCATTTGGCACGGCAGACGCGTCGTTAGCAGCATCAAGCGAAAGGTCTCGTAATCCCACCGTCTGGACCTCTAGTGGTGCTGGAACAGAAACTAACGCAGGCATTGCCCCCTCTTTTTCCGCATGTACCACCGCAGCATCCGGCAGCACCGCATCGCCTTTGTGCTTCTTCTCCTCGGCTCCAATCTTTCTCCTGTTCTCCTCTTCGGTCAAAAGTACACCACGGTAGTCCACCAACCGCTCAATTAGCTCATTATACGACTTACTGCCCACCACTTTCATCTATAACGCATACTCGAGTCAGCTTCCACATATACAGCCAGCAAAAAATCCAGCTCCTCCAGCAGCTACGCACTGTCAGATCATCCTGGTCATCTAGCAGCCAGCCATGTACCAGCTCCATATCCAGCATATCAAACACCGCACAGGCTACCGTATACTCAAAGTCCTTGATCCTACAACAACAAAAAACAAGTACGAAAACAATCCATCAACATCTCTCTCTCCCTTCCTTCTCTCCATCTCTCCCCAAACTCACAACTCACTTATGAAACCGCACGTTCACGTCCAGCCCTTTCAACATACTAGGCAACAGTCCCATCACATCTTCCAGCGTCTTCTCTTGCGTCAGACGCTGCAACTCGCTCGCACCCCTCAACTGCATTCCTCACATACAGCACCTCCGTCAGTCCAACCTCTCTCCCTAACCCTATCTTTAACCCTATCTTTATCCATCTCTAACTGATCGACGCACCGGTGGGTTCGTCTCGAGCAGTCGCTGCTGCACGAGTCGCATCAGATCTCTCGCGCCCACAAAGCCAAAGGACGTGACAGCCCCCTCGAGCGTCAGTTGGCCCCGCAAGAGCAGCACGTTAGCGATGGCCAGCAGCGGACACGGGCCGTTCCCGTTCTGACAGACGTAACGCAACGTCTTCCCCAGGAACTCCGTCTGCTTGACCGCGTACGCTTCGTCCATAACCCACACACGGCCTCGTTTTGATCTCTGCATCGATCTGATTCGCAAAAAAAAGAAAAAACCCGTCAGCGACCCCTAGTCCTAGTGGAATCGTACGTACCTGTACCTACTACGTACAAGCAGACGTAACCTTGGCGTAACGCGTACTTAAGCTCATGCGTGACACGTCAATTAGATCGGGACAGCAATTAGTAAGCAAATAGAATAAAGGGATGGACCGCAAGCGACCCGAGCTGCGTGACCCGCATGTGCCGCGCTTCCCAGTGATTATCGAAGACCCGACTTTCAAGCAAGTACGAGGTAACATGAACCAGGCAGATTTTATCCAGAGCGCAGTCGTTGGCGTTGCATCCTTCCCACTCGGGTACATTGTCGGTGCGTCTGTTCGTTATTTGTTTATATTAGTGGCTCTTCTTACAGCTGGAGAATGTCAAAATGACGGTACTAATCGATGGTGACATTGTCTGTAGCTGGTCAACTGGATCGAAGCCTCGCACGCCCCGGAATGTGGTTCACGGGTATTCTAGGTGCATTGGGTGGCATCGCGTTGGCCTTCCAGAACTCCTCACTGCGTCTGCAAGGCTTTGGACGCAATGACGAAGAGGTGGCACGGTACCAGCAGTCGACAAAGCAGCAACCGTGATGTGTGTCAGATATGAGGATGAGTGAGCCACGTGGGGTTTGCTTTGACTGTGTCTTGATGGCAACGTTTGAACTGGGGACGATGTTTGACATGCAGCTGAACGTTTTGTCGAGAAGGATGAGGATTAGATCAGACGCGTGCCATACGTACCCACGAAGTAAAGCGTCGGTGCAAAAAAGAGTGGTATTATACCAGCACGTGAAGGTCTCTCTTGCCTGCAGCAGTTGTTACTGTCGTCTAGCTAGTTGACGCAGGTTGACTGTTCAAAAGACGGTATAGTAACCACCAGGAGATACGTATACCTCTTGCCCAACGACACAAGGCGTAACTTGACGTAACAAAAGTGTGGTGTATACTGAATAGAGCACGGTATTGATCTCGGAATTGTGCTGAATTCCGATCTCTCATACATCCCTACTTCACATTCTTACTTTTCAAATCTAAAGTAACACCCACCTGCCACCCGCCTCGCCTGCTCCTCTTGTCGCCAATCATTATCGAAATCCCCTCGACGACAACTATGGAGCACGTTGACCAGGTATTTTTGTCCTCTTGAAGCTTGCAACCGAGCGTTCGAAACAACAAAAAGACGAAGAAGAAGAAGAGAAGGAGGAGGAGGCTCGGGTGTCATGACTGAAGACTGAGTTGCCGGCCGGTAAGTCAGATAGCAAGTGGAGAAAACGAAGGGGAAGACGGAGGCATCTGTTCGCTGTGGAGGTGAGAGCTGGTGACTGGCTGGTGTCTCTCTGGAGTCGTAAAGTACCAATTACAAGACACAGAGAGAAACGGACAGAAGGAGCTGAAGGAGCTGGCTAGCTAGTTGGTTGGGATGATGGCCCACCAAGGCTGTAATCCACACGCAATCGCTCTCTGTATTGAGCGATTGTCGAGTCAAAGCAGGAAGAGAGAAAGAGAGAGAGAGTAGTGAGACTGTCGCTAGCTGCAGACAATCATGACCTTTTGTCGCTGATTCTCTCTCTTCTGCTGAGACTGCGAGACCCTGACCGACTCATCATCGGCAGGACCCTTTGGATCTCTCTTGGAGAGGTCCGCACTAATGCTGTCTGCATGCTGCGCCACAGCAGTCAACGGCAACGAAGACAGAGCAGTGCTCTTGTTCTTGTACCCCTCCTTCGTCTCCTTTTTTACTTTTTCCTGTCTGTAAAGCTGCTGGTCACTTACTGACTCTTGTGTGATTATGAAATGCAGACGGAAAAAGCTTACCAGAAACAGCAGGGCGTCTTCCTTGCTAGCAAGAAGTTTGCAGGCAAGAAGAAAGGCCCTCGGTTCTACAAGGAGGTGGGTCTGGGCTTCAAGACCCCCAAGAGCGCTATTGAAGGCCAGTACGTGGACAAGAAGTGCCCGTTCACTGGCAACATCTCGATCCGTGGCCGTATTCTCAAGGGTGTCGTGCTGTCGACCAAGATGAAGCGCACGATTATCGTGCGTCGTGACTACCTGCACTTCGTCAAGAAGTACAAACGTTTCGAGAAGCGTCACAAGAACGTGGCTGCGCACTTGTCGCCGTGTTTTCGCGTGAAGGAAGGTGACGTCGTCACGATTGGCCAGTGCCGCCCGCTTGCCAAGACGGTGCGCTTCAACGTGTTGGAAGTCGAGCCTGCTTCGGAGACCAAGCCCATCAACGTGCGCAAGCAGTTTCGTCAGTTCTAGAACTGCTCTGTGGCTGTCGGTGAGCTGAGGTTTGGAGGTTGGGTTAGTAGCTTAAGCTGATACACCAGCCGCTTCTATTCGGAGACGGGGAATCCATCGCGTAACTTGTGCTGTTTGCGTCGTCAGTCTTTATGCAGTGCCCTCGTGAGTCGTAAAAGTTGTCCATCGGGTCGCTCTTCTTTGTTAAGGCCACCGAGTAACGATATCGATACGTACTGGACGTCTTGTGATTGACCCACGGTTGTAGAAATGCTGGATGGGTACAATGGATACGGCAT
Organism: Hyaloperonospora arabidopsidis Emoy2; assembly: GCA_000173235.2. NCBI lineage: Eukaryota > Oomycota > Peronosporomycetes > Peronosporales > Peronosporaceae > Hyaloperonospora > Hyaloperonospora arabidopsidis. Next base: position 13,619 of record JH598090.1, read on the forward strand.
CTTCCAACAAACTGTACAGTGAAGAAAGGATTGGAATTCTAGACATGTGGGTTTCTATAGTCGTCATCACAGTGTAGTAGCAATCGTTGTTGTTGTAGTGCGAATCAACAGAGCTGCTGAGCGCGCTCATGAATATAACAGCTCTTCACTGTGACACACTTCACTTGAAGTGTCTCGTTGCGAAGCTAACGAATCACTAGAAGTTCGTTTTACGAAATGAACAGTGCGTGCTCCATAAATCGTGTTGCAGGCGAAAAGCTACCGAAAGATGCGTGCACACAATAAGTCGCTCCCAATCATTAACTTGCCGCAGCGACACGTCTCGCCGTTCTTCATTCAAGCTGAGGTTATTATTCCTTAACGGTACCAACAGCCGATCTGATCTGATCTTTCACCGCGTCCATGACATTCTTAGCCACATCCGCAGTTTTAGAAGCAATCCTCCGATTGCTCTTTCACATCACTGCTCTTCTCTTGAGTCGTGCTCTTCGTCTTACTCACCGGTCTTGCCCTTCATTTGACCAGCCTTGTCTTGAGCTATGTCCTTACACTGTCCTGTCTTCTCTGCAGTCATGTCCTTCATATCCTCGGCCATGTTCTCCTTTGCCTCGTCGACCTTGTCTTAGATCGCGTTTATAAAGGTAATTGAAACATTTCTGGAACCTCTGATTGAACCTTTAGTTGACTCAAAGTACCTCCCCTAGGTACTTTGAAGTTTCAACTAATAGTTGAGCGATAAAGTGGTCTCGCTACTTGAAGTGTGCTTGATCAGTTCCAAGATAGAGCACAAAAGATACCAACAACAAATTACAGATTCTAATGAGCAAATGCTGTATCTCGTGATCGCAGAAGGAGTCATTATAGGTGGCTGCTGACGTTGTGATCTTTGGTCGATTAATTTATTTTGGAGCTTTATTATTCAGCCCAAAATTCCAGATGCACCGACGCATTTGCGCTTTCGGCGCGCGTGCTTGTATGCAGTTATCGAGGACAAAGATGTTTACAATCGTGTTAATTTGTGACAACGATAACATTGATCAAAGTGTCTGAAGATTGATGCGAAATCGACTGTGGATAGCTGTTTAATAGCTCACGTCTGTCACTGCTTTCATTATGTAGTCTATTATGGGGTGTACTCGTATGGTCTCGTCACAAGCGTGGACATGCAGCAGCTTCTATCGCTGTGGGACTCGGTATTAATACATGAACTAAGAGCTCTTGCTCGTCTACAAGCCTGCTGCATCCACTCGACATAAATACAAATATGTGGCACCAAAGGAGCATGTCGTGATCAGCCTGCTTTATCCTTCGTCAGGCCTCGCTCGCTTGCACTTGAAATGTCTCACTCCTTCGCTGCATGTGCACGTAGTGATCCAATTGCACTTAGGAAGAATTGTGCTGCAACCGGTGGTGTTCGATGCTATCTTTCACGCAAGACCTGGCATTGCACATGGGGCCAGGCTATGCGCATGAGCGTATGAGATGCATTGAAGGTGCAAAGTACGGTCACACATAGGCGAGCGGCCAATGTCATTCTGCAAGGTGTAGGGCTAAACAGCAGCGAGTCAGCATCAAGTGAGACAGCATGTACGGAAAGAGCAGTGGTTTTGCCCCTTTTCGGCATTTTGTGCATATCTATCCCCAGTGCCTTGTCGCAGCTCGACATTGGTTGTGGAATGTTTATAAGCGCCTGGAAATAACGGATTACACACCGGTAGAGGAAGCCGTAATTCTGCGCCATACGATAACTATAACGAAATGTAAAGATAAATAAAGGGTTTATGGGGAATTCTATGCAAAGAATGGAATGATGCATACGGAAACCCCCGTGGTCTACTGAAACTAGAGTATAATGGACTCTGGTGATGTTATTGAGACCAACAGTTGGCCACTGAAACTCTAAAGCCGAGCACTCTAACGTGAGAAACATGAACGGCAGGACGTACCCTGTCACGCTGATTATGACGAATTACAGTACAGCTGCCCGAGCTGCCCACCTAGACACCATGAGCGACATCACACCCATCACACACACTGCAAGTGCTGCCGTGAACAAGGCCACAGCATGCCAAAGCCGAATTCATCGAGCCACGAATTTGGCTTTGGCGGAATTCCCCGGCTCTATGAGAGAGAAAGATCCGTGGCGGCGTTGGTGACGGTGATCCCGAGCACAATGTGGTGGTGATGACCACCCCACTGTCCTGAGCTGGATTTTTCGTGGTAGTTTAGGGGTAAAAAGTAGTATCGCCAGAACAAAATGGAGGTTAAATGTGTAATTAATAATGCTTTTTAAATGTGCTTTATAAACAGCACCATTAGTTGAACCTCTTGTTCAAACAGTAATCCAAGTAGTAGTTGAAATGCCGCTCAATTACCTTTTTAAACGCGCTCTTACTGTGCAGATGACAGACAACCGTTGTGAGCGACAAAGCTGTCGGTGTGACGGTCCTGATCGTTCGTGGTGAAAATCGGAGGTTGACGTGATCGTTCTGGACGTGTCTACTCCCATCTGTCGGTGCAGCGCCACCCACTCGAGCAACCACCTGTTCCATTATCAACAAATGCGGTGACTTGGTGCATCAAGAGATTGCATCGGAGCCGTTTATAAGTGAGATAAAAGAGCCACACTACAGAGTGATAGATGAGCACTCAATGGCGTGATCACTCTAGAAGCATGAAAGGACGACCGCTAACTGACAATCTGGTATTGCAAGCACATTAAGATGGAAGAATGGGTGGTTGAGTGAGAGAGATGTTGCATAGGATGGAAGATGCTGTCCCTGTTGCCCTTGCGGAGGATGACGCAGTGAGTTTTCGTTGTTCTGGTTTGGTCACACGTAGCAAAAGAGGCTACTGAGTTTCCTGTCTACGTTCTCTACACTAGCATCTTAAACGGTATTTACTTGTCTATCAACGACAATCCACATTCAGCGCTGGAATAGTACGACGTACTACTGCTTGCACGGAATGATAAGGAAGAGGAGAAGTAGACTGTTGCAAAGTCCGAATATGATCTTCTCAACGATGTTGATTTGGTCGATCCCTTATATGATAGGTGCCATGAGTGACACCACAAGTTTTGACGACGTTTGTGTTTCACGGCCGACACTTTGTACAAGCCGAGTATATCTGTACCATCACAGCCTCGTCCTTCTAGCACGACTAGCAGCACCATCGTCAACGGCTCGAACAATCGCATCAGTACAGAGATACGTTGACCTGCACGAATCTTCAAGCTTGTCAAACCCGAAAATTTGGTTTTAAGACTGACTCAATTGTTTTCCATTCTATCGTCCGTATCCGGCAGTGTTGTACTCAGAGTCGAATAGGAGGGACCTGGGGGCATACTAAGGTATCGACGTTACGACCTTGTTTGCTGATGATTACGTCCACTGATCTTGGCGGCCCCGGCTCATGGACATCACCTAATTATGTGTAACTGCGACATAGATATATCTAGTATGAAGGTCGGTCTGTCCACCGTCTGACGACGAGCAGCCTTTCCTACAACTGCAGCAACGAGTACCACTGGGTCGACGGGAACTCGTTCGCTTCGTCATTCCCCATTTTGCGCGCCACAGACCAGTGCACCGTGCTGTCCGTCGTCTGAGGACTGACATGAAGGTCGTCTACCTTCGCGCGCTGTATGTCGGTGGTGCAGTACTTACCACCACCGATGGCGCCCCAGGCTTCCGTGATTGTGTGGCCGAGGCACCGCGCCCTACCACAGCTGTGAAGGCGAGCCTACCGAGAGACTGATGACGGCTCGTGGTGCAAACAAAGACAGCAATGAAGAGCGCGTGGACTTTAAAGTTTTGGTTGACGACATCGCAACCTTGACAGAAAAGGCGGACTCCGTGGCAGACAAGGTGGACCTCTTGGCAGAAAGGATGAAATTCTTGTGGAGACCAATCGACCCTGCGGCTGACGCTACACGTTTGTCCACGCTAGCGACGACCATCTCCATATATTAAGGGCATCCCGTCACCACCGTCACTCTCCACTAGAGATAAGAGTATAAGGATCCTGACTAACATGCTCTCCAAGTATGGTTTCGAGATGCCGTCCTCAATAGTGCCCGACGATGCCTATCGCGTGTACTTCGCTTTAGATAAGAAAATGGAAGCGAAAGATAGGGCTATACTGATCCATGAGGCGAAGTCCTGACCCGACCGTTGCTAAAGCTGCGAATCTAATCGAACAGGCGCAGTTTGCCCGATTGCTCGCGGCAAACATACATCCAAGCGGCTTCCAACGAATTGGTGCCCCCATCGACTGGTTTACTGGACCAATTTCAGGAGGAATCCTTAGACCTCATTGTAAATGATTACTGGCAGTTCTACCTCATCAATCAGGGTAAACGTGAGACGAGTAAATGGATGGTGACTACACACTGAAGCGCGTACCACTTAACGACATGAATGAATTTTGCTTTGCTTATATTCAATGATGGCTCTATGTCCTATAATGCTAGGACTTCTTAAGTTTTCGTTAACCTGCATACAACAGGTGTCCTTGCAAACTGTGAAATGTCTTATGTGCATGATTGGCTCGATTCTCGAAAGTGTGTTTCCTCATATTGCTGCAAGCTCGACAAGCAAAGAAGACCACCGTGTTGTCTGCCTTGCGCCTAATGTCAAGGCTTGGTCGATACAAGCGAACGACACTACCGTGGTAAAAGCGGACCAAGGCCAACCTCCGCATTTCTAACAATGACTGCGCTATTGTGTGTGTTTCGAAGGTCTCCACTGACAAATGCGGCGCAGATGAGTGCCTTCGCTCAACGTGGGGCACATAACTTGGCCAGCGCAGTGTCCCATAACAACGAGAACTTATAAACGCCACACTTGGAGTAGGAGGACAGACTGCTGGACGAAACGTGGCGGAAACGGTAGAAGTATATAACGGCTGGCGGCATTCCCAGAAAAGCTTTACGTGAATTTATATTAAAGTGGCCTTAAAGGTTAGTACAGTGACCACAGCGGACAGACTAGCAAACGCTTTATGGCTTTCCACAGTCGTATCGATACGATGTCTTCTCCGTCTTCTACTGACGCGTCCACTAAAGTTGACTTGAAATACCGCTACACTTACCATCTGCTTCCGTCTTCGTCTCCTGTATCCGTTCATGCCACTCTTCTGTCTCGTTGGTTCCCCCAAAGACGCGTTTGTCGCTTCCGATGCCAGCGCATCTACTCCTCTTTCGAGTTCTGACGGCAAATGACTTGCGACACGTATTGCAAGACTCGGTGACTCAAGGCAGAACAATAATTTACAATTAGTCGTAATGCAAAGCCACTTCATGATTGTGACGAAGCATTTCTTCAGCTATGCTTGAGAATAGCGCGAACAACCACAGAAAACGTCAAGAACGGCTGAAATCCAGACTCTTTCATATGACACTCGAACAGGGAGAGCCCAACCACGAGTAGGAACATACATCCAGAATGTTGCGCTCCAGCTCAGATGCAGGTGTTCTGTCCGTTAATAGCAACTCCGCACAAGGACGTGTGGCTTAGCATATGCTCGTTGGTCGCCCCAAGAGTAGCTATTCGGCCGGCAGCCACACGTGACTTTATTGTGCCCCTTCCTTTGGAAATACTCGATAGTATGCCACTGTCTCAGCAAGGGGCTCTTCGGGAAACATCATCCATTTGTTGATGCGGTTTCTACTCGAGTAAGTCAGGTTCATCTTCAAACTTATCGCCGCGTTCTTCAGACAGCAGAAACGAGCCGAGATCGTTCGGGTACTTCTGAGGCTGGCCAAGCAGACTGAGCAGCACTGGCAACAGTGCCAACCCGTGGAAACAGCCCAGCAAGACGATACCCAAATACATCCGGAAGAAGTATACACGGAATAGCATGGACGGTGCGAATGCAAGCACACCGATACCGCAAAACTTGGTCAGTGTGATGCCCGAAAAGATTGACGCACCAACATTGGTCAGAGCATAGCGCGTATGGTCGTCGGAAGTACTTTCGACATGCCGTCTCCTTGAGAGCGAAAACTGATGAGCCATATGCACACAGAACTCCACGCCTAGTCCGATGCAAGCAAGAAGGTTGACCACCGAGATTGCATTGATGGCCGTTTCAGCACGAGGTCCCGCTAGCAGGTTCCACACGAAAAGGAACCCCAACTGCGAAAACGCCATCGACAAGACACAAAAAGTGACGACAGCAGCCAAGCGTGAGCTTCCATCCATAAGCACAAATACCGCAGCAAATACGACAGCCAATGCCAACAGCACACTCTGCAACGCTACTCCCTGAATGTATGTGTATTGCTCTTCGAATACAAACACAAGAGCATACGGGAAAGCAGTAGCGGCTCGACCAGAGCTCCAGGCACTAGTCACATCGTGCAGGTAGTAGTACGAGTTCACAAATATAGACTGGTTTCGCATCGCATTCAGCTGAAACCGCATCCGAGAGCCAGTAATCGTTAAGCTGTTTGCATTGCTGTCCTCGTCAATGTTCGTTTCATTAAACACGATGTCGCCTTCGTACTGCGCACCACAAAGTCCAAAATGTTGACAGCACGACGATTCAATCGAAATTTTGGTAAACTTCTTCACCAACGGGTAAAATAGCGCGTTCGGAGTCACGTTCGCTGCAGCTGATACATTATGTTCAAGAGAGGCGGGCAGGAAAACGTCACTATCCACGACATCCGCGAGCTCGTATGGAAATGGGTCCATTGGTTGGATCGGGCAGTCGCACAGACCTTGGTCGATCTTGTCTTGAAGGAAGAAGCGCATTTGACGCCACTGATTAAACGTGTGCAACCACGAGTAAATCGGCAGCTCAATGTACTCGCGCAAGCCAGAGAGCTCGTCCAACAGAATATTTAAATCCCCCTGCTGCTTTCCATCTGTATAATTCACTATGCCGTCAAGGACGACGTACGCCGGGGGACCAGCTTCACCAAGCGCGGTCTGCCGTTTAAAATACTCATGTAGATAAAAGTC
>JH598090.1:21338-73741 GCA_000173235.2 Hyaloperonospora arabidopsidis Emoy2
GCCAACGCTTCAGTTACCGCCGCCACTGCAATTGACGGTCCGACATTCTGCATAGCTTCTCCTGTAACTCGCTTCAGCAGCAACAACTCAGCCTCAGCTTGATCACGCATGTTGCGGTTTTCATTGAGCGTCATAAGGCCACGCAGTGCTGCCAGACGGTCAAATTCATTCGCTAGGATGAACATATTATCCACACCGATCGCAAGCACCAAAAATGGCACGACTTCGAGCGTGATCATCGTCACTTCCATCTGCAATATTGCACAACTTACGCCCATCGCAGCACCAAGCGACAGGAGCACAATCACAATACCGGTAAAGCCAAGTCCGAAGCGCGAGTGCACTGGATCCTGAAATTTACCCAGCGAAGCGGATACGTAGAAAAACATCACCAGGTAGCTCACCACAACAATGAAAGCATTTTGTCTAGTTTGCACCACCAACGAGTCAGCAACAGATCGTTCAGCCATGTACGTGAGTCTCACGCCATCAACGCCAGCGTCTGCCAGCTGCTGGTCTTCCACACCGTCCCATATAAACTCGTCATCACTGTCCTTCTTAGAAGGCATTAACGATTGTGCTGCTCGTTCCGCCGTCTTGAGAAAGACCTCTTTCTCCCACAACTCAACGTATCGCGTATATGTTTCGTTCTCCGGCTTACTATTCAGTAAGAACGTGACAATCAAGGCCTTGGCTTTAGGAGTAGCTTCTCCGCACGGGTCTGGATTTTTATGGCAGCCGTCTCTTGACAGTCCACCGAAAACCACATTTCTCATTACTGGGACGCCATTCTCGTCCATGCATGGCGAACGGGACTTGAGCTCCGGGTCTGTCGTCTGGCACGCTGCCGTTAATTTGATGTCCGGGTCATTTTGCAGCAACGTGGCATTGCTCAGCCAATACTGGAACGGACTCGTGATTAAACACCCCTTCCCTTGGATCGGTCGGTAGCAAAAGTCCTCCAAACTTAAGGATACATTTGCCTCATCCATACTACTATAGACGACGGTATCTTTTGTGATTTGTGTCTGGATTTTAGCCATCTGTAGCAAAAATCGGCGTTGGACTAAATCCTCGGCTGAGTCACACGTTGCAAAATCAGGGTCCAAATTGGAGTCCAATTTGGAAACTGAGTCGTCGATGTAAAAAATGAGTTGCTGGATGCGGAAAAAAGGTCCAAAGAGCTCGTCGAAGCGCGCTTGCTCCTGGGCAGCGACACTGTTTGGAGGCACCCAGAGACCTTGAGGATCTGTCTGCAGCTGCATGTTCAGTAGACCTAGACATAAGAATAGGCTGCAAAGTAATGCGGAAAGCACCACGAGCACTGGAGACTCGCTGCAGAGCGCGCCCAGGCGGAAGAAAGGGCGCATGAAAAAAAGAGCTGGAGATCGACGAGAAATGATTGATTAAAACAACTGAGTATGCTACCGTTTTTGCTACCGTACCTATGAAATGGCAGCTACAAACATATCGTAAAGGAACTGCGGCGACGAGACCTATAGATTTGAGGGAGAAATGTGTACCGGTTTTATGGAAACGTTTGACATGAAACTCGATAAAGTAAACGTTTAAACGTGTTAACAGTTTAAGATTTGTTTAAGAAATCAACGTTTATTGCGAGCCCGAAGCGTGAAGCTATTGGTGGCTGAGCGCAAGTTACGTGAAAATATAGAACTTGATTCCGTTCGCTGAACTGGATTACCTATATCAGAGGGCGAGCCCCAGAACTTGCTCCTTTATCTTATGAGCGGTAAAGGCTAACAATCGAAAGCTGAAAGCTCTCTAGTAGCTCCTAAAATAGTTGGAAACTTTTAAAATAAGCCTTATTCAGTTGCTACACCAAACAAGGCCAATTTATACGACCTTATCACTTCGATCGAAGGCCGGAAGCAAATGTACTGTAGCCAACTCGATCAACAGTCATCGTATGTAAGCATTCTGCAACACCCGATGTGAATAGCTCTAGTGAGCAGTTATAGGCGTGCATCGTGCTAAACGTCAAACAAACAAACGATAGCGCTCGAAACCAGCAGTGCTTTTTCCAAGAATGCGATGATGTAGTCAGTTCACAGCTTGTAGCGAGCAAGCAGGCAGGGCGAATCTCATCATCGATTTGACTTCTGAGATGCGATCGCACCGCGAAACGTGCGGTGAGCGGATGGTGCAGAATTCTGTCGTGTTTACAAGAATGCGCTTAGTAGATGAACGCCGATACAGGAAGTATACCAACCGTCTTTAAATTGGTTGGGGCAGTGACGCCTTACATTTGCATCTACTTAGCGAAGGTTGAAATGGTAGGTGACAAACGCAGCGGACTTGAAGTTGCTGTGTGGTTTATAAGTGTAGTTGTGGCTAAAAAATGGAGACGACCGTAGCAGCCCACAGCTTTATTCCGTAAAACTCAATAATTCTGAAGCAGCATGAGGATAAACTGATCACAGCCTGAGCTATATGCAGCATCAACACATCATCCATTTCACAAATCTCGTACTCAAACGTCCACATGTTCGAAATGCTCTCTATTCTGAAGCGACTTAATGCGGCAAGAAGCTCTCCGAAAACTTACAAGATACTTATCGATACGTGGGTGTCTGTCCTGGCGAAGCTACTAAACACTCCCATCACCTCTTTCGTTGAGTCGTGAGCATAGTATGGGATACAACGTGGTACCATTCACTTGGATCTACTTCCTCGACCAAGTATTGCAGATAGCAGTGCTAGACGCTTACTTCTGCTTCTTGAGCTTCTCCTCGTCCTCCTCGGCCGCGTGCTGCTGAGCAAACTGCTCAATGCACGAGATTGCAAAGTACGCAATGAAAAGCACCATGACCCAGGAGCCTAGCTTTGAGACCAGACTGGTAGTAGGAGCCGCAGCTACACCAGCGTGCTCTGCGGCTGCCTTGACCTGTGCCGAATGAAACTTTTCGCGGCACTCGAGCAGAAACTCGCTAACTCGGGAGCCAAGTCCCCACTGCTCAGGAGTGATACGTCCAATGAGTGCCTCCACTCGCTTCAGGTGCGCGTCCGTAAAGATAGTGATGAAGAACGCGGCTTGCACATTGACCTTGATCAGTGCTTTGCCAATCAGCGTGGCGCCAAAAAATGTCCAGAATGGCATGAGGAAGTGTCCACAACAGATGCCACAGAGATCAAAGGCCATATTAGGCCAAGCCGACATGAGCAAGACCCCCCAGAAGCCGTGCTTTTCCAAAAACTGGATCATCCAGTTCTTCATGCTGTTCATGAGGTTAAACTGGGACGTGGCCTCAGCAATCTCTTCAAACTCTTCATTGCGTTGTCCTGCAAGTTTTGCAGCACGACTAAGTGCATAAGGTGGAATCTCTCCTGCAGCAGTACCAGCTCCCCACAGCATACAGGGCAGAAAGACTTTCCAAAAGATCGCTGCGAACGTGACGGTCGAGACTTGAGGGACGTGAGTGCAGTTGGCTTCGAACGGGTGGAACCACATATGATGGCGAGTATCAAAGTCCAGTGATTGACACTCCTGTGCGCCCTGCACGACCAGGAAAATGTGAGGGAACAGGAACAGCACGCCCGAGTGCATACCTGTACCCAGTCCCACGCTCGAGAGCACGCCCAGGCCGACCCACCAGACCACAAACTTGACGCTCTGATTGATCTCGTCCAAAAGCGGGCGGTGCGGTCCGTCCCGACTCGAGGCCACGAGCCACAGCAGCAGCAGCGGCAGCAGCACGAAGCGCGTGGCGGAACTGCGCTGGATCCGGAGTGCCAGCCACTTAACAAAGCGCAAAAACACGATACTGAAGTGGTACAAGACGCTCAGAGGTCGCTGAAAAAGCGTCAGCTTCTTCCGCTCTTGACGCAGCTGCTCCGCGAGACTCTTGCACGCGTCGGGGCTCACCATGGTCTCTGCCGTCCGACGACTGACGACGCGCTGCGGGGCCGGATGACGTGTGGCGTCGACTGCCATCTCTTGGTTATGAGCGATGCCATATCATTGGTCGAAAAGACTTATGCAAGAGGGAAGCTATTTTCGTCGAATCAGCTTCGCGGCTTGTGACCAGGCTGATTTTCCGTAGCGGCGTTGAGAAAATTCTTGTTAGTTTCTTTATATTCTCGGATGGAATAAATGAGCTGGGGTGACGGACAGATGATGGATCACACTCTCTCTTTCACAAAAACACTCGTGTGGGCCACACTGTGTGGTACGACATCGCGCCTATGCAACCGGATGCTGTCGACTATAGACTCCACAATTGGACGCTTTTTTGCAATTCCAAACCATGCACATGTTTTAGCGTGTAGTCGCTTGCTCGCATCGTGCTTTTGACTGTACTGACTTGGTATGGTAACTCACCTTCTAGCGGCACGAGTTATTAACATGAAATGATGCCAATGTTGGAACGACGCTCGTCCCGATATACTAACGATCTGGTCTCCTGATCGAATTCAAGCCGAATTCAGAATAGACGCTACCCACATCTCTCTACTAATTTTCTGGAGTGCACTACACTACCACTGCAGGACTTCGTACTGCTAATCGATTAAAGAATTAACCAGTATATTGTAATGAAAGAAAGATATATAGGGATCCACTCCACGTACTCTTCGCACGCGCTGTTAGATACTTTTGAAAAGAAGATAATACACACAGATCGTACAAGCATGTCGAAGCCGCAACTCCCCTTATGCGTGCTTGACCTCATTCTTGGCCTTGGGCATGACGCGACGCAGAATAGGGGTAAGCACGCTGTAGACAACCAGTGTGACCACGGGCATAGCCAGTAGCCAGATGTAGATGGCATGCAACAGCGTGAAGCGGAAGAGTAGCAGCGTGTTGATCGTGTCCTTCTTCACGTCCTCCATAAAGTTACTCATCACAAACCCGCTGTCTCCTCCGTCGCCGCCGCCAAACATAACGTTACCGTAATAGCTAATTTTTAGCACGTAAAACTTGTCAGCTAAGAATTAATGTGAAACGGATAGCGCTTCGAACCCACGAGGATATCCATGTATACATACATAAAAACAGGGATGGACGCAATATTGAGCGGCGTGACAAGGTAGTTAGTGAGCATAGCAGCCACGGGGTTGAGATGAAAAAGGAAGATAGCCGCCATGACGGGCACAGTAGTGACACCAGGGACGGGGAAAATGCCCCCGGAGACGCCAAAGGCCATAGCCAGAGCGATGCTACTGGGCGAAGCTTTAAACGCATAAAATGAGGTTAAAAGGGAGACAACACATGGACTAAGGATAGACAAGGAGACGCACCGCCAGACTTGAGCAGCTTCAGCACCGGGTCCTTGACTTTTCGTTCGAAGAGAGTGCTCATGCTTGGTCGCTTATTCCGTCGTGTGGATAGAGTGTCAACGGGGAGTTGACTACAAATGGAATACGATAGAAGCGATGCGAAACGCACTGTCGGATAGGGAGCGGTATTGCTGATTGTGATCTTTTGGTAATTCTTCGTAGAGCAACCTTTCAAGTTTAGATGTGTAATTAGCAAGTAGCTCAGTTTGGAAAACCATTTGGCGTCGGTGGTACGGGCCATACGCTGCAATCATTTCGAGGCTGCCGGCGGAACGATGTAAATTATTCGATCTGATCGCTACAACTTATAAAAGACGCTGTGTACGTCGTAAACTCCCTTTTGGTTTGGATGTCGTATGCGTCCAGATCGACTCGATTTGATAGGCAGTAGTAGCCTACCTCTCGATTATATTGTTGCATCACCGATCTCCGGATTTCAAAGCAATTTATATGGTGCGCTGCAATATCGTAAAACACGGTCCCCCGGTTGGTTTCAACGTAGCGGGCGAGACTTCAGCATTAAGATGTGATCGAAGCTGAATACGACCAGTGTGTTGAGATTGACGGTGGTGATCGATACTGATATCTGCCAAACAATGGTGTTGTATCCGACGTTACTGCGATTCGTATTGTACCGTATGCGAATTACCAACGACATCATGCGAGGATTGTTTTTGCAGAACCTCAGTATGTATCGATTACGATGGGCTTCTGTGTTCCTACTTATTCGACATGTTTGTCGATCCTGTGGACAGATGCCACATTTTCGACCATTGCAGAGTTACGGTGAAGCAGCATGCTCTTTTGCGATAATTCTTGGGTTGCAAGATGCATCGGTACCGCTGTGACTTACTGTAAGTACTGTTTAAGCGAATCGAAGCTGCTGTTGATGGATAGCGCGACCGCAACGTATACGGGATATGCTCTTATGGCATTGGAACACGGCAATGTGGGTCTTGCATTGAGTATAAAACGGAGTGCCTTTAACAATAATAGCCTAAGATTATAACTTAGATGTATGTGTGGTGATTTTGATCACTACCGTACTGGATATAGCGGGTCGCTAGCGTACCTGAATATACCTCACCTTCTCACTCACTCAAAACGGAGTGCCTGTAAACTTCTTGGCTGTGCGTAATATCTGCCCAGCCTTGGGGTAACGTAAGTCATAGTCGTTACGCTATTTTACCGCACTTCACACATGCCGTAGAGAAGTCATAACGTCTGAGATCAGCCAACACATACAAACATCTATTACAAAAGTAATTCTGTTACGAATCAAACTCAATACGTCTACAGTGTGATACAGCAATGCAAATGGACCTTAGAAGCTCTTAGCAGAAGTGGAGATATTGTAGATGCCACGTGAACACTGGCATGCCCTTACCAGACGGTTACGCTCGCTGCGTTCAGCAGATCATTTCTTTTGTTGTTCAGTCGGCCAAGCGAGTTCCAAGTTGTTCTTAAACTCGTCATCGCTTAGGGGCATCTTCTGCTTGCCCCAACGGACCTCGTTGGATGCTTGGCGAGCATTAGCCGACAGCTGGTCCCACGTGACCAGATCCTGCTCTTTATCATCTTCAGTAGTAAATTCGAGCATCCGGCCGTTGTGCACTCCGTGCCACAAGTGCTTGACTTTGATGCCCACCCCGTCTTTTAGCTCATCATCCGATGGAACTTTCCTCGCCTTTCGAGCTCGAAGTCCGTCTCCCAGTAACACCGCTAGAATCTTTGTGTTTTCCACGGCAGGGTCATTGGTTCAAACGATAACATACGTCCAGAGATGACGTTAGCCAAACATGAACGGCATCATGTCTTTCGGCATGTACCATGCGTACACAATGACCCATTTCTCCCCATGCCACGCGGAACGCCCGTAGACTTGAAACCCTAATCTAGATCCCTTGAATCCGGCATTCGTGGTTCCCTCAGGCTCGAGACCGCCACTGGTCTCACCCACTTCGTTCGCCGCAGGATACGGTTGGCATCCGTCGTAAGTGCTGAAACGTGGTTTGAACTTGACGCACGCCTTATCGGAAGCGGTCTCAGGCTTCTACTGACTAAACGGCTTCACTTGGTCGTGACTTATTGACACCTCTTTCCACGGTTTCGGACTGGGAGTCGATTCCGAAGGCCCGTCTTGCTGTGCCGTATCCTCGAGCATCTTTTGGGCTTGGACCACAGCTGCCGCGAAAAACAGAGCAGCACACAAAAAGACGTTGGTCTTCATGATTGCTTATCGTAGCCTGTCCTGGTGAAAGAATTGAATCATGATCAAGAACTGCTTCTTGTTCATTTTGTAGTTCTTCGCTGCAGCTCGAAACAAACGGCTCTGGTGTGATGGTGTACTCGCTCCTTACAATTCCACAATATGTAAAAACGGTCGAGCAACTCATCAGAAAAGAGTCGTACGATCGTTAGCTCACGGGAGAGCAGTGCACGCAAGGCCTATAAGCTCCATGAACTGTGAAGCACGCTTTACACATAGCGAAAAGGAAGCAACCTGACCCATTTACGTACGAGAGTGGAAAAACAGTTGGTAGGTAGCGCCATAAGGTTGTAGCGATTCCATGTGTTCTGTAGCGTGCTCTTTACACTTTTAGGGAGAGTAGATCAGATTGTCTAGTTGAGTGCGTATGGCTATTCTACGATATATGTACGAACATGTTAGCCCGTGTATTTCTTATACCATGACTACATCACTCTTCACCCCGCTGACTCATTCAGCTGGATCTAGACGTCGAGTTTTACGGAGAGCAGTCCGAAAGGGCACGTGTGACCCGCAACCAAGCTCGGGTGCATGCTGGGTGCAGAGAATGTCAGAAACGGGGAAGTAGTACCAGTTCGGATAGTCCCGATAGACTATCTTGACTTGTTCGTGGCATGTACTTCCGGACTGAATAGATCTGACAGCATAGAGTTATGAGCAAGGTCTCTTCGTGGGGCCGAGATTCGTATCCGACGAACGGATCGGCGACTTAAGGGTGAATGTAGAAGAGCAGAAGCTTGTTGGTACTAGGCAAGGGTGTTCAATAGTCTGCCGATGTGCTCCACACGTCGCGATGTCTTGCCTAAGTCCCCCTTCCACTTCGCAATCATTGCTGCCTCCTGTGGCGCACGCAGCGCAACGAAGACATCCTCTTTTCAATCTAAGCTCCACGTTGGGATACTACCCCGAGGTCCAGGGGAAATATCCAGTTAGTAGCTAATTTGTAGGTCTTTGTTACTTGGCCATTGTTGGTTGAGAGCCGAAATTGGGAAGCAAACACGCTTTATAATTGCAGAAGCTGCAAACCGCAAGTTACATCTCACAAGGAAATTTAGTACGCATAGACGTTTTCACTAGTGTAGCCACAAACAGCACTTGACTTACGTTAGGGGTTGTAAAACAGACATTCGTGCACACAGACTCCTGCTTGTGCATTAGCATTCCACGAATTGCATGCTTCTTGAGCAAGACCACCACAAAAGCTTTACGAACGACCGATATATGGTTGCAGCGAACGTCTATCACAATATCGGATTCAAATTTCGGCTGATAAAACGAAGTCTAGCTTTGCCATACGTCGCGATGGAAACCTCGTACTTACGAACGACTGCTGCATAGACCTGGCAGACTTAGCAATACAACCGAACAACGGCAGATGGCACTGAAAACAATTCCACATGCGTAAGATAGTCCGCCCAGCCACAAATACAAGTGCCGACGGAGATAGAAGCTCTGTCTGAGTGGATGGGTAGTTTCATAAATCGCATGAGCGCGCTTATCTGCATCACGTTCTAGCTACTAAATTATCTGTTCTTTTACAACCTATGTGTAATTTGCTACTGCCCGTTTCAATCCGCACTTCACCGGCCATTCACAACGCCTTCAGGGAACAGGTCTACTTGGCTAGGCGGACTCCAGAGTGCAAAGCAGCTGACCACCACTCCATCAGTTATGTGTAAGGTACGACCTGCTCGTTTAATAGACTTATGACCTTATGCCATTTTTTGAATCGGGTACGTGTAAGGCCGCAGCGCAAAGCAACGACTTACCTTAGTAGCGTTAAAAGGCTAAGGTATTAATTCAAAGAGAGAAAACGACGACTATACTACCCTTCAAGGCAGTGAGTGTCAGAGCAGCGAGCGATTTGAACAAGCTTGCTTGTTGTACTACTTCAGATAACTCACGTGTGATCGAATCTCGAAGAATGAATAGCTGTAGATGGAAGAGTCCCTCACAGGGTGCCGCTAGCGGTGCCATTAGTCGTCTTTAATAGTGTGAATAGTATGGTTGTTGCTGGATCCGGTTGTGCTTATCGTAGCGTAGCAAACGTTCAATTGAGACTAAAATCGTAGCCGGTGTTTCCGGCGCATCAGTCCAATTCCACCTCGGCGCTTACCTCAGCCCAACGGTGAGACAGTTGGCTGGCTAGTCCTTGCACTGCAACTCATCGGTCGTAATGAATACTAACAAGTCAGTTGATTGGATCAGTCCGGCTTCTGGCTTCAGTCAATTTGCTGCACGAGCCGCCTTAAGGCTGAACATCATGGATTATCCACTAACTTTGTAATCTTATGCTTTCACCAATACTCTACTGGCGAGATTCGCTTTGACCCCAAGAGGCGAGGCCGTTTCAGAAGCAACATCACGAACTATTTTGGCCACATCTTCTCAACTAGTCGGCTGTGTTGCTGCAACCAGCCCTCGGTAGGTTTTTTGCCTGGACTTGGCGCCGATACTCCAAAACCATTGAGACAGAGTAGTTTCGTGTCGCATTTGTTTAGGCATTAAGTGATATCCAAAACTTGCTACCAAGATGCCCACAGCCAAAATACATGATCGAGGCTGTCGAACACCCTAGGAGACCTCCAATAGCTAATATTCTGATATCATCTAGTGCAGCATAGGCTAAAACCCTGCTTGTTCCTTACATGGTTCACTACACCTGCATGTTTAGATTCTACTGTCGCTGTGATCGTAGTTGTACAACTGCTAACTTTTCTTTCACTAGCAACGAGATCAGAATGACTACCTTCGCAACAGCGCCGCGCACTACTATAAGACGCGCAAATAGGAGTATCGATGCATGTCAAATGGTGCATCTTCACACATTTCGCATACTTGTGCCATGATTTGTGTACGGCATCGCTTATATGATAGAGTAAGGAGTGCCACCTGCGCTCATGGGTTTACCTGCTTGAGGTTGTGGTCGACTTGACATGTATCCTCTATGCTCTATGATCGGCCACGAAAACGTGACTTATATGTTAACGCAACGACGGCATACTGCAGTTGTACTATTCGACGAAAGCTGATGAAAAAAGAGCTGCTTGCAATAAATACCCAGCTTCGTTCTTTTATCGACCCATTGCAACACTATTTCCACACGACCCTGAAACCACGCTGTTTTACCTTGATCGATGCACGAATTCGGACAGTGTCTGTTGTGACTGCTCTGGTAGTCAGCTTTGACTAAATGCACTCATCATATTGACTGCACGGAGTAGACTTTGATGTACGCATATTTCAACGGCAAATATTACACCAGCATTATCTGCTAATCTGCAGCCTACAAAACAATGCAGAAGGGGCGGGGTTAGCAACTTTCGAATCTCTTGATAAAATTATGTCGAGCATTTTACAGTCTATCCACCACCTACTGCTGATCCGCTGACTTAGACGTGTACTCAGCGATGAGTGCCGTGAGTGCATCGTAAGTGTAAAGCGACGAAGTGTGACCATCACTCCACGTGACCGCAAACGCATAGTTCCCCTGATGATGAAGAAAATGATGCAATAAGTAAATGTTCTTGAAAAGGCCTATGTACACAGTTTGACGTACCTTTCGCTCGACCGCGGTGGGAACGATACTGTCTGGAACGGTAGCTGGGTCCAAGATCTGTACGAGGACATGTATGTTAAGCCAGTAATATCCCATGCACACAGGCGACACACAAAGACGCACCTGCTCTCCAGTAAACTCGCCGACGCATTGGGCGCACCGGCAGCTGTAACGGTTCAATGCAGTCAGCCGACGTTCAACATATTCGCGACGAGAAACAGTCTAGCTTCAGTTGGCCTACCGAGCTCGAAGGTCAGCTGGGTGGAGTACGGCCTCCTTTGCCTCGTTTTGACTGTACAAACGAAGCACGATACCGCGATTCTTATCATATAGAAGATCCGGCGCCAGGCGAATGTTGTGTTTTAGTACGACGAGTTCCTTCGCCACCTAGCAAAAAGCGAACAGATTGTCAGCGGCGGGCAAGCCACACAAATCTAGTGTTAACTCACCGTGGTCGCAAGTAAGTCGTAAGTCTCTTCCTCGTCTGGGGATAGTCCTGACAGAACAAAGGGGCTACAAAGCACACCAAAGTGAGAAGACCGCAGCACATATTAAACATGCCTGCTCTCTGTGACTGTCTCCAACGCACCGTCCAGAATCACCCGATGAACTGAAGTGCTCCGCGATAGGCAGCTTGAACAGGTTTTTCATGTTGTACTTATCGACAAGCTCCTGTGTATGGCCCGGGCCTGCACACAATCAAATCTAAATCATCGAGCCGCTGCTCAACGTTGCCAAGGGCTACTGACCGAATGGATAATGTCGCTGTCCATTTGAGCAGTCAAAGTAGGACATGTTCTCTACCACAGCAGCTGTCTTCACCTAGACGAGCACCACTATGGTCTTAGCGGCCACAATCTCCATTTGTATTGACTGGCGTACCTTCAAGTCATCGAACATCGCAATCCCTTTCTCCACATCGACATAGCTAACATGTTGAACCCTGTAAAAATGCTGTACAAGTTGGCTAAACAAATAGCGCACGGTACCATACCTGAGTCGCTGCGGTGTTGTCACGACGACTGCAGCTGATATCGCCATTTGCTGTGAGAGGGAGATCTGGATATCCCCCGTCCCTGGGGGCATGTCCACCACCAAGTAGTCCAAGTCGCCCCATTCCGTCCCAAGAACGAGCTGATCAACCAGTTTCGAGACCATAGGACCACGCATCACAGCGGCCCCGACTCCTGCGTATTGAGCGCACACAAATACCAACAACATCCATCAAACATTAACAAATCTAGATGAAGCA
Organism: Hyaloperonospora arabidopsidis Emoy2; assembly: GCA_000173235.2. Taxonomy (NCBI): domain Eukaryota; phylum Oomycota; class Peronosporomycetes; order Peronosporales; family Peronosporaceae; genus Hyaloperonospora; species Hyaloperonospora arabidopsidis. Next base: position 33,714 of record JH598090.1, read on the forward strand.
GCCGTAATCCACAACATAGATCGTACCTCCAGCACCCGGAGCAGCACGTTGGTTCACAAAGCCGAATGACATGCATTTGACGCCCTCGTACTCCACAGGCTCGACAAAGTGCTTTACCTTTCTTGACGGACGAATGGTCCGATCTACTGGGGAGATCATTGTGGGCAGACTTGGCCCGTAAATATCAGCGTCCAAAATGCCCACTCGAGCACTACGCTTGGCCAGACTATCGTACAGCAGCAGAAAAACAGACAGCCAATCCCGATCATCAACTCAATAGCATTGTACAGATGCATCACATTGCTCTACCTGAACGCTAAATTCACTGCCACCGTCGATTTTCCGACACCACCCTTGCAACTCGACACTGCAATGATGTCCGACACATGAGCCAGCGACGACAAGCGTCCAGCTCGAGCATTACGTGGCCGTGCCTTGGTAAGCTCAAAGTCGGTCATTTTGACCCACGCCAGCTCCTTCACCGCAACTTTAGCCTCCAGTTTCCACTGAAAGTAGCACATAAAAGTGCACAAAAGTCAGTCGTGAGCGAGCGAGTTCCAGCTGTTCCAGCAGCCAATAAAAACCTGCTCAGCCAGCTCCTTCAGCACCGGCGACGGCATCTCAATCTTGCAGGCAACTTGACCCGTCTCAGGCGTCACTTGCAGGTCCTACATAACATAAATGAACAACTTAAGCCTTTAGATGAGCTCTTGAAGGGCCAATGACGGGTCAGATCGCACCTTGACGCGGCCTGAGGACACGATGTCGCCCATCCCCAATCCATCTGACACGCCACGCAGCTTCTCCAGTACTTGAGTCTCCAGTTGCACTGCTTGACGCACCGAGAAGGCGCGCACCGACCGGTACATCAACGACACCGAGCGAGTTGCTCGGCATTGCAGCATTTTTGACTAGCAAAACGGAAGATGATGTGGGTCACGCGCAAAGACGCCAGGCATAACAAAACAATATAGTTAGAAGGGGGTGATTTATTTTGCGGGGGTAAGATGGATACAATTAGAGCGCGTTTGTAAAGGTGATTGAGCGGCATTTCAACTACTACTTGGATTACTGTTTCAACGAGAGGTTGTTAACTAACGGTGCTGTTTATAAAAACACCTTAGAAAAGGGTAATGATATTTTTAATCCCCCGATTCTACTATTTCCACCCCTTGAACCAAAACAGGGTTGTGCTTCTATTTTTTATAACACAGCGCGTTGCATAAGGTCACGCGTTAACGACAATGAACGTATTGTCCAGAAAAATGGATAGATAATCTAGGTTTTGACTTTTGGCAACAGCCAAGGGCGATTTAAGGTGGGAACGCTTAGAAGAAGGTAAAATGGAAAGCGAATTATTATCTAGCTAGGTCCTTGGTTCGTATCGTTGTACTACTCGAAGCCTATCGATACCGACTCTACAATATTAGTAACAAAACGATGAGTCGATCCCATCGTTACACACAAGCACGTAATGTCGTCTATGCCATGTGGTCATTAGTATCAGTAACCAACAACATTACCAATACTAGGTCACCACTATGAGATTAATATTTATTAGAAAAATGAGCTGATAACGAGCACGTTCCTTGTCTCGGGGGAAGGATGCTGGAGAGAAAGAAGCCTGCGAGCAACAGCCGTGCGAGCTAAATCACGAGCGTAAACTCAAGCGGATGTTTACTGGTGTGCAGAACGGTCTTCCGCGTCCTTCTAAGGTAAGACAAGTGTTAATCAATAGTGCAATGAGGGAAGTTGCGGACGAGAATGTACCGCATGGTCTTGCTGCTTACCGATGAGTAAGGGCAAGTTGAAGAAAAACAAGAAGCACAAAAAGTCGCCTCGAGTGCTGCAATATCGCGCCTACAGCAGTTCTTTGATAAATTTCTCGATCATACTACCGGCAGGTGTGCTTCGGTGTTATGTGATGTAGCAACGCAGATAATGACACATACACCACGATATCTCTGAAAGCCACTAATAATGAGCGATGCTTGCTTTACTGTGCGCGCGCCTTCAATCTATTAACTGCTCGATCGCACAAAACGATCATCTTCTCTTTTTGTACTCTAGATTGAAGAAAGAATTTTTTTTAAGTGCGTACGCTTATAATTGAAGATCTATGAACATCTCCTTTGCTGACGGATACTCCGTCAAGTGACTTTGAAGAACCCATTAGACTTCATCAACTTTCGCGCAGATCCTATTTTAAGTTGAATTGTTATGTTGAGAACGGAGGTGCGTAAGACCAATCGATATAGTCACTAGACATTTGATCCTATATAAGTTATAAAATACACCCAATCTTGGCTTCAGGGGAGTGGAAATAGTATAAATGGGTGGTGAAAATATTATTACCCTTCCAAAGACCTTATTAGCTACACATTTAGCTTCCGTTTTGTTCAGGTGAAAATAATTTCCACCATTAGCCACCACGAAAATATTATCTCAGGATAATTGCGGTCACCACCACCTCTTTATTCTCGCCCCCCCCCCCGTCCGCGACACCGCTTCTATATCTTTCTACCTAAACTAGCCGGGTATTCCGCCAAATTCGTGGCTCGAAGAATTTGGCTTTGGCGTGCTGTGGCCTTCTCGCGGCAGCACTTACAGTGTGTGTGACTCATGTGATTTCGTTCATGGCATATAGGTGGTATCGGGCAGATGTACTGTTATTCTTCATTATCAGCGTGACACGTACGTCCTGCCGCTCTTGTTTCTCACGTTCGAGTGCTCGAAGTTTACTAATCTTACAGATCAGGTGCAATTGGATCTCCACGTGCACACGCAGCAAAAGAGTGATACGTTATAAGCGCAAGAGATCAAGGTCTGATGACTGTTCCTCCGCTCCGATGACCACAGAAAAAGAGGACGAAGGAGTCAGCAAGTCAGCGACTTCCGCCAAGCAGAGCTCGACAACATTGGCCAAATCGCCCAAGCAATCGCCTAAACTGACTAAGGCAACGGTGTCTACGAACGGCAGAGCACCTGCGATTAAACCTTCCGTGACAGCTGCAGTTGCTGCAAAGGCTGCTAAGCGACGTGAGCAGGCGGTTTTCAAACTGTACCAACTGATCGGAGGCGATCGTGACAAATCCACGGCTGATCGGGCACCGGCAACTGTGGCAGTTCCCGCGACGTCAGAGCCATCGACCAATGTTACGGCTTTAGCAGTAGATCAAACGCAAGTGGAGGACGCCAACGGGATGTTAACCTACTGACTTCTATGGTCACGGTGTCGAAGGCCGATGCCTGCAACAAAAAAGCCCACTACTTCGAGGCTTACGCACATGCGCTGGAATTGGCAATTGCTCTTGAAGCTACCGGAACGAATATACCCACTACTCTTCACGATGCAAAGGATGTCTTGCCTACGTTGGAGTACGAATATCGCACCGCTGGTGCAGCGGCGACCAGGGCGGCGAAAGAAGCAGCGAATGCCACGAACAAGCTCCACAAATTGAAACGTCGCTTGGCTAAGAATACACCGAAAGAGAAGCCCACAATCGAGGTGGCGGTCGAGACCATTATGCCGCCGTCAGGCGACATGCCTGCTGTGACGGCGGAAAAGATTAGAGCTCGGAGTCACTCGACGATTCAACACTTGTTGTCGTCTTATGTCCGCCCCAAACGGGGCATACCAAATGTGCCTTCCAAGGCGAAACCTTGTGCGGTGCCACCTGAGGCTGGACCACAAGAATCGGCTCCACCGGACATACGACCGACAGGTTCTCCGGACAGTGAAACACAGGAATGGTTCCCTTACCCTCTCGCTGCCAAAATAACTGAACCAGTCTGCGCAGCATTCCGGATGCTTGGGAAGTCCCGCTACATTCTGGGAGTGGAGATAGATGCTGTTTTCGCAAGGCTCCCACGAGTTCTTCGAAAGGAGATGACAGAGTCGCAGCCAGTGTTCCTTTACCATCGTATCTAGCTCGGGCTATCGAAGACGAGCTCAAGGCATTATTTGGCAACATAGCTGAGCCAGAAATGGGTGATTATCGCCTGGTTAGACGCCCTACTGGCACGTACGAGGACCCGGGAACCCATCTGGCGATTTGATCTCCGATGGATCTCAACCGCCCTCAAGATCCTCACGATCAGACTTTATGTGCAACGCGGGTGCGCAAGGTTCCATATTCCGCGTCGGCTGTAGTGGCGGCTGCAGCTGTGCCAGAAAGCACCGATAAACTTGCTGCAAACACTGCGGTGATTTGTAAATGGGTCATCCAGCGAAAAGTTACCACCACGGTGCCTGCTACAATGCCGATTGATCCAAAAAGCCAATCCACGTGGATTCATTCTTGTGCGTTAGAATTGGCGGCACTTGTCCGTGATATGCCGTGCCCAGTGGCTTACCTCGCCTCGATGATGGGAGAAACCCTTCATGCCTTCGGGCATTCCATCAACAGCGAATCTCAACTGGCTGTGATCCGCCACCATACCACACATGCTGATGAAGAGGCTCCGGGAGTTGTGCACGGTTTGGGCTGCATTGGATGATGGTCATTCTGGTCAAATTCGATGGAAAACGATGTACAACATACAGCGCTGGAAAATTTTAGCAAAATACAGCCGGAGTTGTTGAGCGCGACTGTCGTGGAACCGCTTTCGGACTTGTAGTACTGGGGAGTCCTCAATGTCCTCTGTGTGTTACCACCTAAGATTGTGCCTGTCGAGGATGACATGACGGTGGTGATGCCACAGTCCAAAGCGGGACTATTTCACGTCTCCAAAGAAATGCGTGTGAAAGTCTTCAGTATTCTCTATTAACCTACCAACTGACAGCCGGCGATTGACCTTATCGCTCGCGATGGTCAATTGCTGGACCCTCAATACTGAGGGCACCTCGGCTGGTAGAGTGGTTGTCTCGTCCAGAGACGGGCCCCGGCGATGCTGTCATCTCCTTTCGAAGAACTCGTGGGAGCCTTGCTAAAACAGCATCTGTCTCCACTCCCAGAATGTAGCGGGACTTCCCAAGCATCTGGAACGCTGCGCAGACTGGTTCAGCCATTTTTGGCAGCGCGAGGGTAAGGGAACCATTGATCTGGTCCTTCTACAAGACACCAGGGTTGATATTGGGGAGTCAACATCCATGGATGATTTATACACCATGACCTGGGGGTTTGTGCCCAAGCTGCACGAAGTGGAAAGAGTCCGAACATCCGCGGGGTGGAGTGGCAATGCTATTGAACGTGTACTCTTCTATTACTGCTCTGGATTCGTGGAAAGATGATCACTGTACACCTCACTGGATGGCTGTTTGCATTAGAATCATGGGAGAAACACTACTTGTGGTCAACATTTATGCTCCGAGTACGAAGGCAGACCGAGAAACCTTTTTCGAGATGCTTCAAAACCACCTTCAGGACTACGTTGGACCAATGTTAATGGGTGGGGACTTCAACTGCATGTTAGTGCCACAACTTGACCGCTCGTTTGTATCTCCACCTGGCAGACATGACTCTCTAGATCTGCGTAGGCTTCTTGGTCGAGCGCACCTTAGTGATTTTCTTGATGACGATATGGAGAGAGCGGAAAAAGAACGGATCATCGCGGGTTTTCATGCGACAGCACACACTTATTTTTACACTGTGCCAGGTGGTGGCTCGGCCAGTTCACGTCTCGATAGGTGGTATGTCATTGCGAGACATTCAGACTGAATTTGAGACGTCGACTGTTCAGTACCTGGTCCTGCGGCTGATCACAATCGAATAAGTGTCAGGATCGGGATGCCGCATCATGTTGTGCGTATTCGAAATACACGGCGCGTATAGCCTGTTCCAGGATGCTCCCAAGAGGCCGCGATTAGCGAAATAACTGCCGCGATTGACATGACTCAGCGCCACGTGGACGGAATCTCCTCGGTATAAGCGTCGGACTCTCTAAATGCCCGCCGGCTTGCCGACTGGTGGGATACATGGAAGATCAAACTTAGTCAAATTATGTTGGCTGCCACCAAGAAAGTATGTCAAGGTTTAACGAATATCAATATACAGAGGCTTCGTCATTTATATGCTCGGCTGGATGCAGCGCTCTTGGGCGCGTTCGTATGATGATTATCCGGTGAGTGTCCAAAGGGGATGCAATCACCCTGGCCCCGTCGATACTCCGGAGGAACTTCTTAAAAATGTCTTGGAGTGTCGTCGTTTATGGCAGAGGGCCAAGAAGGAGCGACTGTTGGCTCAGCACACCTACTCTCCGGGCGAGACATCACGACGCTTCTATGCCCGGGTGACGACTAAATTTTAGGACAACGCTATCGTGTGCCTGGGTGGCAAACCTACGTTCGGGTAGAATCGGTCACTTGAACTTGCTGATGAAATGGCAGATGGCTGGGACAGATTATGACTACCTGTTTCGACCGTTCCGAGGCAACAGCCGCGTTCCTGGCCCGACCATCCCGGTCAGCTCCAATTGATGATTTAAATGTTACATCTTCAAAATCGACAGACGATGTCAGTGCGGCCTTGTAGAGACTTAAACGTGGGGAAGCTGCAGGACCGGACGAGCTCAAGAATACTTTCTATCGAGACTACGCAACCGAGCTTGCACCTATCTTAGTCGCACTGTACACCCGATGGATGAAGTTCGGCGTGCTGCCGGAGTCATTTGGGGACGCATTCATCCAGTGCCTGAATAAAACTGCGTCGTCTGCATTGCCCCTGGATCATCGCCCCGATCGCGCTACTCAACAGCGACTACAAACTATTTACCAAGATTCTGTCGTTTTGAGTGCGGCCACTACTCTCGCACATATTTTGCCATTCCAAGTTGGATTCGTCCCAAAGCGTTCGATCCACATAGCCCTGAACATATACAAGGTGGTACGCAACGCGGCGAGGGAAGACAGTGATACGCACGGAGCCATTGTTCTGCTACTCGATTTTGATAAGGCTTAAAATACGCTGCAACGTCCTTACCTCCTTTCCTCTTTGACATGGCTTGGATTTTTGTCCCCATTTGTTTCGGTGTTGTCTTCATTACACCGCGGCACCACATGTCGAATTGTTGTGAATGGATACCGCTCACGTCGACGGAAAGTTAATTGTGGAATACGACAGGGGTGCCCACTTGCGCCGCTTCTATTTATCCTCGCCCTCGATAGTGTTTATTGGGTGATCCAAGAGACATCGGACATTCGTGTGGTGCCTCTTACATCTGACGAGCGGTGCGCTGAATTTAAAGTCTCGGGATACGCTGATGATACGGCCGTCTACCTGCGCGATCGGGCTGCGATTTTGAAGGTGGTCACAATTCTTGATGATTTTGCTAGCGTTTCAGGTCTGGTGACGAGCCGCGCGAAGTCAATAATAGTTGCTCTGGACCCTAGGGGGAGGCACTACCTCCGATCACATGTGGTCTTACTCTGCTGACTTCAAGCGAATACTGCCGATATATGGGTGTGCTGGTGGACCAACAGGATGCGGTGGCGGAAAACTGGAATAAATGCATACGATCTCTTAATAGCAGGCTTGTGCTAGCCAGAGAGAATAATCACGCGGTGGAACAACGGGCTCGTCTTTCCAGTGCCATTGCGGTACCCAAGATCACCTTCCTAGCATGGCACTGCTGGCTTCCTCCATCCATTGTGACCCGGTTGAAGAGCATGATTCAGGACTTTGTTTGGGGTGTCCAGGACGGTAAGAGGTCCAGACCTTGGGTCCTTTCCGAGGTGAACTCACTCCTAATACATCAGGGGGGCTAGCTGTGCCGTGTATTCAAACAGAATTGATTACTGTGGCGGCAACGGCTGATGGACACTGGGCAGCTACAGCGTCTTCGGGAGATTTATTGATTGGGGACTGCTTATGGGGCTCTGCTGGGTCTATTCCACCATACATAACGCCTTGTTGGAATGAAGACAAGCACCTAAGATATCTATCGACTCCTTGGAAAACCGGTTACGAAGTTCTTGGAATTTTGGTGGCTCGGCATGTGCGCCAAGATGACGTGCGGAAGTCTTCCGAAGAGCCATATCATTTACTTCACGGGCTGAGGTAGTCTGTAACACCGAATTCAGTGTTACAACTGATGCTAGGAGGTTAATTGATGACAATCTCCGTGTCGGTATGCGAGCTGAAGTGGCAAAATTGGAAAGATTTGAATACCGGCGGATGAACCACGCAACGTTGACGGATATGTCATGACTGCGGGACCGCCGAGGGAAGGTCTATAATCTGAATGGGTCAGATTTTTGCAAGAGGAAAGAATCACCTGGGTAAAATAATGTCTTTGAAGCTTTGCCAAAGTGGAATCATACAGTTCTTGGCGCGGCTCGACATGGCAACCCAATCAATGGCGAAAAGGCGACACTTTGGTTCATTCTGCCTCGCCCTTCTCCACAACTTTCCGGCACTCGTTTTTCTTGCAATTGACCCGGGTTGCTTACTTGCGTACTCAATCAAGGTCAATCGATATCATGACTGGACACTGAGCAGCGAAGGGACGCTGCTGAATCATTTCGATGCGGTCGTGGAGTGTGAAGTGACACCAGTCTCGTCGATGTCCTCGTGTGATATAGCGGCGTATCGAGAAGGGGCTAATTCTGTACACTTTGGCGCGCACCCGGCTCTCACCCGCGTCGTCCATATCTAGGCAGGACGACGGCGATGGCGGCCGTACCGACGCAAAATCAAGCAGGCTATCTCCAAACGACGGTGCGTGGAAGGAAGACGAATTCTCGACGAGCGAGTGGCAAAGAGGGACTTTCAGTAATTTCTGACGGGACATCACTAATTACTTGGAGAGAGATACTCCGGGTGCGAGCATCTTTCCGACAAATGCGCAAACGCTGTATCGCCTAAAAAGCAACAGCTTCCCACTATGGAACTGGGCGAGCCAGGATCTGTCGTGTCCCGTGCCTGGGTGTTCTCATACCCTTCCTTCCGCGGCGCAACATGTTTTTTGGACCTGCTCCAGTTCGAGTCGACACTGGGAGTATCTCCTTATCAAGTGGATCCCGCTTGGAGGATTCAACATGACGGACTTTAACGTATGGGTGTTTGGACTCGATATTCCAGAGGTTCTGCACAAGGCTTGGGATGCTATCAAACGAACCTTCACTCAAGGCGTTGAGATGACGGCGGCGAAGGATGCGGTATTCCCGGCTGTTCGGGAACTCTGGCGTTTTGCCGTCTCCACGACACTTCATGATATCTGGTTAGAGCGGCTCCGCCGTATGGACGACCCGTCCTTGACGGAGGAGGCACACATCGCCAGAGCCAAGACACAATTTCGGCGTGCGATAACCCGATTTAGAGGGTCCGTATACCAGCCGGACATGAATAAAGACGGAGATCTGTTCGCGCGAGTGAGGTCAGCTTTGGCGGACACTCTCCTCTGCGTCGAAGAACCACCGGCGACGCAGGTGTTGCCCATTTGCCGATGCCCGGGAATGATATCTCTTCTATTCTTCGACGGTGGATTTCGATAAACTCAGTACCAGGCGGATCTGGGTCCGTTATTGTCCAACTCAACATTGCGACGCACGCCGCTGGCGTTCTGTGGGTTTCGAGCATAGCGTATAGCGCTACCGATACCACAAACAATACAGCTGAATACGGGGGGGGCTTGTGCACGGTCTAAGTTACGCGAAGGTGTCTGGCTGCGCCACGCTGCATACCGTTGGGGATATTGCGATGGTGCTCTCACAGCTTCGGACCCATCATCCCCCGCAGAAGGCCAGCTTGGTGCCGCTATTTCGGGAGGCACGTTCCCTTGCGGAAGATCTTGAAGTCTCCATCTGGGGCTATCACTATCGTGCCTACAACAAAACTGCTGATTGATTAGCAAATATAGCGATGGATACAACGGACTCAATTCAAGTTGATTCTTCTATAGAGCACAGGGTTGTTTGGAAGCTACGGCATTCCTTGACAACGATGTCAACCACTGGCTGGAGGCATCACAAGCGGAACACCACGAACTATAGGGCCCCGCGTTGACTCCGAGGAATATAATTTTCTCGCGGTGAGACTCAGCGCGAAGGTGCTCGGCTGTCCGCGGAAGAGCACTGGAAACTTGGCGTCACCCATACTCTACAAGCCATCTGGACACGGCAGTGTATATGCAGAGATATCACGCTCGACAGCACCATTTTCCGGGCCAAAGCTCTCCTGCAAGGACGGTTACAGGAAGGACGCATGATCCTGCAAGATTTAACGATGGAGACAACTACAAACGTGTCCATTAGAGTGGCAGAAGCAGTGTTTCTTACCACATTTGCGGACACTTCCTTGGGTGCAGAGCCGGTGCTGTGCACGCCCTCTGCTACGCGTTTTTGTGTGCTCTTTTAGATGGAGGCGCCCGCGTTAATACGAATCCTGACAGGGCGGGGGTCATTACTGTGACAAGCGCGAATACACTGGAGCGACCACAGGTGCATTAGATGTGTATTGTGTCCCTGGCAAGCTCCAGCACGGCTAACAATGTGGCAGAGTATAAAGCCCTCTTGTTCGGACTTCGAAAAGCGTCCGAGTACCAGCTATGACATATCCAAGTCGTCGGGGATAGTGATCTCATTCTGGGGCAGCTTCGGAGGCGCAGACCGCCGAAGTCAAGAAATCTAAAAGATTACTGGCTGATCAACTAACAGTGGCAACGTGGCGCCACCATTTACGACAGTATGACAGGATGGCTAGCAAACCTGCCAAGATTGCGATGGACACCGACCGTAGCATCCAAGTGCTAGGGAGGGATATGCGCTCTCTATAATCCATGTGGAAAGAGGTGACGAACAACCTCCGTGGCGACCTAGGTCACAGGCAGGAAGGCAATTGGACGGAGGCTGGACAAGCTCATACACAAGATAGTGATCCGAAGTAGGTGACAGTAGTTGCCATATGTTAGCACAATCTGTAGCTAGCACAGCAGTAGGGGATGTGTAGCCCACTACCGGACGGGCATTTTCGGGTCGTTAGCTCCACAAAATGACTGTAATTTTTTTTTGTACCCAAAAAACAGAAAACGTTGCTTTATTGGTTTCGTCCGGACGTTTTGATTGATATGGTACATATGTGAATCTGACATGTCATTTACTCTGGATTAGGTACGATAGTACCGTCTTAAATTGCCGCGTGCACAAGGCTGTGTCTAAAATGAAGGTACGACATAAAGCAACATCAAACCAATACCAGTGCTGTTGGAGACATTTAAGTGATATTGCAGGAATTCACCGGTGCTGTCAATGACTATAAACTCCAAGAACAGCACGCTGGACGTGGAGAGTTCAACAGGTAATGACATTACACACAAGACATTTGATTTGGTCGAAACGTTAACTCACTCCAGCATTCATGTCAGCCTTTTGCGCTTTGCAGATATGTATTGACGGAATGTAGCGTTGGTACGCGATCATAGCATAAGTCCACTCTTTCACGGTGAATATCCTCGTGACCGTAATCAAGGGCTCATCTGCTTTAGTAAGTCGGACATATCAGCATATTGCGGGCGAGTGGTGATTATAATAGGTCAAGCCCTTCATCGAAGCACAATGTCCGTATATGTGTGCCACGTTAACTTGGGTATACCAGGACGTGGGGCATTTTTATTTTCTCATTATCTGGGGCATTTTTATTTTCTCATTATCTGGGGCATTTTTTATCTTCCCTTTTTATTTTAGATTTTGGCAAACCCCCTTCCCGTTCACTGAATGGTCACAGAAACGAGGAATAAGTGGACGTCAAACTTAATAATCTACCGCTGTTTCTAACTTAATGGAGGATAACAAATCGATGAGATCATTATGTATCGTCATTCCTATGCAGGAGCTATTTAGTCGAGCAGTCTGCTCGCCAACTCTAATGTACCCTTCGCAACCATCACAGTTGGCGAGCAAACAGCCCTATATAGACAAAAGTCGACAACAATCTCCCAAAACAAGTCACTCGGTTGTTTTCCGAGCTTGTCCTCACTTGTCCTCAATCGATGGCAGTGATCACCTTCACGCCTCTCTACGGCGTGCACTCGAGCGCCCCCTGCTGTGCGTATCTGCTCGAAGTGGACGACGTGTGCATCTTGCTCGACTGCGGCTGGACGGATGAGTACGACGTGGAGATTCTGAAGCCGCTGCAGCGCGTGGTGGACCGCATTGACTTGGTTTTAGTATCGCACTTGGATCTGGCGCACATGGGGGCGCTGCCATATGCTATGGGCAAGTTGGGGCTGAACGCGCCTATTTATGGTACACTGCCAGTGCATCGTATGGGACAGATCGCTCTGTACGATGCGTTTCAAGCCAAGACGAAGCACGAGAGCGACTTTGCGCTCTTTTCATTGGACGACGTGGATCTGGTCTTTGAAAAGTTCCAGCAACTGAAGTACTCGGAGAAGTTGACGCTCACGAGCTCCGGTGAAGGCATTGTGATTACGCCTCATGTGGCTGGCCATCTCATTGGCGGTGCGTTGTGGAGGATCGTGAAAGAGACGGTGAGAGCTGTTTAAGAGAATGGAAGCTGTCGAGGTCGGTGTCGACTTTGTGTCTGATTATGGATCTACTCTTGGACGGATATGCGCTGCTTGGTGTAGGATGATATCATTTATGCCGTGGACTACAATCATCGCTCGGAGCACGTGCTGCAGAAGACGATCTTGGACTCGTTCACGTGAGATGTAGCTGCATGTTTAGAGCACCGGTGTCGGGCTGATACTCATGTGTGTGGTCTTATTCGTGGGTGTTTGCGAATTTCAGACGTCCTACATTGCTCATTACAGATTCAATGAATCTACACAGGGAGCAGCCCAAGCTAAAGGACCGAGATAGCAAGGTTGGCATTTGATTTTTGGTGGTAGTACAGATGTATGCAGTCGAGACTAAAAGGATTTGATTCGCTCATGATGTGTAGATCATGATGGAAATATTGAAGACAGTACGAAATGGAGGAAATGTGCTGATCCCAACCGACAGCTCTGGCCGCGTGTTGGAACTGATGCGGGTACTGGATCAGTACTGGATCCAGAACAAGTTCGTACTGATCATTTGTGTGGTGATGCTGCTGGCACTGCCCGAGCAATCAGCTAATGTTGTCATTGTTGTGTAGGCTACGTGACCCGATCGCGCTACTTCATGATATGAGCTATTACACGCCGAAGGCTGCGCAGGCAATGCTAGAATGGTGCAACGACCGCATTGCAAAGAACTTTGACGTCGGTCGGCAAAATCCGTTCCAGTTCTCGTACGTGTCATTTGTTCGAGCAGAAGCAGTGCGCCTTGCAAAACACCTAAAGTTGTTTTGTTTTTAGACACATTCATCTGGTGCACACTCTGGAAGAATTAGATGCTCTACCAAGCCCTAAGGTAAGGCAAAGCGTGGTTTGGCTGTCAAGAACGCGATAGCTGATCTTCATGTTGCACATTTCAGGTGGTTTTGGCTACCTCGCCGAACCTGGAATGTGGCTTCGCAAAAGACATATTCATTCGTTGGGCTCCGGATCCCCGGAATACCATCATCTTCACTTCAACGACGCCGGAAACATCATTTGCGTATCGTGTACTGACTCTCGCGAAGGGCCCATCAGCACAAAGGAATATCTCATGCACAGTGATACAGAAGATGTTTCTGGAGGGAGCTGAACTTGCACTTCATGAGGTAAAGGAACGAAAACGTCTTCGAACTGAGGCAGAGAATAAGGCGAAGGAGATGGAAGAGGCAGCTATGGAAGATATGATGATGGGAATTGAAGACTTTGAATCTGAGTCCGAAGAAGAGGTAGCTATAAAGCAAGAAGGTGCGTTGCGCGAGCCGAACTACGTGGATGTTCTGATATTTACTCTCAAATTGCAGTCCAGCTTCGGGGTACGTATAAGGTAGGCTTGGGGCAGTTTGCATCGGTCCGATATCCGATGTTCTTTGCTGTAGAACCAAAGGTCGAGTATGACGAATATGGAGAGGTTGGTCAACCGGCGCAAAGGTTTCGATTATGTACGGTGTGATACTTTTCTGACATTCACTTGCTGCCGATAGATCATCAACCCCGACGACTACAAGGACGCTTCTCTGCTGGCCAGCCGCCAGGCTCGTCGCAACCTCATCGAAAACGAAGACGGAGATGTGGACATGGACAAAGCCAATGAGGAAGCTGCTGTTGAAACTCGACCGACTAAAACCGTGACAAACGAAGTCGTCGTCAATGTAAGAGCTCAGCTGTATTAGATCGTGACATCAATCTGCTGTTTACCATATCTTTTGTTGCGCTCAGATCGCTGCCCGCATCGCACAAGTTGACTTTGACGGGATTGCAGATGGCCGGGCAATCCGAAACTGTTTGGGCAACGTAAAGCCTCGAAAGCTCATTCTAGTTCATGGCACGGAGACCACGACAAACGAGCTTAAGAAGTTTGTGGAATCATCGATCCCTATGTGCGAAGCCGTGTTTACTCCAAACGTGATGGAGTGTATTGATATCGAGTCCGACACGAACGTGTACAAATTGTCTGTGAAGGAGTCGCTGTACACGTCGGCATTGTTCTGCAAGGTACGGTGATGAACGCATCTACAGTTACCTCTTTAGGTAACTAACGTCGTGATGATGAACAGGTCGGTGGCCACGAAGTCGCCTATGTTACTGGTCAGCTCGCATTATCGGAGAATAGCTCTGTGCCAGTGCTGCAGCCACTCAATGAAAACGGCGGCCAGACGGCGCACGATCCAATTTTGCTGAGCGACGGGAAGATGAAGCTCGACGTGATGAAGCAGGTGTTGGGCAAGGCAGGCTATCAGGCCAAGTTTCGTGGCGGTATGTTGGTCTGCAATGACGGCGTCGTGCTTAAGCGCGCGATGGATAATGAGATCGTGATGGAAGGCACGCTGTCGAGGAACTATTACCGCATCCGAGCGCTGTTGTACGAGCAGTACACGCTCGTGTAGATTTTAAAACGCGAAAGTCAATTCTCAAAACACGATGTCCGAAAAAGTATCATATTTGCAGACTCGAGTGATTTCTCAACATTATTATTTCAACCTCGCAATTTCGACCTTGTCAAATTACACAAGACAGCGAATCGCAAGCCCCCAGTCGGCTCCCCTTACTCTTTTCCAAACCTCTACTTAGCAATAGTCCTCTATTTTATTCCAACTCACGCGGCTCTGCGTGTGAGTGGCTCAGTTCGGTTCCAAGGATGTTGGCGCTCCAGCGACAAGCAGCGCTGCAACTGTCTCGCTTCACCACTACAGCAGCTGCTACTACTACTGCCACTACCTCCGAGACTCCGTCCAATGTGCTGCAACTGCTAGTGCGCAACGCAGACGGTTCACGCGCGTCTCGACGTTTGCGCAAACAGGGCTTCCTGCCTGGTGTGCTCTACGGGGAGGGCGAGGACGGCAAGGACGAGCGCGTACTGGTGTCGTTCCCTACCCGCGCTTTCGAGCGCATGCACCGCAAACTCTGGACGTCCATTGAGAACCAGGTATTCCAAGTGCAAGTGGAGGAGCAGTCGCCTGTCAAAGCTTATATGCGGGACGTGCAGCTGGATCCCGTCACGGATGTGCCACTTGCTGTCAACTTTTTGCGTTATAAACCCGGACGAGTCGTTTCCATTCCGATCACGTACTTGAACGAGGAAGGCAGTCCCGGTCTCAAGCGTGGAGGTTTTATCAACCACATTTACCACGCACTCGAGTGCACGGTTTCGACGGACAACATTCCAACCACCTTGCAGATCGACGTCAATGGGCTACACGTGGGGGACAAAGTGTTTCTGGAGGCCATCACGTTCCCAGAAGGAGTCGAGCCGAACGTTCCCGAGGGATGTCTGGTTGCTAAAATTGCCGGTCGTCGGGGTCTTATCCCTCGCGTGGAGCCGGTGGTCGAGGAAGTCGTGGAGCAGAAGGAAGCAGACGACGAAGAAGACGAGTTCGACGACTGGAATGACATTTTCTAGACGTGTTTGTAGGGGAGAGGGATGAGTGAAGGAGAACAGAGACAGTTGGTCGAATGGCTTGGAATCGCTGCTGTTGCTGCATGTGTTGGACCTTACTGTGTGGGGCTTTGTTCTCGCTGAAGCATTCAAATAGACCCTGATTGCCCGTCCATTTTATACCGACCCTGACTCGAGCTCGTGATCCACTGCGGCCATGTGCTGGTTGGTATCTACTCGGGGGGCGCTGCTCCGTCGGTCACTCCTCCTGTCCTCGGTTCGAAGAACGACGCTGTATCAAGCAACGCTTTCTTGCTCTTCTCCTGATCCGTCCTCATCCTTTTATTCCCACCACCACCATCCGCTTGCACGAGCTTCACGTCTGGAAAGTCTGGACGCAGCCAATCCAGCGACGCCGTGGTCTGGATCGTGCGCGTCACATCCGACGCCTTGATCTTCCGCTTATTGCGGTACAGCGCCTGCTCGTAACTCTTGGTGCCTAGAAACTGGGCAAATAGTTCCTGCAGCAACAAGACCGAGTCAGCACAATTGCCCCATCACTCCCGTGTAGCTGCCAGGTAGTAGTTCGTTCACTAGCGTCCGTACTGCTGCCTTTGCGATCGCCACCAGCGCGTCCTTCGAGACTTTGCCCGTGTCCGGGTCGCTCTGCACGATCTTCCTCACTCTCGCCAGTGGGTAAACACAAGCATAACGGGCTTGTATAACGTCCTTCTCTTCTTCCGAGGGCTTCTCTTGAACCTCTGCCTTGTCCTGTAGCTCCTGTTGATACCGTGCCTTGTCGTTGACCGCCATTTGCACAAAGACCTCCTTTTCCTCGGACGTGAGCGCCTGCCACTGCACACTGATGATCTTCTGGATGTCACCGATGCGAGCGCCTGGATGCTCGTCCATCACCTGCTTGCGTTTCTCATGGCAAAAGTGCAAGTACGAGCTCTGCGGTTTCTTCACACGCGCCATCGTCTTGCAACAATCGTGGTCAATTAAATATTAGTCAATTAAATGATTAATTGATTGAAACGCTACTATTTTTAATGCCTCGATTGTGTCCATTGCCACAGACACTTTTTGTCAACTGTCTTTTTGTCTCGATGTGCCCCATTACAGTGTGAAAGTCTCAACTGAACCATATCTCGACAATGGGCGGCAGCGGCAGCAAAAGTGCCGAGACGTCGAGCAGTACGCAACAAGCACCGTCCAAAGCCGTCTCTGTTAAGGACGAGGTGCTAGGCCTCGTGCTGGACGGCTTGATGCTCTACACCATCTACCAAACGTCCAAGTACCTCTACAAGGCAAGTAACGTTTTGCTTGGTCCATGCTATCTCTCCTCTAACTATATGGTCAAGTCCCTCCTGAGCTCATAGTAGTCTCTATGGTGCACAGCAAGCGAAGCCCATGCTCGATGACTGGAACAAGGGTCAGGACAGCCAAGCCAAGCTGAAGAACCGCCTGCAGCGCACTGGACGCCGTGCCTTCAGCACTAACTACTTTGAGAACGTCATTGCTGGCGACATCGTGGACCCACAAGACATTGACGTATCGTTTGACGACATTGGCGGTCTAGAGCGCCAAAAGCGCGACATCCACGATCTCGTAGTGCTGCCACTGCGAAGTCCCGAGTTCTTTGCGTCTCGTGGGAAACTGCTCACGGTTCCCAAAGGCATTTTGCTGTACGGCATGCCTGGAACAGGTAAGACCATGCTGGCGAAAGCCATTGCTAAAGAATCCGGCGCGTTCTTCATCGATCTCAAGATCAGTACAATCATGAGCAAGTGGTTTGGCGAGTCGCAGAAACTTGTACGCGCGGCTTTTTCGCTGGCTCGGAAGTTGGCGCCGTGCATCATTTTTATCGATGAGGTCGACTCGTTCATGGGCAAGCGAGGCGGCGTGTCGGATCCCACGTTCTCATCCATGAAAACGGTGAGCACTACAGGAGTGAGCAAAATGGCTGCATGTCTTGCTGGTGTCTGACTCCTCTCCTCTGCTGTTACTACAGGAATTCTTGGCGCTTTGGGATGGTTTCACTGAGATGAGCAACGAGAACAACGGTGGCTTTGGTGTGATTGTCATGGGTGCGACCAATCGTCCTGGTGACGTGGATCCAGCCTTCCTGCGTCGCATGCCTCGCACATTTGAGATCGGACTGCCCGATCGGCCGCAGCGTGAGAAGATCCTTCGACTTCAATTGAAGACGGAGCTAGTGGATGATACTGTCAATTTTAGCAATCTTGCCAGTGACACGGTGTACTACAGTGGTAGCGATCTGAAGGAATTGTGTCGCGCCGCCCTGATGATTCCGCTTCGAGAGCACATCGACAATTGCCGCGCAGCAGCAGAAGAAGCCGCAAAAAATCAGCCTGCTGAAGACGAGAAGCCCCAGATATGCGACAATGGTGCTCTGCCCGAGCCCCCTACAATGCGTCCACTGTCGATGGCAGATTTTGACGAGGCAAGGACCATGGTGCAACCAACAGGTGCGACGGCATATGCGTACGAGAACGCACAGAACGAAAAGCCAGGCCGCCAAACATCCAACGGCCCTGGGATGTCCATGGATCCAGACATGTTCGCGGCAGTTTTGGCTGCTGGCCTGCAGAGCTTAATGCAGCAGAGTCATAACGTCACACCGACTCACGATTAGGCTGGTGAGGAGGAAAAAGCTGGTTAGATGAATAAACGCTTTGTAAGTCTAAACTCGTTTCGCTGTGCCTGCGGGTCCACCTGTGCGACGCCAAGCAGTCCTGGTGAGGTACGGCTGTAAATGCGAATGGGCTTGCCACTGATGAGGCTGTAGTGCTTGTTTTTCACACAGTTGATTTCGTCCGCCGGGACAGCCACAACGCCGCCATTCAGCCAGCGTTGGACAGTATGCTGAGGCAACTCCGCGAACGAAAGATGCTGCAACATGCTTTCGATCGGTTGAAGCGGGACGTCTCCTTTCTGTCGTAAAACAAGAGATAAAACGTATCACAAATCTATCGCACCATATCACGTTCAAGGCAGTGCGCGTACCTCCGCTTTCGCTCGAATCTCATCCAAACTCAGACTACCGGCGATGGTGAAGATGCCACTACGAGTCCTCTCCAGCTTCGTAAGCGTGCCTCCAGCACATAAGTCACCGGCAGGGTTGCGCAACTCGTAGGATGAGTCCGTTTGCTCGGGCGGGACCACCAGCGCCTCGCCACATTCACGTGCGATGGACCGAATGTACGTGCCTCCTCCACAATCAACACGGATCTCAACCTGTCACCAGCCACTTAGCTTCCCCTCACCCCAACAACACACACAGACGTATCTCGAGCTGCTAACGAACGCACCTCTGGAAAATCTCCCTGCGTGAACTTCTCGACGTCAATGTGCTCAATATACACTCGTCTCGGCGTGACACTGAATTCCTACACGACACATAACAACAAGCCAGCACCAGCACCAGCTCGTTCTCGTCAGCTCTTCTGCTGTCACTTCATCGTTCCTCAACTAACTCTCTTCCTGCCAACCCTTTCATTGTTCGCTCTCGCCAATTTGTACATCCTCACGCCATTTCTCTTGATAGCACTGACTCGTGGAGGCACTTGGTCAATCGATCCAATGAATCTGCAACAAGTCAGCCGTTCATCAGCTCTGTCTTCTATAGCACGTTCCTCTTGCTCCACCTCCTCCTCCTTCCTCCCCCACCCCTTATCGAGGTACCTCTGCAAAGCCCTTTGCACCGTTTCTTCCGTGACCCATGGAACCGCATGTTGCGTCAACATTTCGCCCGTAATGTCGTCCGAGTCGGTCGTCACTCCCAGTCGAATCACGCCTCGGTACTCCTTCCCCGTCGTCAGGAACTGCAGAAAGCGCGTGGCTCGGCCCACAGCAACCGTGAGAACTCCCGTCGCCATTGGATCCAACGTCCCGCCGTGTCCGACCTGTCTTTGTGTATCCAACGCTCGACGTATCGTCCCGACGCATTGATGCGACGTCAGGCCCGCAGGCTTCCGCACGTTCAAAAACCCACTCGGTGTCATACCTCGAGAGCGAGCAAGAGTGAAGGTCGTTGCATGGCATGGGGGGTCTGCTGATTGGCTGCTTGGCGACCAATGAGAGCGTGGGTAAAAACGGTCCTTGTAGTTAGTATGCATGAGAGTGCTCAACGTCGCGGAGAAGCCGTCGGTGGCAAAGGAGATCGCCGCTATTCTGTCCTCTGGTCGCTCCCAGCGTGTGTGTTGTGTACCCGCTTGTCACATAGCGATCTATATGCATAAAGTGGTGACTTCTAATGCTTTTTGCTGTCGTATTTTTTTGCTAAAGCGCGCTGGATTCTCCAAGTACAACGCGCTCTTTGACTTTCCGTATCAGATTCGAGGGCAGCAGGTTCAGATGGTGGTCACGTCTGTGACGGGGCACATGATGGAGTTGGACTTTGATCCGAGTGTCCGGAGCTGGTACTCGTGCGATCCGGTGGAGCTCTTTAGTGCTCCAGTGACCAAGAGAATACGCAACGACGAGACCCAGAAGAAGATCGAGCAGACGCTGTTGAAGGAAGCCAAGCAGAGTCAGGTACAGTCAGAACGACATCCATTTAGCACTTTCTATTTGTGACACAGCGACGATGTGATGAACTGACGCCATCTACTAACGTCGGCAAAATGCAGTGGCTGGTGCTGTGGCTGGATTGCGATCGAGAGGGTGAGAACATCGCCTACGAAGTCAAGAGCATATGTGAAAAGTCCAATCGGCGGCTGCGCGTCTTTCGCGCCCGTTTTTCGGCGCTGATCCCTCGTGACATCATTTATGCTGTGCAAAACTTGTCGGAACCTAACGAAAAACTATCGCTTGCCGTAGACGCTCGATCTGAAATCGATTTAAGGATCGGCGCAGCTTTCACAAGGTTTCAGACAATGCGCATACAGAGCAAGTTTCCAACTCTCAAGCAGGATAAGAGTGTGATTAGTTATGGCCCATGCCAATTTCCTACGCTTGGTTTTGTGGTGGAGCGGTTTCTCAAGATACAGAATTTTGAGCGCGAGACATTTTACTACATCAGCGTTACGCACCAGCAAATCGAGCACGCGGACACGGCGATGACGACTTTCAAGTGGAAGCGCGAGCACCTTTTTGACCGCATGGCGTGTTTGTGCATCTACGAGGGTCTGTTGGATAGCCAAGCAGCAATAATCGAGTCGGTTGACAAGCGCGTTTCTTGGAAACGGAAGCCGCTACCGCTTACGACAGTGGAGCTGCAGAAGCGAGCATCGCGATGGTTGCGGATCTCGTCCGAAGCAACTATGAAGGCAGCCGAAAGTTTGTACAACAAGGGTTTACTGAGCTATCCACGCACGGAGACGAGCAAATTCAAAGAAGGCACGGATCTGATGGGTTTACTTCGATTGCACGAAAGCCATCATCAGTGGGGAAATTACGTGACACGTCAGCTTTTAGACGGAGGAAGATACGAAGCGCCCCGTCATGGAAATTCTGATGATCAGGCACACCCGCCAATTCATCCGACTAAAGGTGTTGATACAAATACGTTGTCAGATCCAAACGAGAAAAAGG
Source organism: Hyaloperonospora arabidopsidis Emoy2 (assembly GCA_000173235.2). Lineage (NCBI taxonomy): Eukaryota > Oomycota > Peronosporomycetes > Peronosporales > Peronosporaceae > Hyaloperonospora > Hyaloperonospora arabidopsidis. The sequence continues at coordinate 55,126 of JH598090.1, forward strand.
TATATGAGTTTGTCGTCTTACACTTTTTAGCATGCTGTAGTCGGGATGCCAAGGGTTATCAGACAAATGTCGTGGTGAGAATGCTGGGCGAATACTTTACCGCATCCGGGCTCATGGTGGAGGAACGTAATTATTTGGATATCTATAAATATGAGAAATGGAGCGCATCCGCGATTCCCGTTTATCGGCAGGGGGACGTGTTCCGACCGTCAACGGTTGCAATGCTATCTAAGGAAACGAACCCGCCACCGCTCTTGTCAGAGGCCGATTTGATCGCGAAAATGGATTCAAACGGGATCGGGACAGACGCTACGATTGCCGAGCATATTAAAACCATCTTGAAGCGGGAGTATGTCGTTAAGGTGAACAACGACGCTCAGTTTAAACCCACCACGTTGGGGCTGGCACTTGTGTTATCGTATGAGCACATGGGCGTAGAGTTGGCAAAACCGAAACTTCGTGCAGCAGTAAGTATGATTGAACTGATTATGCAGGCTGTCCTACTAATTGCTATCTTGCTTGAGTTTTAGATGGAGAACGACTGCAAGGCAATTTCGTTAGGGCAAAAACATATGAAACAAGTGGTGCAATCGTGTATGGATCAGGTAATAGCGATTCGTATCTCTCCATCACGTAACGTGTTGACACCACTGATTTGCTTGTGCACAGATGAAAAGCATTTTTATAAAAGTCACATGCAGTGCTGTTGTGCTGGACCAGACTTTTTCGGAACAATTCGGCCAAGCTGTGAACAACCAAGTTGCGAACGGACAAGCAGTGCCACTGCGGGGTGAGCGGCGAACGGTTTCAGCCAGCGAACCAACTCTTCCCTCTCGGGCAGAAGTGATACCTCAAAGCTCTGTTTGTACCAATACAGCATTTGCAGGCCCAGGGGCGGGTGGAAATACCGACAATACGAACCAAACAGGACGGCGAGCAACCGAACGAAGTCCACAACGATCGCCCAGCCATCCCCAGGCACAGGGCCGATCACAACATGCATCAAGCATGTCTGCAAGCGTACCCCGGTGCACTGACCACGGTTTACCTTGCCTCGAAAGAGAGGTCACTCGGGACGGGCCAAATACAGGACGCAAGTTTTATGTCTGCCCGCTGCCTCAAGGTGAGCAGTGCAATTTCTTTGCTTGGGTATCCGGGTCCAACCCGAGCAATGTCCCTGCTTTGAAATGTCCTGGTCACAATGAACCGTGCGCCGAAAGAACAGTCGCAAAAGACGGTGTAAACAAGGGACGGCAGTTCTACACCTGTCGGCGTAGCCAAACTGACAACAGCTGCGGTTTTTTTCAGTGGAAGGATGAGGTTGTTAAGACGTCCGGCAGCTCAGCGACACAGCATGCTGGCATATTGGACATTACCCCACGGTGTTCCGGACACAGTGTCACTTGCGTCTTGCGCAGAACTAAAAAGGTTGGCCCAAACCAAAACCGTGAGTTTTATTCTTGCAGTCTCGAGGGGACAGAGAGCTGCGGGTACTTTAAGTGGAAAGACGAAACGGAGCCGCACCTTCGGCAGTCCACATCGTCTTCAATGCTGCGTCCAGAAGGTAGCGTAGGTGATACCGGGGTGCCTGTGTGTGGATGCAGCTTGCCTGGCGTCTGGTTGGTGTGTAAGAACGGAGCAAACAAGGGCCGGGCCTTCTATAAGTGTCCCAATCCACAGGGAAGCCAATGCGATTTTTTCCAGTGGGGGTCGTAGTGTCTCGTACGCTCAGTAATGGGACCTTGTGATTTAGCATATCGCGACCAACAATCATCCGACACAGTTTACTTCAAAAAGACGTATCATGGTCTAGTCCATTGACGGCCTCCATCATGGCCACCACAACTGGTTGCATTGTTGTCCTGTGTCGTATCTTGGGTTCTTGTCGGTCGCTCAAGAAGAAGAACGCGCCTAATGTGGCCACCTCGCTGTCTTCCTCGTTATTCATGCGATTCGCGCACTGCAGCAGATCCTCCACAATGTCCACGACGTCGTCGTCTCGTCCAGTCTCCTGCTTGAGCGCCATGTACTGGATCAGCTGCTGTCTGGAATCTTTGAGCTCCAAAATGTGCTTCATCGCGTCGATCCGCTGCTGAATCTCTTTCTCCGCCTCCCGCATCTCGTTCTCAATGGATGAAACGCGCTGTAGATAATGCTGACGCTCCAGTTTGTCCAAGTCCGTAGCTGCCAACTGCTCGTGTTCCGTATCAATGACTTCTTCCCCTGCCACAACAGGAGGACACGGCTGGTCTCCGAACAGCGTTTCCGTCGGACTCGTCTCCACCACGTGACGCTGGATCTGCGTCTCCAGGTCAACAGGCGCACTTATGTCCAGGTCATCGTCGTCGTATACGCCACCTGTGTCCAGCTGGAGGAAGGTGTCCATTCTATTGAGTGGGATGGACAGTGTTTTTTTCAGAGGTTTCAATTGGATCGATACGTTGCTTACTTTTTAGGGAGGGTCTACTAGTTCAAATTAAGAATATCAAGCGGTACCTGGACGGCCTATCCAGAAGATACTGTGACACAATGAAGGCCAGCTGAGCAGGAGAAGTATGTTATGTGGTGCACTTGATGAACAAGATGCTTGAAGTATACGAGAAATCCACTGTCGACCAAGCGACGCGTCTGGTTCAAGCTAGGAAGCCGGTTATCAGTACTTGGCTTGCCCATTATCAGTACTTGATCGCGATAGCGGGAGCAGGGAATTGCCCCGATCGGTTTTTGCTATAATATATCTGCGAGGGGTGATATTAGAAACGATACCCGCAATGTGTACTTGGTAGGATAGGTGTCACAAAAATTGTTTTAGGCAAGCACGAAAACTATAGGATTTTGCAAGAACATTCGATAATTGGCGAACGTGGACAGTGAGGCAAGATACCTCACTAACGTCCAGGGGTTCCCTATGGCCGTGGTGGCGTGAGAACCATAGCAAATATAGTGGCGCCCAGTACTCGGAAACGATGTTACCAGTGCAATGAGGTAAGTCATCTCAAGCGAGACTGCAAAAAGAACGCTCGGGGCATTCACATTGAGCGTAGCGAGCGGATACCAGATATCGGGTAAAACGTGGATCCTGGGCAGTAGCGCAAGCCACCACCTGACCGTGGAACCGAAAGTCTAGTGAATGGAAAGAACTGTAAGACTCGGGCAAGGTCGCTGCTGTCAGCCGATCAAGGTCAGCAAGGTGTTGGCGTAAACAGGCTGGTGTGTGTTGATAGAAAGCAAAAGCAAGTCATAGATAGCAACGTATATTATGTGAAATGCCTGGCTCATAACTTACTCGCACAGTGGGAATCGTGTAGTGCTGTCGTTATATGACGAGCAACGGGCAAGCGATAGAGAAAAAAATCGATACCGTGACAGGTAAAAATAATGTTTTGACGATAATTTAGGGTTATCGGTTTCTACCAGTATTGGGTAAACCAAACCGGTCCAATCCGTACCGCTTGTTGACTTAGTATTTACGACGCACTTTTAGTTACTCTATGATTTAAAAAGAATAGGATGGTTGGACGCGCCAAATGAGTGTTCGTCAGATATCTTTACTGTAGGCGCGTCAAGCTCTGGTTAATGAATCACTTTCAAATTTTTATTCTTCCAAGCAAGCGTTTTTATTAGGGTTTCCAAATGAACTCCTTCAAGTTTCACCAAACCTTCTAAAGACAACAAGTTATTCCAAGCACCATGTCCTCCTCGCACGATGCCTAGGTCTCAATCGACAAGTTCGAAGGAGAAGATTACTACACATGAAGCCGCTACATGAGTGGCGTGTTCCTCACCAAGTCGACGTGGCACGTTGTAAACTGGGAGACAACGCCAACATTAGCCGACCCGCGTACCGTGGAGGACTACTTCAAGACCAGAAACGTGGCGCTCGGCCGAATGCTTTTACATATGGATGTAGACTACCATGACGGGGTCGACAGCTGTGAAGAATCCTGGGCCGCTTGGATGCGTATCAAGACACTTTACGGTGGATCTCAGAAGGCCAAGCGCATCTTCTTGAAGCGCCAACTCTTCAGAATGAAGATATCAGAAGGTGGGAATGTTCTGCACCATTGAAACGAGGTGTTGAATATCAGGGCGAAGCTAAGCAGCATCGGCTCTAAGATAGAAGACGAGGACGTCACGATATGCTTGTTGCGCAGTCTACCGAAGAGCAAACAAAATGTCGTGCTCACCTTGGAGATGAAAAGCGCGTGGCTGCAATCGTGAGACGTTATCAAGGTGCTCAAGAGCGAGCATAGAAAGAAGTAGTGAATCCTGAAGACGCGGCGAAATCGTCCAGTGATGAGATTGATTAGCATCAATGCACGTATTGCGGAAAGCTGGAGCATACGGTGGAACGGTGCTGGTCAAGCATAAAGCTTAAAATAGGGGCCCAAGGCGCGGCGGCATGAGTCACGGACGCGGGGCTAACAAAGTCCACTGGCGCAGCGAGGACGATTACGGACAATCCTATCAAGTCGCCTTTGCATTTTCGCTTGAGTGTGGACTCTCTACAGACAAGAACATGCTAGGGATGTGGGTGGTCGACAGCGGTGCAAAGAACTACATCTGCACTGACAAGTTTGCAAGACTCATCAAACGTGATGAGGGCGATTATAGGCGGCCGATAGCAGCAAGGCTGCAACTAAGGACGTGGGAACCATCATGGAACGAGTGGTTCTCCTAAATGGCGACAATCACGAGATTGATATCAAGGAAGCACTGCTCGTGCCGATCACGAGAAAAATCCACTGTCTCTGTCACTGATAAACAAGACTGGAATGTTCCAAGTCGAGATGCATGTGGCGCGCAAGAGCTCAACACAAGTGGTGGCAATAGGGGGTCTCGGAAGTGGACTTTACTAGCAGCGGACTCCACAGCGGTCGGCAAACACGGCATAAAGCAATCAAGTCATCGATCTGCACGCACGTATAGGACATGCACAATTTGACGTTCTTTGCAAGATGATTAGCCACGATATGATCAAGAACGCCAAGTTTTCTGCCAAGTCGAGTGGATCAAGCCTTGTCGCGGATGTCAACAAGTGAAAATGGTCCAAAAACCCTTCCCAAGCAACCGTGACAAGCGTCACTATGATACGTTTGAGCTGCTTCACTTCGTCACACGTAGTCTCATGGCAGCATATAATTTCTCCTGGTAGTTGAAGAAGCCAGCGGGTGCTAAAGGGCTTCTGCTCGCGTGAGAAGTCCTAGAGTGAAGACTGCATCAAGAACTACATCGCCAAGATCCAGAATCAATTCTGCGAGGAAGTCAAGTTTGTTCGCCGTGGCGGAGCACGTGATTTTGCGACCAACTCGCTCAAGAATATTTACGATGATGAAGACATCGAACGGCAAACCATGGTGCCATATATGCATCAAACAAACGGAAATTCTGAACGCACTCCCCGGACCATCGTCACGATCGGCCGCAGTTTGATGCACCACGCAGGGTTAGAATAGTGCTATTGGGGTGAAGCAGAAATGAAGGCCATATACGTGAGAAAACGACTGCCTGAATTTAATATCCCGTTCGAGATTGTGTGCGGATTAAAGCCAATTGTCAAGCACATGCGCATTTTTGGATGTCAAGCGTATATTTTGACTCCGAGAGAAAGAAGTCTAAAGTGGTATCCCACAGATCATATCGGAATATTCCTGGGCTATAAGGAGTATTCAAGTCATATCGAGTATTTAACGTTGAGGCTGTACAAGTAGTTATAAGTCGTGATGTCAAATTCGACAAATTAACTTTTGGACTTTCGTCGAACCCATTGAGCGGAGAAGTTGATGATGCAGCGCTGGACCTAGAACTTCTCGAGATCAACGATGAAGACGTGCGCCAGATCTGCTTGTAGTTGATCTGGTGCACGTCTTCATCGTTGATCTCAGCCAAGAAACCACGTCTTACTCTCTTCCCATCGTCAAACGAGTTTGGGGGAAGCGGGTGGACCGGGCAACTTGTCTGATCGCCACCAGATGCGTTGAAGTACCAAGTTATGACAACAAAGAAGAAAAAGAGAGAATCAGCGATCAAGATGATGACTGCCAGGGTAGTGGAGATAACGGACCTGGACCTATAACGTTTCAAAAGGCGATCAACGGACCAGATAAAGTGCACTGGCGCAAGGCTATGCGAGCGGAACTCGAGTCGATGCAATTTCGCGGTATTTTTTCTTGCTGCTAAGCTGCCAAGAAACCAACGCGCTATCGGTACCAAGTGGGTGTTCAAGATTAAACGCAAATGAATGGATCAATTAAAAAGATCAAAGATCGTCTCGTACCCGAAGTTTCAAGCAAAGTCCGGCATCGACTGCGCAGAGATGTTCTCGCCAGTGGTCATGTGCGTGACAATTTGTACGGTGATTGAAATCACTGATTATATTGAGTGGCCTATAGACCAGATTGACGTGGTTATAGCAATCCTCTACGTCGTAATGAAGGATAAGGCGTTCTGCATTATTTCAATGGGCGTTGAGATGGTTTGTGACTTTGGCTGTCTCGAGTTAGTGAAGGCGATCTACGTCTTAAGCAAGTTTCACGCGTGTAGAACGAGACCTTTGATGACTTCGTGTGCTCCATTGGATTACCCGTATTTGACTCATATCTCTAGATAAAAAAGTGATCGATGATCACTGCGTGATGGTACTAGTGTGCGTGGACGACGTGCTGGTGACCGGCAGCTCTGTCGACCTGATCGCAAAAACAAAGTACAACCTCAGGACGCATGTAGAGATGATGAACAGCGATAAGTGCAGGTTTGTGCTGGTAATCGAATTGTTGGAAGGCCCCGATGTCAGTTCCACCATGTGCCAACGATGCTGTGTCGATAATATCCTCATGATTTTTGGTATGAATGAGTGCATGGCCACTATCACTCCCGTCGACTTGAGTTCTCATCTAGTTCCAACCAAAAAGTGACCAAGATTAACGCTCCATTTCGTGAAGCAGTAGGTGCTTCGATACATTTGATGATTGCGATGCGTCCGGATATCACATATGCTGTAGACTACGGATCGCGATTTATGGATAACGCGCAACAAGAACAATGAAGTGCAGTGGAGAGCATCTTCCGTTACGTTGAACGTACCAAGTCGCGAGATGGGATCTGCTATCAGTCGGTCCACACTTCGACTTTCATCGCTAATCGGATGCCTACTGGACTGTTGACCATGCCGACCGCATGTTGACGTCAGGATTTGTGTTCATGCTACTCAAGGCGCCCATAAGTTGGGGAAGCAAAAAGTAGTCAAGTGTGTTGCTGTCAACAAGTGAAGCGGAATACATCGCGCTGAGTCTGGCCTCCTAGGAATCAAGTGGGTTCACCGTTTGGTATGTAAGATCCTGATGGTTTTGATGATGAGGCGGGGCCAAAACTTGTCATCTCTAATAACAATCAATAGTGTATTAAGATGACGAAGAATCCCGTGAATTATGGCCGGGCCACGTATATCAACATCAAGTACCATCACATCCGTGATGAGATCAAGCGCAGTGAAGTACAGATCGGATATTGCAAGACGTCGAGGATGTTTGGGGGCACCAAGGGACTTCCAGGGCCCCGTCACAAAGGATTGGCGACAGGTATCAGTATTCACGCATGTTCGCATTGATGGGGTTTGTTACGAATTTTGGTTCCTGTTAGTATAGCAAAAAAACTACGACCGATCTGAACCGCTTATTGAATCAGTATTTACGACGTAGATTTTATGGTAGTTTCTTTAGAGTTGATTGGAAGAAGGATTATTGACGTGCCAAATAAGTGGTTCACCGAGATCTTTGCGGTAGGCACTTTAAGATCGGGTAATTAAAGATACTTTTGAATCTTATTTTTCCATAGGTCTTCTCTACAATCTTTTTGGTGTAATGAATTCTTATAAGTAATTTCTAAGGTGTACAGACTTTCAAATGATGCGGCGGAGAGAGGATGGAGTCACGAATCCTAGGTCAGAGATTCTGGGGTAGGCCAATATCTGTCGGCAAATAGCTCATCGTGGTATACGATGTTAATGGACGCTTGTAACAAGATGAGGACAGTAGGTGTCCAAAATGCATTACATCAGTCACAGGTATAGAAATAAGGAGAAGGATAGAGAGCCACCCAAAGACGGCTTGGCTATACAGATAAGAGATAAACCAATACAGTAAAGAAATTTTTAAGTCCATGACACGCGTACAATTTCCGGTAAGTCCATGCGTGGGCTAGATTATTCCTGTCTTCGAACTTCGAGAGGTATAGCTTGCAGATGTTTCGACTGTTATCACAAAGAGATTTACGAAGGTCCGGCCCTAGGTAACACTACGTATTAGCGAAAGAAAGATCCCCGTTGACGACGAGCCGGTAGATCTCAGTTAAAGGAATCCTTTTACGTCTCGTCAAACAAACAAGCCAGTGAGCCTCATTGAATGCACTCTTTTAAGACTTATCTAAGTGGCGAGATGGTGAGCCTCAGCAGCCGAGGGCACCATAATGCTTCTAGTCGAGCGTACAATGCGGCCGTGAAATGTAAATGTGAGTAAGTGTCGTGTTTCACTTATTGGTGTGTGGTCACATAAGTGTGAGGTTAGAAGCTGCTGATCTCAGGCAGTCAGTCCTCTGGAGTAATTAATTGTAATGAATCAGTTGGGCGAAATCCATAACTGAATCCGAATGTGTATTATGTTAACGTACTTGCTTATTTTGCCTACCTGACTTGGCGATTGTTGTACTCGTGCGTTGATTCTGTATTGATACCGAGATGACTAACTATTGTACTACAACTGGTGCCACGACTCGGTATTCAGGGTGCGGAATTGTCAACAGGTACCCAAGCAACTAAGCGATATGATCATTCATTCGGGACGAGCTAGTGATGGAACAGCAGCAACAGCTGGAATATCGCCACACGAGGAGTCGAACCAAGTGATAGAGAGCGACGCCGACGCGGGGGTGGAGCAAGCAATCAGGCTCGACGATTTCGAGATAGGTGAACCTTTTCGGAAAGAAAAAAGAAGAACGGGCTACTATGGTGGAAGGGTATCCGAGAATGAGGAGAAGAGCGTGTGTTACACGCAGGGTGATGCTAAAAGACACGCGGTGAAGGACTACGTGAAAGACTACATAAAAGCCGAGCATGAGGAGGATGTAGAAGAATAGCAAGCGGCGACTATCGATGAACTTCTTTGATAATCTTTTGAGCTGCGAATAATTACACTAATCCATAACCGAATCGAGTCATCAACGAAATCGCCAAAGAGATGAAGACGAGTGAATGGATTGGACCATTTGGCCTTGAGAGATCACCGCAGTAGAGGTGGAAGAACCTGAGCACCGTTCTGAATACGATTCACGACAAACTGAACCTGATGCAACTTTCTACCTAATTGTACTCGTGAAGATTATGGGGTACAAGTTTAAATTGTACATCAGTTCAAATTTTTGGAAGCAAATTTGTGACCACGCTCGGTCGAGATCAAGCTAAAAGGGGAATGGACAAGTTCAGGAAGTAGATCGGCGTCGGATCAGGTCCAAAAGTTCATCAGACTATGCTCCGCATGTTACAAGGAGAGGGAGACCTGGGTGAAGACAAGACCCCAATACCAGCGTGGAAGAAGTCTAAGGTAAAGTTAAACGAACGCCGAGCGTCAACGAACTTTTTTTTCCAAGTAACCATGAATGCAAGGCAATACCGAAATATTGTATAGAGTGAAAAAATCGCCGTATTTCGACTCGCCTAAGATGACTCCAAATGTATCACCACCGACGAGAGGAAGACGACTAAAAACTTTCGCCGAGTCACGAGGGAACGATGGTGCAACCGCGTTCTAGACAACGAAGACGCTCACTGGGGCAGGACACTTCTACCCTGTCATTCAACGGCCGACTTCATTCGCCGACTGAGTTTCGATGTGTTAGGAAGTGAATGCGGACAGATGATAGAAATACGAACGCACGCTCAACTGGAAAAGATCGCAAAGCTCGATAGGAAACGTTATTACTCATACGAAGTGCTTTCTTGGATCAAGCAGTTCATGTATGAGATAAAAGACACATACCACCCCCAAAATGAGTGGTGTGAATCATCATCTCTTAAATCTTGGAAAAGCAGCTATGACTTTGTACCGGCGGCTGTCAAGGAAGACACAGCGAGCATGGAAATTACTCAGCGCGGAATTCATGAATTTGTATTGCTCCCAGTATGACAAATCGACCATTCTTTAGCGAAGCGTCAAGAGGCATAGCACGAGTGCGTCTTCTTGTTCGGACTAATTACTTACGCCCGGTAAGCGCAGATAGAATAAGAGAAGGGCGGAGCCGGCGTGACCCCGTATAGCACTTTTTGCTCAATTGCAGCGATGACGCCTGGCAGATTTTTCATACCTACAATGGCTAGGTGCCACCTATCAGGTTGTGCAGACCATCAGGCACTGACTTTTCCACGAAAAACGAAAGAAGCAGCGAGACGAAACAGTCTCTTCGAACGTGCATCGAAAAGACCACACTCGTCGACCTGAAAGAAGATACGATAGCACCTCGGATAATCGATGATTTGACCATCGAGACCGTCTTAAAGAGCACTGACTCGTCCGTAGAGACGGTCATTCACGACGTGATAAATAGAATAGTCAGCGCGATACCGATCACTCTCGCCAGATTACTCTTGCTATGGCTACCGCGGACGACTTTGGGGCAGCTATCGAGGAACGCCGACTGAGACAGAACACCGACTGATACGACTCGCCGGGCGAAAGAAAAAGCGACTACGGCTGCGTTAACGACTAAGGGGAGGCGTCTGGATCTTAATATTTTGAAACTGCATAAAAGTGAGCCATATAAATACCGCTCACGATAGACTGGAGCCAGTGCGGCCCTACTTCAACCCGACGAGCCGGACTGACACAGCCGCCGACCAGACCGACCGATCGCGTTAACGCGAGCGTGTTAATTGTCGCGACCGCCAGGAGATATCTAAAGAACGACGAGCATGGGGACCTTGTGGGTCGTGCGGAGGAGCAGGCAACGATGCCCGATTTTGCAGTCGTCGCTCTAAATTCTGCAAACAGGTGCATGATGCGACCGATGTGAGTTCATCCGTCAGTCGAGAAATAGTAGTACCTGAAGAGATCCAAGGCTCATATCAGTCGGGCTATTTAAACTAGCAGGCTCTCTGACTCTGACTTGGTCAGATAAACAAGGGACTTCCACACTCGGTAGAACCAGCGGTAGAAGCAACTACGTAATCGCTTTTGTTGGTGAAGAGGGACGGCTCAACGAATGACCAACTGAAGGAAAAGATCGATCCGATCAGCTCGTACCAGAGCAAGTGATGGATGATGACGATTGGGATGATACAGCGATAACCAGAATGAAGGCATCGGTCAACACGCAGGCGCGTATTGGAACGACCGAACAGCTGATACCATTGCCTGGGGAACGGCTATGGTGGTGGCCGTCGAGAACTTTTGACCACAGACTGGAGCAGTGAATGAAGAACGGAAGAAACTACTTGATCTAACACCTCGACTATCAGCAAATTGTTCACAAGGAGATTAAATAAAAGAGTCGAATGAGCAAGAATAAAAAATGATGTTTAAGGTATCGCCAAGTCTAAAGTGGTTACGACGTCCCGGGCCATATTCAAGATCACTCTCGGATGGGAAGTAGTTGACGAATTTGAAGTGAAGGATACGGTTATCCAAAGTATTTAAGCTTCAGCGACTAAAGCCTCATGGATCTACTCATGAATTGTGTATTTGTCGACTACCGGCATTGCTGCCAACACCAATGTATAATCGGAAGGGTTGGTTTACACACATGTGATTGACGAATGTTCCCTCACGGATATCACCATGTTCAGTGCGCTTTCCGATCGTCTTATGCTTGCCTCATGGGGTGGTGCCGCGAGAGGAAAGATACAAATCGGGTCAACGCCTCAAAGTATAGATACTGTCAAGTGTTAGCCTACACGGGTGTAATAGACAGACAACTGTTGCAGAAATATAACGTGTGGGCAAAGAGTGGTTATCTCGACAGCCACCACCAGTGGAACGACAAGATTTCACGCAACCAAGCGAGATCCTTCGCCGACACTCGACTACTGCCCCGGATGACATATGTTTATTTAACGCGGACGGAACGGACGTTTACAGAGACACCCGAAACTGACTCTTCAAGCGCGTGTGGATCTAGACGATCGGGTGAGTGGTGGACGGGGTAAGCTTGGCGATGATTCGACGACCGACGTCGAAGGCAATATACAGACGAAGAAGAATCCGACTTTTTCGTATCTACTATAACAAGACCAGATGACAATCGGTCCCTACTCCATGTTCCGGACCGCCTGTCGGGTTATGAGTCAGCGGAACAGGTCCCGAAAGAGGTTCACTTCGATGATTCATATTCGCCAAAAATAGAATGTCGGATGAAAGGGTCGGAATCCTGCTCGACGAACTCGACACCGTTTTCTCTGCGCTCTAAAGACGGAAGACGAATTTCACCATAATGATACGACGCCGGAAGCGCCAACAGAGACGTCGACTTTTGAAAACAAGTTGGGTGATGACACCATGGTTATTAATGCTCATGGACTTGCTTATATTCCAAACCTCACCGAGTTGGCGCCGATCAAGAAGGATTATGGCGGATTGAATGCTATGTCTCCGCCGCATGACAACACACAAAGACCTGGCCGATCACCCAGATAAAAGGCATGAGTGGATCATAAATTCAAGCGGAAACGCGCTACCGCCGCCTGTGTATGGAGTGGTGTGTGACATTGATGACAGAGAACATGATCAAATTAAACAGCGCGCGCGTCGGGTACCGGTCCGTCACTTAGTGAAGCTCAATGAGCAACTCAATGGTCTGTTGGAGGCTGTACTAATCTCTTTTTTTTTGCAGAGACCGTGGGCATCACCGATGAGAAGAATGGAGCTGATATAGGATTGTGTATTAATTGCAAGATGTTCAACGCGGTTACGGTCGGCATGGATTATACCATGCTACTTTTGTCGGTGATTTGCTGTAGGCGCTAGAGCGTGATCCGTGCTTTGATTATTAAATACCGCTAGTGGATGCTCCCGTAAATGATGACCGAAGGAACATGACATACCCATAGTCACCAAAGCAATTCCCGTCACCAAGTTTGAAGCAGACAATTGAGTTAGTAGTGATCATGACCCTGTAAAACGCTTGATTAATGACCTGGTGAGAAACAAGTTCCTAACTGGTGAGCTCAATGAGTCTGAAATTATACAGGTGTTTAGACGTCCGTCGTTCGTCGACGACGTCTATTTTGTTGGGCGAAGTTTCGACGACTGTCTCGAAGCTCTCGACCGATTTTTAGCGCAGTTCGCTGAATGCAGGATAAGCATCAGCCTCACTAAGAGTATCTTGGTTTGGCCACAGGTGGATTTTCTCTCCCATTAAGCGAGCACAGAAGGAATTTTAGTCCAACCCCGTAAATTTGCAACAAGCGCTGGGCTGCCATTCCCGGCGTCAAAAATGGGTATGCAAGCATTCATTGGAGAACTCAACTACTATAGTCGGTTCATCAACAATCTCGCAATATATGGAGAAATCCTCTAACAACTGAAGGGCGAGCATTTCATAAGATCCCCAACCGTGATGAAGGCTCAAGTCTCGTTCTAATAGCTCAAACAGAAAATCGTGGATGCCCCTATATTACGGCATTTTTCGACGGGATGTTCAACGCTCAGGTGATGATCTATGTAAACGACTAAGTGTTGAGATGTACTTTAATGCTATTGTGGGTTGACGGTTAAGGTACTATTATTAGTTGCCATGGAAACCGTAAATCTGTCCAAGTCGATCCCACGTAATTACGGTGAGTTCTTACCAATGATTAGACGCATAGGATGATTGGATGACCTACTTGATTTATGATTTATATGTGCACAACATATAAATCAGGACAAGGATAAGTCAGGTAGCTTAAACAAGCCTACAAATAAATTCACTTCCAAATATTCCTTCTCCTTCGTAAGTCGTCTTCACTTCGCAGTGCAGACTTCTTTCGTGTTCTTCAAGCTTCTATTTTCTCGCCCAGTGCTCTTCAGACTTTAACAGGTTATGAGCCCAAGCACGATGTCCTCTGCTCAAGATTCCAGCACCAAGATCTCCATCGACAAATTCGATGGGGACAACTACGCGACGTGGAGCCGCTACATGCGTGGCGTGTTCCTGACCAAGTCGACGACATGGCACGTGGTCAACCGGGAGACCACCCCCACCTTCGCCGATCCTCGCGCCAGTGACGAGTACGTCAAGACGAACAACATTGCGTTCGGCTTGGTGCTGCTGCACATGAGCGCGGATTACCATCACGTGGTTGATGAGTGCGAAGAAGCATGGGTTACGTGGGAACGGTTGAAGACCCTCTACGGCGTATCGCAGAAGGTGGGACGGATCTTCTTGAAGAGATAGCTGTTAATCATGGAGATGGAAGAAGGCGGAAATGTGATGCATCATTGCAATGAAGTTCTCAACGTCATCGCCAAGCTCAGCAGCATCGGCGCGAAGATGGAGGACGAAGACGTGGCGATCTGCTTGTTGCGCAGTCTCCCCAAGAGCTACGAGAACGTTTTTCTCAACTTGGAGATGAGCAGCGCGGAACTGCTATCGCAAGACGTTGTGAAAGTGCTAACGAATGAGCACATCAAGAGACAAGGAAACAAGACGACATCGGTGAAGTCTCAAGAAGAGACCAAGGCCTTCAGCACCGAGCGTGAATTCCGTCAATGCACGTTCTGCGAAAAATTGGGGCAGACAGTAGAAAAGTACTGGACCAAGCAGAAGGAATACAACCGGAGAGCTCGACGCGGCGGCAACAATGCTCGTGGACGCGGAGCAAATCAAGTCCAATGGCGAGGCTACAACGGCAACAACTACGACCATGATCGAGTAGCGTTTGCTGTTTCGCTGGAATGCGAACTTTCAACAACCAAGACCATGGTGGGAATGTGGGCGATTGACAGCGGGGCAACGCATCACATCTGCCACGACAAGCTCAAATTCGAAGTTCTGGATGAGCGCAATGAAGGCGAAGTGCTGGTCGCAGACGGGAACAAGGCTGCAATCAATGGAGTTGGGACTATCGTCGAAAAGATAGTCTTGTCCAACGGTGAAGAGCGCGAAGTTGAGATCAAGAACGCGCTTTACGTCCCAAGCATGAACAAGAACCTACTGTCGATACCCCAGATCAACAAAAGCGGCAAATTCCAAGTGGTGTTTGATGGGGATGAGATGAAGATCTTGCGCAAAGACTCCAAGCAAGTGGTGGCGATGGCGGATCTTATGGATGGACTCTACTGGCTTCGCACATCGCACCGATCTGCGAATGCTGTATCGCAACCTTAATTCGGAGATCTTCATGCGCGAATGGGCCACGCACCAGCTGATGTCTTGCGCAGGATGATCTCCAAGGGCATGATCACGGACGTTAAAAATGCCATCGAAGCTTGATGGGTCAAGCGTGTGTCGCGGTTGTCAAGAAGGAAAGATGGTGCAACGACCTTTTCTAAACAACCCAAACAAGCGCCACTATGACCCGTTTGAGCTCCTGCACATCGACACTTGTGGACGATGGAAGTCGACTCGCTGAGCGGAACCAAATACTTGCTTCTGATCGTCGATGAAGGCAGTGGATGTATGAAGGGTTTCAGTCTGCGCGCCAAATCCGACAGCGAAGAGTGCATCAAGAAGTACATCGCTGCGGTGCAGACGCAGTTTGAATACAAGGTCAAGTTCATTCGACACGACGGTGCATGGGAATTCGCGATAGCTTCGCTCAAGGCATTCTAGGACGATCAAGGAATTGAGCAGCAGGTCGCCATTCCGTATGCGCACCAGACCAATGGTACAGCGGAACGGTCGATTCGAACTATCGTGACGATCCGCCGCAGCATGCTACCACGCCAAGATGGATAAGTGTTTTGGCCGAAGCAGCAATGACGGCGATCTACATCAAGAATCGTCTACCCTCACCCAAGTGCCAAGATAAAACTCCGTTCGAGATCGTCAACGGATCTCTTCCAAGTGTGAAGCACATGCGAGTGTTCGGCTGCCAAGTATTTATGCTGACCACCAAATACGTCGAAATGAGATCCGAAGGCTCGTGAAGGACTGTTCATGGGGTACGAAGAAGTGTCGAAGGCATACCACATTTACGACATTGAAGCGGATCGAGTGATGATATCGCGTGATGTCACCTACAACGAGTCCGAGTTTGCGTTTTCACCGACGCTACCACAAGAAAGTGTGGATGACACTGCACTGGATTTTGACTCGATGAGCATCAGTGATGATCCTCACCCCATGCAGTTCAAGCAAACTGGAAAACGCAAGGATCGTTCAAACAATCAAGAACAAGTTTCTCAACGTACTCTTCCTGCTCGTCACGGAGCCAGACTGGAAGAAGCAAGTGCGCCGGAGGACCTTGAGTCGCGCCAAGCAAAATGGCGATCAAGCACTCGAACCAACTTTGACGAAGAACGGAAAGGCAGCGATGAAGATGATGATGATGCCACACCTCAAGCCTTTTGGCGAGCGAGTGACAACATAGTTGAAGGATCTGCAGACTTGTCCGAGCCGACAACGTTTTTGAAGATGCTGTTGGAGGCCAGGATCAAGTGCATTGGCGTAAAGCGATTTGTGCTGAGTTGGACTCGATGAAACTTCGCGGCGTGTTTCGAGCGACAAAGATGCCAGCTGGACAACACACCATCGGCACTAAGTGGGTGTTCAAGATCAAGCGCAAGGCTGATGGATCGATCGAGAAGTACAAGGCGCTACTCGTGGCAAAAGGATTCAAGCAGAAGCAGGGCATCGACTACACGGAGACGTTCTCGCCAGTGGTCAAGTACGTGACGCTGCGTATGGTGATCGCAATCACGAAATACTTCGACTGGTCACTGGACCAACTGGACGTAGTGACAGCCTTTCTGTATGGAGAGATGAAAGAAAAGGTGTTCTGCGCGATCCCAGAAGGTGTCGACATTGATAAAGACTTTGACTGCTTCTAATTGGTGAAGGCGATCTACGGACTGAGCAAGTATCGCGGGTATGGAACGAGATCTTTCATGAGTTCGTTTGCTCGATTGGATTTCAAGCGTCCAGCTTTGACCCATGCCTCTATCTCAAGGTTGCAAGCGGACAACGCGTGCTTTTGTTGGTCTACGTCGATGACGTGTTGGTGACGGGCAGTTCGACTGAGATGATTGCGCGCACCAACTTGAAGATGCGTTTCGAGATGACTGACAGCGGCAAGTGCGCGTTCGTATTGGGCACCGAGCTGGTGGACGACATCGACGGCAGCGTGACAATGTGCCAGCGACGATACGTGGACGATGTTCTCAAGCGTTTTGGCATGAGTGACTGCAAGGCCGTCATCAGCCCAACGGACATCAGTTCTCGGCTCACACCAAGCGACGCAGCAACCAAGATCAACGCTCCGTTTCGTGAGGCAGTAGGTGCTTTAATGCATCTAATGACCGCGACAAGACCGGACATTGCTTTTGCTGTGGGCTACGTTTCGCGCTTCATGGAGAACCCCCAAGTCGAGCATTGGATGGCGGTCAAGCGGATTCTTCGTTATCTACAAGGAACCAAGTCGCACAGCATTTGCTTTAAGACCGACAACAAGGTGGACTTCTGCGGCTACTCGGATGCAGACTGGGCCGGTGATCATGAAGACCGCAAGTCGACTTCAGGATATGCGTTTATCCTAATGGGTGCTCCGATAAGCTGGGGAAGAAAAAGCAATCAAGTGTGTCGCTATCGACAAGCGAAGCGGAGTACGTCGCGCTAAGTCTGGCGATTGAAGAAGGCAAGTGGGTGCATCGCTTACTATGCGAAATTCTGGATGCCGCAGAGGACAAGTCCGGACCCGAGTTCAAGATCATGGAAGATAACCAATCGTGCATCAAGATGACGAAGAATCCTGTGAACCATGGTCGGGCCAAGCACATCTACATCAAGTACCACCACATTCGCGATGAAGTCAAACGAGGTGATGTCATGTTGGAGTACTGCGAAACAACTACGATGTTGGCAGACATGATGACCAAGAAACTTTCAGGACCGCGTCACAAGGACTTGACGGCGGCTCTTGGCATTCACGCGTGTTCGCATTGAGGAGGCGTATTTTGGGTTGACGGTTAAGGTATTATTATCAGTTGCCATGGAAACCGTGGCAACTAAAATTAGTACTCACCGTAATTACGCGGTCCCAGAGGGTTTAGATAGAAAAAAAGTGTTCTCCGTCGCGCTATGCGAAAATAGCGGTCTTGTCACCGCAACGCGCAAGACATTTGGAGTACGTGTTTCAGAAACAGGTGGACGTGCGAGGTTTTTGTGTATGTCCAGTCTGGACGGAAGATGAGATTTCTAGTTGGGGAGACCTGTGTGTAATTCGGATACCCCAATGGAAACTGAGCAGGAAGCGCCACTTTGGATGAGACGGCGTTGCGCCGAATATCATTGCGCTATGCTGGTGATAGGGAATGAATAGAGAGGACTCCAGCGTGGCGATTTGTCTTTGCTTGACTTTTAAAGCGATAGGAAGTGCCAATCGGGTATCTAGGCGGGTGGAATGGCAAGTGACGCATCGGCTAATTCGCTTTCG
>JH598091.1:7094-67421 GCA_000173235.2 Hyaloperonospora arabidopsidis Emoy2
GGTGGTCCTTACCGTTCGAGGCCGGAAGTTCACCGGCGTTTGGCTCACATGATAGACTATCCTCGCTGGTAGAAGCGAGAGCAAGAAGTAGCGGAATCAAATCAGTAACTGATATGGAGTCGATTTGAGCGGTCACCAGGATTGTGTTCACCCACATTGCCCAGAGGGACTTGCAGCTCAGTGACACGGTATAGACTGTGTATTTTTTCGCAACGAAGACGGGTCATAAGGCTCGCACCGAGTAGTGACAGAGTGATCGACAATAGAAAATTAGCTTAACTGATCTGTCGGAAATATAAGGTTTTAGCACTCATTTTAACACATATATAGCAGTCGGCATGTAATTTGGAAAGCAGTCATAAGCAACTCGGGCGTTAAGCTTTCTTGTAAGCCACTTGATACTCATTATTTGACGCTGGGAGCACTACGTGCACCAATAAATCACTGCACATGCATACTAAGGTTATGTATCGCAAAGATTATACCCCGCCTGAAACAAGGCACGTACATCGTGTAGAAGTGATTGCAAATGTTGGCTGCTCCGAATACCAACTTGCCTGTGTCAGAGTCCACATGCTCAGACATTTCATGGTCGATCTCCGAGTACTTAATGATACAGAACCGGTCGTTCTTTATCCCAAGTCACCGCCGCAGTCATCAGGTCGCGTCTTCCAAACCACCTTATTACCACGGTCTGCTCGCTTATCAATGCAGTACCCAATAAAAAATCGGGTCGGCCACCTTGCACGATTTGTTACGCACAAAGAAGACATGCAAGTACTTCACACCACGCCTTTCCAGTGGAGCAAGCGCTACCTCGACTCGAGTGCTACCCCATGTCCCGACTTAAAGACATGCATAAAATATTCAAATATAGTATTTTATCATTTGAAAATGAGATTGTAAATTACGTCTGAGAACGGTGATATTCTCAATTCTACCAATCAGAAGGCGTAAATCGAGTAAATTACGGTAATATATTGGGGTGGGGGTGGTTAACGAAAACCTGGGGGGTGGTCAACGTTTCCTTTATCTAATTAATAATAAAAATTTATAATTGAAAAACTATTTTTAAAAAGAATGTTATTATTCTTACCATAGATAAATTGTCCGGCAGTTTACAAAGTCATATCAGGAGTGTCCACAATTTCCTGCTTCATCACTTGTAGCACTTGGTATGTCATAGCGCATTAGCAATGTCTTCCGTCCGACTTACCTCGACTTTTCCGAACCTGAAAACTCACGACGAACGTAATGTGCTGTCACGTACTGCAAAGAGCATCATGTATTTATCGATGTAGCCTACTCTGTATAGAATGGAATGCACAGCCGCCGAACGCGCTACACACGCCACCCATGTATACTTACAAGCATGTTGCAACAACTAGCAGCTCGAGTGCCGTGTCAACAGTTATTTTCTATAAGCGACTCCAGACCGTTCGTAATTTAGTCCCGCAAGCATAAAAGTATTCTCCTATCAACTCAGCCTTTCGTCCTCGCTGTTTAGCATCTCGGTCGAATCGTGGGAGAAGGCTCTTAATATCACAAACTTCGGCACTATTTGGTGAATGTGAATGTAAGGTTTATGTTTGGACGTTACTCGAGCATGAAATACAGGTCCCTGTCTCCCCACGTTTCTTGGCCTTTAAATAAGAATAGCAGCATTCTTTCTCTGCCCTTTCCCGTTACCGAGAGTGTCCGTCGTGTTCCATCTAGTCATTTGCCACCCATCAGAGGTCTACATCGATCTGAATTCTTATTGGTAGAATTCGACCGCTCGTGTTGAACGCAAAATCAGATCTCCCACATTTAGCCATTTAAAACCCTGTTGAGTCGAAGAAAGATGGTGCAAGTCTCGTTGTATTGTGCGATCGTTGGTGTACCTCGAAGTACTTTCGTCGTAGATATCGACACAGATAGATCGGTGGCTCACTTGAAGGATGCCATTAAGGCGAAGAACGCAGTGGATGTCCTGTGCGATGCTAGAGAGCTGCGGCTCTACCTGGCGAAAAAAGATGGGGTGTGGCTGCCAGACGACGGTGATTTGGACAAACTGATTCAAACCGAAGGATTTTTCGATGGGATGGAGGAGATGCGCGCGTCGTGGCGATTAGGAAATCCCTGTCTGTTCGATTTCGGTCTTTTACTTGAAGAAGGCGTTGTCCACGTGCTGGTGGTGCTTCCGCCAACTATGCCAGTTCCACAAGGCGGGGCAATAACTATGGGTGGTGTCACCTTTCCTTTCATGCAAACCATGGAGGTGAACCAATCAGTGGCTAAGTTTTGGAAATCCCTGCGAGAGATGTCGCCTAACGTTGTAGCGGATGCTGTAATCGCATTACCAGAAGAAACGTTTATTCTGGGCGTGCTAAAACTTGGTCTGTTATATACATTCGTCACTGCTATTCGCAGCTGTGGAAGCTTTGTTTGGATACTTTAAATCACGCAGCTATTGCAAACCATTATGTTGTGATCCTCGGCACCCCGGGAATAGGAAAAACCCACTTCGGCTATCTGGTCTTGTTCCATCTTGCACACACTGGAGCAACGGTGGTTTATGAGACTTGCGAAGACAAGTGGACACGTACCCTATTTTCAGGTGACAAGGTGGTTCAAGGATTGTGGACGGACTTTAATCAAGTGCTTGCGCAGCCTGAAACGTTTTACGTGGTAGATGGTGTCAAACCGTCACGCTGCGACGCGAAGACAATTCTTGTCACGTCGCCGCGCAAAAAGATTTGGCATAAGTATTCTCAACGTAATGGCGCAAAAGTTTTGTTTATGCCAGTCTGGACGGAAGAGGAGATTTATAGGTGTCGTGACCTGCTGTATTCGGATACGCCAGTAGAGACCGTGGAGAAACGTTTCTGCAAATGGGGCGGTGTTGCACGTTACGTCTTGCGCTACGCTAAGGATAAGGCCAAACAGAAAGTACTTAAAGAGGCGATTGGCCAAGCTGACCTGAAAGTGATA
The DNA here is from genome assembly GCA_000173235.2 of Hyaloperonospora arabidopsidis Emoy2. Classification (NCBI taxonomy): domain Eukaryota; phylum Oomycota; class Peronosporomycetes; order Peronosporales; family Peronosporaceae; genus Hyaloperonospora; species Hyaloperonospora arabidopsidis. The sequence continues at coordinate 10,068 of JH598091.1, forward strand.
GTAAGCGCGAGTGTGGAATCGAGAGGGGTGGAGTGTGATGTATCGCATCGGTTGCTCCACTTTCGTGTCACCCGCGACTTCGGTTATGAAGGTTTTGATTTTGCGACAAATTACATCGCCGAAAAAGTTTTCCATACGCTGTACCAGCGTAATAGGATCGAGCTGATCGATTTTCTTTCTGCTTCTCATTAACTTAACGATATAGCAGGGTTACGTGGAATCCTGTTCGAGCGGTATGCGCTTTCGGTGTTGTCGCAAGGTGGAACATTTGAATTCCGGCGCCTGAATAAAGAACGGAGAGTTTCTGTAACTAGTGGAGATACAAATGAGAGCAAGTCCGAATGCTTCGTTGATGACGCTGGTGATGTTACGATGGACGACCGCGCGGCGGTTGAACGCATAAAATTGCGCCCGCGAACAACTCTTTTTTTCAAGCATGACGTTGAAGTGGCCAATGCCGATTCGAAAAAATTCCTGCGTCCTGCCTCGCGTAACTTTGAGTCGGTGGATGCGATGACCAAGCCCAACGAGTTGCTCCAGGTAACTTGTGCACATGTGCATCCCTGTAAGCAAAAAGGGCTTCTCAAGGTTCTTACTTTGCTTGGAAATCCTGCTGCACCACGGTTGTACTTCATTGTCCCACCTGACGTATTCGAGGGATTCAAATACCAAAACTATCATACTGTCAGGGGGGAGAAGGTCAAGGTTGTTGATGAGAAGTTGAAGAAGTTGAAGCAGTATGTCATCAAGGTTGAATTCTCCCACGAGATTCATCCGGCGAAGGAAGTCGTAAAAAGTCGTGTCAGATCACGTGAGGAAGAAAGTAATGAAAGTTCAAGCCAAGGCCGTACGTCAAAGTGTGCGAGAACTGGCAGCGTGTAAGTGCCGCGGATGAGCTTTACCTGTTTTGGTTCGGCTGCTGGCACCCGTATCGAATTTGATGTTCGAAAAACTTACCCGACTGGCAAGATTGTATTGGCATTCTGTTGTTTTTGTGCCGCTTCAGCAAGATGGTTTAGCACTAGAAGAGTTGTTGTAGTGGCAGTGAGCACCGAGCTTACGCGTCGACGACTTCATATAGTTTTCGTGTGAAGTAGCAAATTGCGCGAGCTCACACTTTAAAACGAAGCTGAGAGGATTGCACCTTTCGTTAACGCTTCAGACTTAATAAAAACAAGAAACGATACTCTCTTTGTGTACAACTGCAACTGCGCGAACAAACAAAGCACTAGTGTAATGCAAAGTCGAAGAGCGTCGTCGTGGCAAATTCAAAGTGGAGAAGATTATGAAGGATTGCAACTTGTATCTTGTGTGAAGGACAGCTACACACAGAGACATAAAACATGCATTAACAAGAGCTGAGTTCTGCCACACATTGGTGGTCCTTTTGGTCCTGGTCCTCAACGACTTTCAAATGTAGAAGCTACCAGAATTTAAGCACAGATTAGAGAAACTGCACGAAGAAACAAGTACCAGCAGAATGGCGCTTACACCCGTGCTTGTATCAATCGACATCTCCTGTAAATCACCATCACCTTTTCTGTCTGACCTGCATACTGTGGCTCAGCTTCAGGACCCGGTGCTTTGGGGCAAAACCAACCTGGTCGTCAACACAATGACGGCATAGCAGATCCGTCACGTACTGCCTGTCGGAGTCGCCCTGTTGGACCTTGTTAGCTTTGGCGAAGATGATGATACCGAAGTGTACCCAGCACGTAAGACTTGCAGTCTTCATAATGATGCGCGCGGAAAAGAAGACATTGCGTCTGCTACCACCCGATCTGCTGTCGAAACTTATTGGCACATCCTACGCTACTTGGGAAACGTGCGATTTAATGTACCTGCGAGAGAATAGATGGATGGACCGGCCACCTAGCTATCTTTTTATGCTATAAGAGCGTGATCTCGTTGTAATTGGTGAAGCGACAGCGTCCAGCCAGTGTAATCTGCCTATTCCGTGCAAACACCTTGCGGCTACTCTTCCTATGCCTCTACAATGCATTGCTTGCGAGCAGCTTGGTAGTTTGCTGCCAAAGTGGAGAAAGTGACTTCACCTCATAGCAAAGTCTCCCGAGATTGGCGGTAAAACGTAAGGCAATACCGTACAGTCCAGTTGCAGTATCTACAGCAAATTCACATAGTTAGACTCGAGACTCTGCGGGCTCAGCTGTGGCCCTAGTCCGAGCGCAACACCTATTGCTTGGACTGGGGCCACAGCTACCGTAGCCACTAGGCAGCGTTGCTCGCATCTACATCGCCCACGGAAATAAATTAAATATCACTTAGAGGAAAAGTATTAATTGCACAAATGGCGAAACACACAACACGTCGAGTCAATTATGTGTGCAGTGCGACCGTGATGATCATCAGCTGCTACATTCACAAGGCAAGGACACAACTTTTCTACAGAAGTTACTTAGCACAATATCATCGTTGTCAGATGGCGAACGGACAGAATGTTATTCACACACGAATCCACAAGCTAGAGTCACCCCTTCAGCATCGTCGGACCTCACGGCCTGCACATTAACATGGTAAATCTAGCGTACTTAAGTAATACACGGTTTATACATGCACTACTCCCACCACGATCCAGCCACCGACAGTGGTGCACACTTTAGTGAGGAATGATGGTGAAAGGTATGCGGTTCTTTTTTTTAGCCTTTACCACGAAGTGTTTCCCTCCTTCTACACTCGCACCCACACCCGAAGTACGCATAATGAATGGCACATATACCTTGTTCATCTGCTCTAAGATATGCAAATGATGGACTCTTCAACAACCTCTAGGCGTTTGGTGCTGAGTCAACGAAGTATACTGAGCTCGTGCATTCGCAAGAACTATTCTTATCATGATCGTTTGATACAGCAACGTTCCAAACAGGGTAGGATGCGGTCTGCTTTCGATTCGGCCCTTCTTCGTGAGAAAGCCATTGTTATGCAAGGTGTGCCACTTCATCATGGGCAGCACCACGAAGCGACAAACCTCTTCATCCATACCCTGGAGCTTCTGGTTCGTGACCCGGTGAACAAGTCCAAGGACCACGAAGCGCAACAAACATCTTCATCCATACCCCGGAGCTTCTGGTTCGTGGCTCGGTGAACAAGTCCAAGGAACAAAAACAAGACGTTGAGATCGGGTCGTGATCAAACGCGAAAAGAGTAATAGGTTGCTAATGACTTGTGCAAGTAGCTCGTCGTCCTCCGCAGTCGATTCGTTCGCTCAACGCGTCTGCACTTCTCTTTATCCCAATACCGAAGGCGAAGACTACCTGGTATGCCTAAGAAAGATACAGAAGGAGCTACTGGACGAAGACCATGTATTTTGTGCACGTGGCGACCCGCTTTAATATGCTACTAGCCGTTAGAATAGATACTGCACGTGCAAGACCCATTGTGTCTTTAAACGGGGTGTCGACTTGGTCAACACAATCGACTTCTCCGCTAAGTAAGGGTATGGTATAGAGGTCGTTGATCAATTACACACGCTTTCTATGGGTAGCTCGCCTTGCCATAATGGCACAATTTAACTTTTAGGGAGCAGCTAATGAGCCTTCAGTTTTCGCTATTGAGCCTTCACACGATACATTAAACAAGTAATTGGATTTGAAAGCCTCTAAATCTTCAAATTGTATTGTTGTATGTTTTAGAGATAACGTCCATTTTCTCATATTATCCACTATATCGTACCTCTAACCTCCTTCCATAAAAGCAACATAAAAGGTCTTAACCAGCTCACAGGGGAGCTGTTTGATTCTGTGGACGAAGCCCGTTACGCGCTTGACGAGCTGACACTGCCGAAAGGCTATGTTACAACAATCAAAATGCAACAAAGGGTGGATAATAGCAAGGATGGTGAGGTTTATGCGGTGAATCTGCAATGCTGATGCAACGCTGTCCACAACTGGCGGTTCAAGTAGATGGATATATTAAAGCACTTAAGCACAAATAGAGGGTGAGCAGCATAAAATATGTGTGTTGTGTTATCAAGATCGCATATTTACACGTTAATGTCGTACCCCCTGTAACCAATCCGGTGCAAGCCTACATTTCAAGTGTTCTTATTAGTTTGCTATCCTATGCAGTAAAGTGTGGGTAAGCTACGTTATTTCAACACATAGGTGCAGTGACGACCGCAAGCGCAGTAGATCAACCGGATGTACGCGATGTCAAAGCAACGCCCGATGGAGAACGAGCCACCATCAGCGACAAATTGTCCCCGAAGCGAGCGCAACGCGTGGAGATGCCAGCATCTTGCAAAGGCATGTGCAATTAGCTACACGACTTCCACGTCGTCGAAATCGTCGCCGTTATCGATATTCTTCTTCTCAGTAACTGGACTACGAGATCCCTCTACATCCGATTCTGACTCAACCTCCAGATCGATGTCATCCTCTAACGACGAGCCGTGTGTCATACGTGTCAGCTCGAGACCTGAACTATCCGTCATCGGTAACTGGGGTACAGAATCACACGACCAAACAGTTTGTAAAGTGTCGAAAAGAAACTGATAAAGAACAATCTCCCTTCCCACATACCTGCATAGAGTACGCAAACTGCGAGCTGTTCTGTGTCGGCGGCCAAACGAAAGTCATAGCAGCTGACACAATGAAGTGAGTGAGAAAGTGAGGTAATAAGGTACGCGAGCGACCCACTATATCCTGTCTAACGATAAATAATTTTACTGTGCAGACATCAACTAATTAGCTTTAGTAATAAATCAGCTCTAGCAGTTGATCTGCGCTGCTCGAGTTGTTGGCGGGTGAGAGCGCGTCCTTTGGCAGTCATATCGGGGCCGCTCGGATCGGTCCGTTCTTCCATTAAGGTCTCTCGCCAGTGGTTAATGTCGTTCTCAAGATAGACCGCAATCTCCGTGATATCCCTGCGGTCCGACAGGGCGCTCACCTGAACTGAAGATCACGTATTCATAGGCTATTTTTGCCACGTGATCCGCCATCTTGTTGTAGTCGTGGTAATCATGGCCCCATCTGACGACGCCGATAGCACCGGCACAAGTACGTGCCTCCCGGTACAGTAGTGCAAGGTGATGCTTGCGTGGTGAGAGATAGGTTCGGAGCTGGGATATCACTAGAGAGCTATACCTGACTATATGTAGAGGGGCTAACCGCATGCCGACGCCTGACGAAAACCGTGCACAAGGCCCCAACATACAGATATATTGTTGGTAGTAGATGGATGACCGTAGACCATGATCGCTACCCACAGGACGCTAGCAGCGTGTGTAGGAATATTAACTTTGATAATGACGGATCCAGATCCTCCTGGCCTAGGATTTCCGCAAGATCCACCGTCAAAGAAAAGTAGGTAGAAAAATCCGGCGCGGTCGTCACCCTGCAGAGGACGTAATGGAGGAGGTACATCATACCGAAGTAGAGTGTCTGCAAGAGCAGATCGCACCGTTGCGATATGTTGTCCCTCATCTCCGGAGTTGAGCTGGAAAGTTGAGTTATGTAATCGTGTAATCGCACGTCGTAGGATAGATCGTACCCTTGTGGGGTGGGTGTCGTTCGAAATTGTAGAGTCCTCAATGCGTTGTAGCCGCTCTATCCAGATGGCATGCAGCATCGACGCATTGAAAAAACGCCGCAGTTCGCACGCGGCGGGAAAACAGCATCCTTTACGTTAGACTGATCTTTAATCGGTCCAAGAACGGCCTGAATCGCGTCCCAAGCTGCTCCCGGCGTTCTGGGAAGCTCCAATTTAAACACCCAAGTGTGTAGGCCAGCCTCATCGAAATTTCCGAGACACTGCCACATCAAAGATAGATGAGTCCAATGCCTTTGCGCACCAGGGCAACAACAGAAGACATGACTATCCGAATCAAATATGTTACGGTCACACCCCAAGTGGGGGCACGACACGTCGTTGTTCGCCCAGTTTTATAACGAAAAGCTATTGCTCTTAAGACGATATAGCGCTTGTGCGTTGGAAGCAAAGATCTCTCTTATCCGCCGAAGCGCGCCCCACTCGATTAGATCGGTACCGGCGGATAAAACTCGAGAGTCTGCTTTGTCACTCTTCCATCACGTTTTTGCTCTCCTATATTAAATAGAAGACGTGATATCATCTTCTTGAGCAGTCGTCGGTTTGGACGCCTGCGGCTGAAACTTTTTCAAAGGTGAACGACCCGAGTGAACGTCGATTGGGTGCCAAAGTGAGCTGGAGAACCGCTATTTTAAGTGGCAGCGTGGTCACATGCCATCATCGAGTCAACCGCAGTTTTCTCGCGTGGCAATCCCGCGTCAAAGTGAGAGATCTTGTATTTCTCGATCGTTGCGCACAAGTGTGAGGACCTGAAGAACTTGCGTCCTATAAACTTCCACGTCCGTCTTTCCACCCATAGCCCTGCCATGGACGAATACATCGCCAAAGTAGCTCCGTACAAAATCTCGCACCGATCTCAACAGATGCGTTACGCATCTGTTGAACGTGGCTGGGGCATTACGAATCCCTTTTAGCATAGCCAGTCCATCCCAGAGCATACCGCTGGGGGTGCTCACTGCCGTGAACGGGATATGCGGTTTCCCATAAGGGTATGATAGAATCCATCCATCAGATCCATCGATGAAAAGGTGGTACTCTTTGCCATACCATCTATGACTATGTCCTTCCTTGGTATCGGCGTTTTAGCCGGTACCGTTGCAGCATTCAACTTGTTTAATGCATGCACTATCCGTCATCGTAGTGTGGCCTTGCGCACACAGAAGATCGGAGAGCTATATGGGGAGGTTGCTCCCTCATGTGGCCCGAAGATAAACGATCGCCAAAAAATTTGTCGATCGTAAGTACTAATTCACGGGTCAGTGGCCACTGCTTCATGACACAGCACCTCGAGCCCGGTTTGAGCTCAATTTCATGTCGATTGCCTTTGTTTTGAGGCAACTCTCATGGTACGGGTCAGGGATCACATCCTTGAATTCGATCATATCCAAGGGTTTGCCTGAAGCAGCTCCCAAGATTGAGACGTGTATCGATCAACCCGAGTCTTCTCATCGAGGACACTTTCGTTCATCGATGAGCTGCTAAGAACCCGTTCTTTCTCGGCAAATACAACTGCCGAAATATATCGGTCATGTACTCGTCCTGCGACGAGTACGCATATCTGCTTGACTTTGCCACTACGTAGATCTCTCAAAACCGTTTTGGTTCTAGCGTTGGCAATTGAGTGATCTCCGAAGTCGACTTCGGAGGTGAAATCAGATCAAGTGTATAAGCACCTACACTTGACCCGTCATTGACCAAGCCATTTAATGGCTTGGTTTCTCCCTGGGAACCTATTTCCCAGGCTGCTGGAGACTTATTCGATCAGTTTGCTGAGTAATTACCCCGACCATATCTCCTTGAGGAGTTCATTTCTCAAGTTAGTTGGGGCTTATTCTCTACGTCTCCTGGGTGTGGTTGCGCTACCACAGCCAGGTCCTCTACGGTCGGCTCCCTAGTCGACCTAGGATCATCGTGTTGCCACACGTGAGCAACTGGTTTATTCTTCCTTAGATGTCGGGCCGCTAGGCGTACGTCCATCTCCCGGTCCACTCAACTTATTCGAGTGGTGGACCTTCGGCGCTGCCTGTGCATCTGCAAAGCTGCCGACAGCTTCCTCCACAGTGTGATTGGTTGTCACACTGTGATCTTGTGCAGTCGTACTAACGACCGTACCGCAAGTGAGGCCATCGCACTCACTCGCAGTACATCCACACACTTGTCGACGCTCCAAGACGTTCATCAGATGGACATCTGATGAACAAGTGTCAGTCATCTTGACAGTTCGATGCTGCCAGATGATCCTTGGCTCGTACCTTCGAAGCCAGGCTAACCCAAGGATGATCTCAAACTTGTCATCCAAATCCATTACAATGAAATCATCATCGTTCTTCAAATCTTCTAGAGTATACTGTAATCCCACTACACGTTTCACTAATGTTATCGATGCGCATGTCGCTAGGCGCAGCGTCATCCTTGTCGGAGGGATGTCGCGCTTAACGAAGTTGATCCTAAGACCCTCTAGTGACCAACAAAGTTTTTCGACCCCCACAGTCAACTAGGGCACGAAGTGACAGATCTTTTGTCACTTTCAAATTTAAGGTGATGAGAGGTACCTCATCACCAAGTGCAGAGACACAAAGATTGTGAGTCTGGAGCAACTTTCATCAAGAGATTTGCAAATTCTCTTGAGGTTGCTGGATCAGTAGGGCGCTCGGCCCCTACTGGCCCCAACCGTTTTTTGACGGTCCATGTAACGGGGCACACCTTATTCAGCTAAGTGAATAAACCTTGCACTGCTGAAAGTGCAAGGTTGTGTGCGTCCGACTACTTCACGTACACGTACTTACAGAAGAAGATTGCTAGACGGAGGAAGAATACCCAGTAAAGGTAAAAAGTAGAACTATATTCAGTATACTTAATCTTTTTAATAAATCCCTATTTGACTTCATTTAATTATGTCTAAATACAAACATGTACTCTAACTACCTGCTCACCACTCATTGCGTTCTTCTGTCGTGGCTAGACTTTATTGGTTGATATCTCTATCCTATATTAACCAATGAGCAGTGTGTTACATCTGCGGGGTAATATTATCTATTAGAACAATATTGTGAGAATATTGTGTTTGTCCTAACATAATATTCATACTTGATATTTACCTTATGTAAATTATCATGTAACGGAGGCACCCGTTTACAGTCCACTCCGTTGTTGCGATTTCGCAACTGCGTTGGTGTCGCGTCCCTTTGCCCTTCTTGGCGGACGGTCTTTCAGGTTGCTCAGCGTTTTGAGACACTGGGCGTAGGGCACTACACTCGTAGGTGTAGTGTCATAACTTCTGACAGCGATTGCGCGTCCGCAATAGTTTGTTGTTTTAAGAGCGAGGTCTTTGGCTCGAAACATAGCAGAGATTTATGGGTGCTGGACCTCCAAACTGACCTCTTGTCGTCTTGGGGGACAGTACGAACCCGAACTAGCATGAGCCTGTCTCAAGAAAAAATCTTCCTTCTGCAACTGAGATCACTTCTTCTATCCTATCCAATTCCAGATATTACGTGTGGGTCTTGACGGGATCATCCACAAGTCCCTGCATGAACACAGTAATCAACGTGTGTTCATGGACCGGGTTGGACGTGATACAACTCGCAAGTAGTCGTATGCGTTGGGCGTAGGCGTGCACATATCAGTTACCCTGCTTGAGTATTAGGAGCTCTGATCGAGCCCTGAACTTAGCCCGTGGCGGTTCAAACGTTTTTCCGGGCCGGGTCTTGAAGACCTACAACGACTCAAACACATATTGGGTTGTGCGAATTGAGCCCTAGTGCCCAAGTTTTGGCACTTTCTGCCAAGCTCGAATGATCAAATGCGACTTGCATTTGCTCTTCAGCGAAGTTATGAGCCCTTATGGTGCCGTCTAACTCGACGAACCACCTCAAGAGGGAATCTTTCTCGAATCTGTAATTTGAGATATCATTTTTTAAAGTTTCAAGTCGACGCGCGTGGGTTTGCGTTCGTACTTCGTACGCTCATATAAAGACACGTGTTTTGTTCAGTCAGATCTGGGTGCGATGTCATCGGTCATTCGTCGCGCTGGGAACATCTGTCTGTGCCTGCTGTTGCATCAACAATTCGAATTGTCGATTACCCTGTTCTTTTAATAGCTCTGCCTGTTAAGAGCCTTGCTGGTGAAGCCAGGTTACTTTCTCCCGTGACGCGTCAAGTTCATGTTGTGTGAACTTGGCGACGTCGCCATGTGGTCATTTATGTCCAGTGCGGACATCGTAGTTGAGACGGCAAATTCGCCCATTGTCGAACCCATTCTTTCGACCGCACTCCACCTGATGTCGCTCAAATAGGAGCGGCTTTCACGCGTGGCTTGAAATCTATCATTATCATCATTTAATATGTTCATTGTTGGATGTAGGGTTGTGGTCCTTGGACGGACTACGAAGTGTTACCAGGTGTAACGGGGCACTGGTGACTTGTACTGACACAGTGTAAGTAGTGCCGCACGTCACTTCATGTATCCGGTACGTGCAGAGTAGGATAACTAATGGACGGCTGTCCAGAGGAAGTAGAAAGTAAAACTGTATTAAATATAATTAAGTCCTAATCATTGACCTGGGTTTAGTCCTAACCTTTTTATACATATCTATCTACAAAAATGTATACTGAATCTTGCTCGCCACTCATTGCGCGCATCCATCACAAATTGGAACGCTATATTTGATGATATGGTGGTCCATATCAGCCGATAGGTGAGTGCTTCGTAATATTACTCTTCACGGTAATATTCATGAACATTTTTACCCTTCATGATAATATTCTAATTAACAAGTATTAAGTGTTAATTATATGTAACAGGCTCACCGCGTTACATTACGTCGATGGAAAAATAGATCTGATTGTGGTGCTGAATTGCCGCTGTATATGTTGACAGTTTTAGCCATGCCGTGTTCTGTCAGTCCTCACACCGTTTTAAGCTAAGAACTATCTCTCATACGATGCAACTGCTTCTTTACCTATCATTGCTTCTCTTATTGATCCCAAGGTGCTTTTTCTAAAAATGACTCTATGAGATATCGATGTCTATACATACGCGTGATTGCAGGCACACTCACTCACAAATATGGGCCGCTGTAACCAAGGCATGGTAAGATCTCAACAAATGCCTTGCTGCCCAGGCTAGCACACGGGTATTGTACATGCCAAATTTCAGCAGCACCAAACGCAACTTTGCGGTCACCCTCCATATCCGCGTATAACTTGATTTCAAGCAAGCGGCAAGATGCAGATCGGGAGCAGCACTAACATCCATGCCGTTTTCCGTAGCGTCAGCTACATCGGTACCGTGGCCTCGTCACCTATTTAAAAAGATGATATCGCTGTACTGCATTAGTAAGCAGCTACCATCTTGATGACGATTTGCAGTAAGGGAAATCGCATCAACCATCAGGTCAATTTGTGACGCACCTCTGCCGTAAATGGAGCCGACAAACACTTGTCCGTCGTCGTGTTCACGACCTAAAAACTTAACCTTTAGCAATTACCCTAAAGATAACAACGTCATCAGTACTTTGTTCGCCTTTACGCGCCTGGCTGACCATCTGTCCTCGGTTGTCAGCATTTTAAACCGTTGCAAGAGATCAGAAGAATCACTTAGATAGAAACTAGCCACAGGTGCAATTCGAACTAAAATCATGAGATTATTGTCGAGGATGAGCATATCGCAAATGACCATGGTGCAGTCCTTCTTGCTGTGGCAGGTGAGGTAGTCTGGTCGATCGTGCACCCTAGCGCATTGCACTAGATCCAGCTCAACTGTAATAATCCCATGTACAATACAGTGGCACTTTAGCCATGCCGCCAGTGTACGACAACGCTTCGACAATCTGACTACGTTTGTACAAGGCATAGATGGGTCAATAATTTTTCATCCACGACAACGAGACTTCGCCGACTAAAGGCTTAACTCCTTGCTGTTCGCATTTAATGGTACCCAGATTCTAAGGAAGACCCCATTACGCTTTTTGACGGTGATGTGCGCCTGCTACGATCATTACGCACCCTTCTCAATTACAGTTGACCACTCACGTCCTAAGACTGTTTCGAGTTTAATGGAACGTTTGACATCTTTTCGATCGTTATACTTCACATCAGCAACCATTGCGCTGGCGCGTCTAAACAGCTTTGACTCGTAGCTTACGCTGATACATATCCCATTCCGCAACGTACTTGCTGTGTATCCACATGTCGATAAAAGTTAACTCCCTATCAATATAAAAGATACGGAAGGAGAGGTAAACCTAATTTTTTTGTGTCTATATAGGAAAGCTTGGTTGTGTGTTTAGCCATCCATTAAACACGACGTACAAATCTCTATCTCTTCCCACGTCAATTAAACCATTAAGGTGGCTTCCTTCTTCTGTAAAATCGAGTCATCAATCCAATTGCTGAGAAAGAATCGTTGAACGATTTTCTGGCCTTTCCCATCCTCAGAAAGTGGAAACGAACCCACCTAGTCGCTTTCCACCTCGTACAGATGCCCATAACAATTTCGTAGCTGCCTTGCACCTTCACCATTCGCAAATCTGCCAACTCGGAGAAATGTGGTGCAAATTTCGTTGTTGTGTGCGATGACTGGTATCCGTGACAGTGTGAATATCGATCCAAAGGTGGATTAACTGAAGGAGGCGATCAAGGCGGCAAATCCCGCGAGCATCCACTGCGATGCCTCAGCGCTGTGTCTCTATCTAGCAAAAAGGCATGGCACATGCTCACACGATCACGCTGTTTTTTCCATTTCTCTTCCAACAGTCATTGACTGATGATCTTCTCGACTCGTTGAATGTCGTCGAGACCTTGCGGGTAGATCAGATCCATCAGATCATCGTCACCGCAGTTCAGCAGGAAATGTTCGACGTGATCGACTGAGTCTGCACCGCCTTTCTCATGCTAAACATGCACCGTCCATGCGTACCCGTTCAATCGAAGCAGAAAGTCGCACACGTGTTCGGTATCGCCGCACTTCGCCGAGTAGTACCTCGACCTGGCGGATTGGTCGAACTACGAACAGTAGTAGTTCATGAAAGCTGTGCTAAGCATCCTCCATTTCTGCTGCGTTTTCCGCGCTAGTTGTCGATACCAACACTTAGCGGCTCTATCCAAGCGCAGCAAGAATGGATCACACCATTCATCCTGTGGCTGGCAGTTCCACTTCATCTCATAGGTAAATCGCTTGATCCATTGTCCCGCATCATCTGACCGATAGCGCTTTCCTTCTAGATTGGCGATCTTGTCAAGTGGAGCGTGCGTTCGTATTTCCATGACTTGACCTCGCTTGCAGCTGCGTCGCCGTATCTCAGATGACGGATGTGGCTATTCGATCCTTCTCCGAGTTCTCGGTCATCGTCGTACTCGTCTTCACATCCATCATACTCTTCTTCGACGGTCACCACATCAGCTTCCGCCTGGTATCTAGGTCTGGGTGTTTCAGTGACTCACGGCGTACGCTTTGGCGTTACCATATGCGAGTCTGCGAAGTACGGCGTCCCTTCCGACCTCAAGAAACTCCGCGTTTCGGCTCTGCCGTCTCCGGTAGTCGTGTGTTCACCATCCCCAGGTCGTCCGTGCCTTGCATAATCCTCTCGTCGAGACGGGGCACCGGCGATTTCTCTTTCTCGAACATCTTGTCTACCTGCTCTCGACGATTCAGCAGAGTTTGCGCCTTCGTTCCGCCTTCCATCCCGAACGCTTCTTTCAACTTATGCTTCTACTTCATCATCTCGACTCCCACCGAGCGAGATTTGAAGTCTGCCAACATCAGCTTAGAAGTCCTGCTGGTGCACTTGTATCTCATCGCTCGTAGCAGGAGCACCATGTTGTCGGCCAGTTCCTCCACCGACATGCTATTGAGTGGCTGTAGCATTTCACTCCCCAACGATACCCATGTCGCTTGGTAAGGTACCTTCGGGCTGAACAGCTGGATCCAGCGACTCTTCTTCATTTCTTCACCAAGTCGGTTAAAAGTCCGATTCGCCATAAGAGTCTTGACATTCAATATGGCCCTGGGAGCTAGCAGAGGTCGCTCATCAGGGGTCACGCCTTGACCTCCATCTTCTTCTCCGTCGCTCTTGTTGACCACGCGTGTAGAAACCCCGCGAGGGTTGCTACTATGGCCCACATGCAGAGAAAGTCCTTCCACTTCATCGCTGAGTCCAAGATTGTCGTTGTCCTCAGCTCCTTCATCCTCCTCGCTATCTTGGTTACTCGTTTCGAAATCGTCGAACTCGATAGCTCGCTCTACTCCCGCTTTCTCAGCGGTGATGGGTGAACTCGCCGAGTTCGGCTCAGCATGCGGTGTTCGTTAGGCTGTTACCGGGGTCTTGCCACTCGCATTTCTCGATTCGTAGACCATATTGCTCCTTGGTTGTTTGGTACCTGCTAAAACAAACGCACATCTTAAAATCCCGTGTCGCGGCATCAGTTGTGGTACAGTAGTTAGTTAAATCTGCAATAATACAGTCTTAACGTAACAACACAAAAATTGCAGAGTAAGTCGGCACAGTTGGGCTAGTAAGTCGGGATAAATACCCTTGCGGTTCACCCTTTCGGGTTCAATTGTGGCTTTAGCCCTCGATGAATACCCACAATCACTCTCTCTCTCTTTCAGAAGCCTTCCTGAGCTCAGCAGCCTCCGTTCTTAAAATCCTGTGACTCAGACTAATGGATGGATGTTGGCGTTTCCACACTTTTACAGGTCAACGAGCGCAATGTACGCTCGACCAGAAGATTTGCGGTGTTCTTGGTGAAAGACCCACCGTCTCGTCGCTCGACGGGTCTGAATGCAGCGCCGTTAACTGGGTCACTGGCTCGCCGCTCGACGAGACTCAAACGGTACCATCTACTGGGCTACCGGCTCGTCTATTGACAAGACTAAAAAACGGTGTGAGTATTGGATCACCGGCTAGCCGCTCGACAAGACTTAAAACAGTACCGTCTAAAAAAATGGGATACCGGCTCGCCGTGCGACGAGACTAATTTCTCTGGAAGCGAGTGTTACCCAACCCGGGCCGACTTATCTCTTGGCGCTTCGAGTCGAAACCTCTACAAGCTATACATTTCAATGTTCGACGGCAGGCATAATCTAGCCCGCGTAGGGACTTACCTTAAAAGTGTACACGTGTCTTGGACTTAAAAAATTCTGCTCTGTATTTAATTATCGCTTTTTCTGATAGAGGGAGCCTATTGGATGGCTCCTATTCTTCCCCTACTTCTCCCATACAATTACCGAGTGACTTAAACGGTCGATCTTCCAGCTGCTTCGCTAGATTTGAAACTCGACGAGTCTTATCTCGTCAAGTCTCATCTCGACGAGCTTGAACTCAACGAGACTTACTTCGACGAGTATTAGCTCGACGAATTCTGACCTTTATAATCATCCAATAGAAGAGATACATAGTCAAAACATCCCTACGCCACATATGGCATAAGGATCAAAGGGTGTTGGCCAAATATCTGGGCGTCCAAGTCAAATTTGACGCCAGCAAGATTAAGATCTCGCAATGCGTATATGCCAGGAAGATTTTGGACAAGTTTGGATTTAGCGATGCACATGCGGTAAGCAACCCACTCGAGACCCGACAAAAGCTATCAGCGGTAACAACGGATGAAGACACTGAAATGGGCAAAAGTTTTGATTATCGCGGGGCACTGGACATGCTTATGTACCTTGCTACATGCACCCGACCCGATCTTGTATATGCTGTGGGTCAGTTGAGTCGATTTGTTGCTCAGCCATCAAAGCAACATGTTGGTTGTTCAAGTGCGTCCTTCGTTATTTAGTTGGTACATTGGATCATGGCATCGAATACAAGCGTGACTCACATCGATCCGCCGATGATCATCCAAGGATATTGCGACAGCAATTTGGCTTCTGATACGGGAGACCGAAAGAGTACTGGTGGATTCGTTTTTACGCTGGCAGGAGGTTAAATAGCTTGGTCGAGCAAGAAGCAGCCTATTGTAGCACTTTCCACTGCTGAAGCCGAATACGTTGCCGCCTGTGAAGCCACAATGGAAGCAGTCAGCGAGCGTCTTACCGGCATTAACCATGGAGGTCAGAATTGGTATTGATAGTCAAAGCGCTTATGTTGTTGGCCTTGAACTCAACGTACGCCAAGCACACAAGACACATTGCGATGGCATTTCGTGCGAGAGCAAGTCAAGCTGAAAACTGTATTTATTGAAAAGGTGCCCAGTGAATCGAACTCAGCAGATGCTTTCACGAAGGCGCTCGACAAGCGAAGATTGCGCGTATATCCAGCTCGATCAGTCTGCGAGGCTAGCCTCGAGGGGGCGTGTTGTGGAAAGTATACAAGCGGGGCGACAAGACTTTCCAGACGGTTGACGGTTAGGTTGAAGGGTGAGCGTCCATCGCGTACTACGGAAAGACTCGATGGCTGTTACCAGTCGACTGTGAAGTCCCAGAGGGAGGTTGCTGCGGTACTCTGGGAGACGACGACACCATATATATGTAGTAGTAAGGTAAGAGTTTCATAAGAAGATAATGAACACCAGTTCCAAAAACTACGTGAAAGACAGAAGCGGATGTTTAACACAACAATGCGTGTTACACTGATTTTTAAAAGTATCTGTTACCTACATTGATCACTTCTACCTATATAGGTAGTGCATAGTCTTTGAGATGTATTAGAATTACTCTTGGTGCACAGAATGATGGGCGAACGATGCGTCTGCGAAAAGAAGGACGACGCAAGCGACTCCATGACAAGATACATACGAGAGAAGACTATGATCGATGTCGAGTTTTGCTGTCCTTGATGACGGGAGAAAACTAGGAACACGTACCAATTGATTGAGACCGAAGTTGCGTGCGAGCGAGCAGTTCCGCGAAAAGACGTCACGGATGCTGGTTCTGTCCTTCGCATGCGGTTGGAACCTTCTTCATGACCTTCACTGTGCCATTGACTCGCAAAGACTCAAGACAATGGCAAAACGTGAGGCAGCTCAAGGTGTTAATGGCCGGCTAAGTATCGCTCTGGACCAGGATAAGGTTGCACCTGGCGAGATTATTCGTGGCATGGTGCGACTTGGCCTATTGGAGTCAATCGAGGCGAGAGAGCGTGAGTCCTGTAGTATAAGATGAGACCTTCATCATTAGTTCTATACTCACTGTGGACTGTGAACAGCGCTGGCGGTGGTTGTTCAGGGAAGAGAGGCGGTGACATGGGATGAAGGAGGCTATAGTCCCGTCACGAACGCATTCGACAAGTTTTTCTCCAGCACAAGGTGAGTTGATAAGGGCTGCTCCTTGTCTAGATACATTCCGTATACCGTTGAGACTGACCGGATATGTGGTTGCTGATCCTTAGATTGAGCTGTCGCCGTATGCGGTGTATGGAGCCGGTGAGTCGGAGCACACTTTCGAGCTTCAGCTACCAACGGACTTGCCCTCGAGCTTTGACCTACTTGACATCTATAGCGAAACATCAGAACGTCTCCGAATGCAGATCAAGTATCAGGTAAGTGTGTGGCTTCGATCGAACAGCGCGTCCGTGGCCTATTTGACAGCAGGACAGGAATTTACGGTGCATGATCCATCAACAAGTGTACCACCCGCAAGAGCTCTTAAGATTTCGGCTTCTGAGGTGGTGCACTGGTTGTACTGCGTCAAGCGTGGGGACTTGCAGATGACAGTCACGATTCCAAACGACGTGTCGGTTTCGGTCCATGCAGGTCCCGCTTCAATGTTGTGTGAATACTTCTGCCTGTAAGGCTTCGGTCAAGTCGATCTAGGTGGAACTCGTGGAAGAAGTGGTGATGCAGATCTTGGGGGACCGATCGGACTGGACAGTCACGCGCGTGCTGTCGACGGAACAGCTTGCTGGTCTAGAAGCTGGTTGTGTCCGAAAGCTAGCAACGAGCGTCAAATTCGTCGAAAATGAAAAGCAGAGCCCTGTAAACGCGGACGTGGACGCACACTTCGTCAAGTGCAGTCATCGCGTGATTGTTTGGTGCAAGCCTCGTTTCGCGCCAACTGTCGTCTGTGAAGTGCCAGTGAGGGTACTACACCACAAGACCCCATTCCGTGCAGGGTCAACTCGATTGCAAAGAATGCCAGCAGAAGTTACGGCTGGTAGTAAAAGCGCATAGGGTGAACGAACTTTTCGTTGTGCAAGCTAAGGGGGTTTGAAGTGCCCGATGCAATGCAAGTTGATGGAAGCGCCTAGGCATCAAAGCTACGTTCTTGGTACCATTTCATGCATGGAACATCTATACAAAAGCGGCACTGATGATAGCGATTTGTCATTCGTATGGGTAGCACTGACGTCTTTATTGTACGCAACACATCATTATTCTGTGAACGTTTAGGCCTCACTATATTGTCGTCGCTAGTTGGGTATCCTCGATCCTTCCTCCAAACAATTTTACAATGTGCACCTAAATGACCTGCATGCTCGGAAATGCTCCAGATAAACGCGTCCATTGAAACATCTTCTTCTCTTATTAGCTCCAACTTCTTGCAATTGCTTTAGTCATGCAATATCAACACGTCTGGAGCTACAAAATGCCATTGGGCCCATCTGCGGTCGTTGTGGCGCTGACTAGGAGCTTTTGATGAGGCCGACATGCACGTCTGGGTGTTCGCCTTGAAGCTCCCGGGGCAGCCGACAGCAGCTTGGACGGCAGTGCAGCGATCTCTCGCGATAAACTTTGATCGATACAAATCGAAGTCAGAAGTCTTCCATGCGGCGAATCAACTGTGGCGATTCGTCATTTCGTCGTCGCTACATGCTATATGGGTTGAGCACCTGAATCGGATGCGAGATCCCACCCTGCCAGGAGAAGCGCACATTTCCAGGGCTACGTCACACCTGCGTCGTGCGCTGACACGATTTCGAAGCTCTGTATACCAATCGAAAGGTGGAGAGGATGGTCAGATACTAGCGCAGGTGCGGTCGGCACTGTCCGACACGCTTCTACTACACGACGAACCAGTTCCTCTGCGGCCAACACGGCTGGTAGACCAGCCAGGTGTGCCATACCTGATTTTCTTCGACGGGGGATCTTGAGGAAATCCTGGGCCGGGAGGGTCTGGCTCCATCGTTGTCAAGGTTCACGTACCTACTCACAAAGCGTCCATCGTGTGGGTGGCCAGCATGGCGTATGGAAGTCCAACTACTATGAACACTTTTGCTGAATGTCAAGGTCTGCATGTCGTAGGGGACGGTGCTTTGGTGCTCTCGCAACTCAGGACCTATCGCTCACCGCGTCGACCCCAATTGGCGCAATTATACGACATGGCGAGAGATCTGTCCGACGATGTAGCTGTGGTCAGCTGGGGTCATCACTGCCGCGACTACAACAAAATGGCTGACTGTGCGGCGAACATAGCCATGGACACGTGAATCTCCGTCCAAGTACAAATCCCGTCCGGCCGAAGAGTCGTTAAGGAGCTGGCACACCTCGACAATGACGTCAATCACTGGGTCGATACTTTTACATACGAGCATGCAAATTCAAGTGGACCCACTTACACAAAAAAGACCGAATTCTTTCATGAAAACACCTCGCGCTGCGCGGAGGCGTGGTTCGTGGAACAATAATAGCCTAAGATTATAACTTAGATGTATGTGTGGTGATTTTGATCACTACCCTACTGGATATAGCGGGTCGCTAGTGTACCTGAATATACCTCACCTTCTCACTCACTCACCCAATATCAACACGTCGATAAGTGTGTGTTCGCATCTAGTCGCTATGTCACGCGAAATCTTGACATTACTTCGCGTAAGTACATTCTCAAGAGCGAATCTGGTTGTGAAATCACTTGCCACGTACCGTCCGATACGATCTCCATTCTTCGTTGCAATATACCTGCTCGAGGAAGGGACATGAGCTTGCCAGGCAATATGAGCGATAACATGAATCCCACGAGTCAAGTTTACCACACGATACACGCAATTGCCAACCAATCAAGACCGGGACATGGTATGCGTCATGATTGAATGATGATGATGTGGCTGGTCCACCCGACTGTGCGCCACGTCTTTCGCTCGTAAGTTAAGTCTCATTTGAACAAGTATGTGCCCATCAAACATGTCGTTGACAGAGCTCAACCTCGACGTTCCAAGGGTCAAGCAACACGCACTGGCCGGTCTAGCCGTGACCATCCCCGTCGTCCCCTTCAAGGGTGTCGAGTTTTTCGACGTCGGAGGTCTACTGGCTAATCCAGAGAAGCTAACCTTTGAACTCTTCGTGCACGCCCTGACGCCCCTAATGGACCGCGTGGACGCTATTGGGTGTATGGACGCGCGCGGCTTCCTATTTGCTCCTTATTTAGGCGTGCACTGTCACGAACCCGTGATTATACTGCACAAACCCGACAAGATGCCGAGTGTGGGCCATACGGTCGAGTATTTCAAGGAGTACAAGGGCGACAGTAGCGGAGGTGGTGACTTTTTGAGTATCCAGACGTACGCCGTCAAGAAGGGTGACCAGGTGCTGCTTGTCGACGACCTTCTGGCGACGGGCGGCACCTGCGAAGCTGCGATCCGACTCGTCGAACATGCACGTTTGTGGTGGAGATCAGTGGGCTAAGCGGCCGAGGCCGTGCTAGTAAGACGAGCACAAACAAGCAGATTCGATTCATATTGCTGCTCACGGAGAAGGACTACTGAGGACCATAGACAGCTCGCACATCGACAACCACTACAAGAGCATTACCACAGTTACCGGAAACGTGTGAGGAACGATGAGACCCTTTACGTGAAATAGGAAGGCGGCGCTGTCCACTTCGGAAAACACCTGGTCAAGCTGCAACGTGGCCGTATGCGGGCGCTAACGATATGTTCATCAGATGCTTAGCTACTGCGAGATAGAGTTTTGTCGGTCAGTCCATTATGTCAAATGCCTGAACAATACTTAGCACATGTTCTGCCACCTATCGGGCCTGTATTAACAACAACGATTAAACCTTCGCTTTTTCTTTATGTTTTTTGTTGTTGTTGTTGTTGACAAATGGTCTATTTACACGGGATTACCTATGTGCAAGATCTCTGATATAGTCGTAGCCAAGCAAGCAGCCCCGGGGGCTCCGGGGGCAGGCCAGGGACCTCCTCAAGAACGCCGGGCGACCCGCAAGATTTGTGCTAGAGTCACTCAATGCATGCAAACAGCATGGCATCATGAGTAGTCGACGACATTTTTCGATGCTCTCGGATTGAGATCGCTCTATGTTGTCGGATCCAGGCGGTCCAGATGATGGTCATGGTACTTGTGATGTCCGCGTCGCGGCCGGATAAACCGCGTCGTTCCAATCCGCCCACAGCCAGGTTTGACACAGCTTTGCGAGAATGTGCCAGATGCGCCGCCACATCCGTTCCTCTGCTTCTTCATCCTCTGGGAAACGGATCACAAGGAGGGCATTGCGGTGCGCGGGTATGTTGATGAAACGGCTGCTTGCGCTCACATCAAAGAAATCTTGGGTCCGCCGTCGCGATGGCCGCTCCCCCGTCCAGTGTCCGATCAGCTTTTCCCACAGTGCTACGGCATAGGGGCAGTCCCAAACCACGTGCGCTAACGTCTCCTCATTCCCCGGACACCCCGGTTCCTTTCGACAAAGGTTGCGGTCGAGGCGCCCTGCATGGTGCAAATTAAATTGTCGCGTCACGATCCGGTATCCCGTACAGACCTGATAGTCCGTAAGTCCCTGTTCATGGTCCCAGACTTGCTGTGAAGTTTGACAACTAGCTACGCACTGCTATGCGTCCTGACCAGCCCGCGCTTCCAGTCCGTCCAAAGAGATCCCCAGAGGACGGGCCAAAACGTTTTTGTGAAAGTTGAAGGCTTGCCGTTTTATCGCCGCTAAGATGGAGCGAGTCGACGTAGTGTCAGGGACCGCCCAAGGAAACCGATGAAGCTGTGGGTGGGCCTTGAAAACGAGGTCGTGTTACTGGAGGTCGCGGCTTAAATCCCGGATGTCGTCTGGAGAACCACCGGCAAGCACCGGGATAGACCCCGCACACCTCCAGTGGACGCCATCGCCCCCTTGGTGCAGCGTTATGGTCTGCTGTGGGTCCCTCCCGGCATCCGGTGGTCTCCCGGCGATGACGCCACTTCTAGTCAGCGACCACCCATATGTCGATTTAACGGGGGGAGCGTGACGAAGGCGCGGTGCCGAATGCTAACGTAAACTGGTTCCGACGGCGATGGCTGGCGAGGAGATCAAAATGGCAGTGGCCCACCGCTGAAGCTTGGCCAGAGAGTGATGCTTGCATTTTTGCATTGTTGAGCAGGCCGCGGTATCGTTAGAGCAAATTCCCTTGGGCCCGTTCGTTCCAGACCTAGTTGATCAATTGGGCAGGCCTCAATCCGCTGAAATGAGGCCTTGGCTAGCATGTTGCCTCCGCGGTAACGAATCCAAGGGTTGTCAGACCAATTGAACGTGGACCAAAAAATTAAGAGTGCTTCCGATATGTCAACGGTGCCAGTTCGCTTTTTCTCTTTATGTGGATGCTTTAACTCTGACGCCGACAAATCCGTAAGACCTCTCTCTCTATCACTTCGTATCCAGTCACAAATGTAGTAGAGAGAGGATCAGACAGTCTATTTACGCGGTATTAACGTGTACAAGACCTCTGGAATGTACTAAGCCAGATTAGCAACGCCGGTGTCGAATGGTCCGGTGGTTGCACGTGGCTCACCACAGAATGTGATGTTCTGGAAGGCGCAGTGCTGGCGTCGAGTATCTCTATGCAGTGCCATAGACGGATGCCTTGCACCCTTGAATGTAGATTTCGGCGCTCCCGCGCCGATAACGCTCGTAGTTGCCGAAGGCCATTAGCGCAAACCTCTCGGAACTCCCCTGGAGTGAAAGTTGAAGCTGCTCTTGAACAACCCGATCGCGCTGTATCCATAGAGTAGGTATACAGACGGAGCACAAGATCCACCAAATGCGCTTCCACTGAACAATATACGCCGCCACAGTATCTGGATATATGCGCGTTGATGACGTACTTCAATGACATCAATTAGTGACGCCATCCGTGTGTGTGGCACACACTTTATGGTAGGTACGCTATCGCTGTACCTCGACCACATGAAAGGTCTAAGTGCGGTACGCACTCAGAACTTTTCTCAGGCTTTTCCGTGCTTTTACACGGAAAGTATCGTGTAACGTTTGGCCCCGTTACACTCGTAGCTGAAGAATCTCGTTCTGCTCAAGCCACTGCATATCTCTTGTAACACGTTCAACAGTCATCTCGGCGTAATTGCGTGAATATTTATACAAATACGCCGCTAGGCCAAGGAACTTTCGATGTCCCTTGACATCTGTAGGCACCGTCCAGTCGGTGATCGCCTTGATCTTTTCTGGATCGGGCCTGACGCCATTTTTGCCCACGATGCAACCATTATGTGGTATTTTGCTATCAGCAAATATACACTTCTTGAGGTTGGCGTACAACTTATGCTCGCGCATTAGTGTAAGGATTTTCCGGACGTGGAGTCGGTGCACTTCCACATCCGTCTGTCCATCCATAACCCGGCTATGAACGAACTCATCATCGAAGTAACTGGGCGCAAACTCTCTTACGGATTTTAATAGATTCGTTACACATCTGTTAAATGTAGCAAGAGAATTGCTTAGCCCTTGTGGCATTACTAACCACTTCCAAATCATACTACTTGGGTGCTCACTGCAGTAAAGGGAATGTCCCTTTCGCGCACAAGGATCTGATAGAACCCATCCATAAGACCCATGGATGAAAAGATGGTACCCTTAGCCATACCATCTATGATGACATCTTTCCTTGGTATCGGTCTTTGAACCGGTACAGTGACAGCATTCAACTTATTGAAGACGTGTACTATTCGCCACCCTCCTGTGGCATTTCGTGCACAGAAGGTCGGAGAGCTATGTAGAGAGGTGGACTCCCTCACATGGTCGGCTGCTATGCGATCTGCAACGAATTTATCGATCGCTAGAACTTGTTCACGAGGCAGTGGCCATTACTTCATGAAACAGTACTTCGAACCCGGTTTCAGGTCGATTTCGTGACGAGTACCTTTGTCCTTAGGTAACTCGCACAAGACTGCTTCTGGGAATACATCCCTGAATTCCATCAAATCATCGTAGAGAGGATTTGTTCTGAGCGATTCCCACGATTGGGATGTCTATGGCTCAATTCGAGTCCTCTCCTTCAGGACACTCTCTTCCATTGATGAGCTACTGAGAACTCGTTCATCTTCGGCAAAGACCATTGTCGATCGGATTTTACTGACGTACTCATCCTTCGCGACGACTTAGCGAATCTACTTGACTTCGCCACTACGCAGATCACGCAAGAATCTTGTTTGGTTCAGCTGGGGTAACTGAGTGATCTCCGAAGTCAATTTCGGAGGCGCGATTAGATCAAGTGTATGACGACTACCTATGCTTGATCCGTCATTAACCAAGACATTCAATGTCTCTGTTATCTCATGGGAACTTATTTCCACTGTTCGTTGGGGACTTATTCCCTCAACTCTAGCCTCTTGGGCTATTCCATCTCCTTATTGACCATCATTGGCAATCGTTTGGTCATGATCTGGGTGTTGTCTATAAAGGAGGCAACCATGCCCCGGTCCGCTCGACTTATTCGAGAGGTGGTCCTTCGGCGCTTCTTGCATTATTATGCAGTCGCCGGAATCTTGCTCCGTAATATGATGGTTAGTCATATTGTGATTTCGTGCAGTCGTACTAACGACCGAACGTCACGTGAGGCCATCGCACTACATCCACATGGTGGTGGACACTCCAATACGTTCGTCAGGTGGGCGTCTGGTGAACAAGCGGCGGGCATATCGACACTTCGTCGATGCCAGCTGACTTGTGGCTTGAACTTTCTGAGCCATGGTAAACCAAGGATAACATCAAGCTTGTCATTCAAGTCTAATACGATGAATTCATGGTCGTATTGGACTTCTTTCAGTGTATAGGAAATCCCTGCTACACGTTTCATCACTGCTATGGATGCGCGTGTAACGAGGCGTACCATCATCCTCGTTGGAGGGATCTCTCGCTCGATGTATTTGAGCTTGCTATTGTCTAGCGATTGACGTTGTACAAAGTTGTTTGACGCCCCACAATCGACTGGAGCTCCTTGTGACATGTCCTTTGCCACTTCGAGTTTCAAGGTAATGAGAGAAATCTCATTACCAGATGCAGTAACGCACAATGACTGAGTGGTAGGAGCAACTTTCGTCAAGAGGCCTGCAAACTCACTTGACGTTGCTGGATCGGCAGGGTGCTCCACATCTACTGACCCTGACCGTTTTGTGGCTGTCCGTTTCGTTATTGCGTTTTCGCAACAGCGTCGAATCCACGTGTCGGAACCTTCTTGGCCGCTTGACGGTTACTGTTTCCTGCGGTACGTGGTACCGCGTTTGGAGTACTGCGTTCGTATGCCTGATGCCCTGTATTTTGACACCTACTGCATGTCTCCAATTTCTTATAATTGGTTACGCGAGAGGTTTCACTCTCAGCAACAGAGGTCCATCGGTTCTTGGCCTCACTTCCCTGTCGCCTCGGAGGACGATTGGAATTCGAACTCACGTGAGCTTGTTTCACGCTGAAATCTTCTTGTTCCCTAACTCGGATAGCCTCATCCAAGGTATTAAATTCCAATCGGAAGATATAGGTCCTGAATGGACTGTATGTAAAACCCTGCATGAACAACGTAATCAACGTTTGTGCATTCGGAGGATTGTACGTGATGCAACTCGTAAGATGACGTATGTACAAAATGTTCGAGTGTACATCATGTTTACCTTGTTTGAGTTTCAGGAGTTCAGAGCGAGCCGTGAACTCAGCTCGCGGTGGCTCGAATGTTTGCATAAGGAGGGACTTGAAGACTTCTAACGACTCAAAGACAAATGGGTCATGTAGCTTGAGGCACAAGGCACAAGTCTTCACACTTCCTGCCAAGTTCGATTGAGCAAATGCAGGTCGCATTTGCTCATTGACGATGTAACAAACCCTTCTGGCGTCATCTAACTCGACAAACCATAGCAACAGAGAATCTTCCTCAGCTGCTCTGTATTTGAAGATTTTAATCTTCAACCATTCGGGTCGACGTGAGTGTGTGGAACCGGTAGCATGATCTTGCTGCTGTCTCAACAACTTGAACTGTTGAGCACTCTGTTCTCTCAATAGATCTGTCTGTTGAGACCCTTGTTGGTGAAGCAAGGCTACCTTTCCCCGTTCAGCGTGAAGTTCATTCTGAATAAACTTGGCGATGCTGGCGTGTTGCCCGTCTGGACCCAGAGCCGACAGCATTGCGCCTACGGCTTCTTGCTCTATCGTCGAACTTAAACGTCTGACGGCATCCCATTCGATTTTACTCAAATGGGAGTAGCTCTCGTGCGTTGGATGGAAGTCTTCCGCTTCATCATCCAATATGTTTATAGTCGTTATACGGACTACAAAGTGCTACCTGGTGTAACGGGGCACCGATCGCTTGTACTGTCACAGTAAAAGCTACTTACACTGAACACAGAGTAAGGTGGTGTCCCGAGACTTCACGTACACGCGTCGTGCAGAGGAAAGTTCAACACGAGAAAAGGGTAAAAGTAGAACTGTATTTAGCATACTTAATCTCCTGTCAATAATTCCTATTTAGTCTTTATTAAACTATATCTAAATACAAACATGTATTGTAACTATCTGCTCACCACTCATTGCGTTCATCTGTCGTGACTCGGCTTTACTGGTTGATAATATTAAACTATGTCGACCAATGAGCAGTGTATTACTTCTGCAACACAATATATTGCTTGTTAAGTCAATATTGTGAGAATATTCTGTTTGTCCTAACAGAATATTCGTACTTGAGATTTACCTTGTGTAAAGTATCATGTAACGGAGGCACTCCGTTACACCTATGATATTGCTTACTTTACAAAATCCAAGGTGCTTTCCATCATCGTTAAAAAGATTACACAAACCATTCGAGATGGTGAAAGATGCACCATATTTGCAGACCATCCCATACGGTGTTGCCTGCACCTTTAGCTACAGAAATGGATATGCGGTGACACTTGCAACTTTCATAAGCTGCGCTCTGCTGATAATCTATGATAAATATTGATGACTAATTAGTGATTTTACAGTGTCGCACGATAAAAACAATATTGGGTCGTAACGGGGTTTGTCATGTGCATGATGACGTTACATAAGGTAAATATCGATGGGAATGTTCACCTATAAAATACAATCATATAATAATTTGTCAGACGTAATATATAGTTGCTGCCAGGAATACTATGCTCACTGTACATGCCAAGCCCTATTTGTAAATAGAGATGGTTAAAAAGAAGGTAAAATATAAAGCGTTAACAGAATATGTAATACATTGAAAAAATTCTACGTGTACTCTTCTATTCATGTCTACTTTGTGGACTGACCTTTCTATGAACGTACGCGTAAGTGAAGTAATCAATGCAACTACTTACACTGCTGTCAGTGAAGTAGCTTTAAAAGTCTGTTCGCTCAAATGTAACCCATCGGTACCAGCGCTTAATACAAAAAGAGTAGATACAGCCGAACGTACTAATGTTTAGATACTTAATGATGTAACTTCAGGTAAATTTTACAACAGCCAAACATATTTGCGCCTTGCACAATAATCCAAGTCCAATTATATTCAAATTCAGGTTAGTGTAAAAAAATTCCAGTACAAATGTCTCTCCTTGCTCTCAATTAGGTTTCTAGGTCTGTATTTCCCAGGAGCAAAAGAGACGTCTCACATATTACATTCTTCCATCGTCTATTATTTAAGCTTTCAGTTTTTCTTGTCTTCTATTTTGTAAGTCAATAGCCTGGTTTTCTAATATCCGACGATATCTCAACGAGAAGACTGCGAGGTTACCCGAGTTCGTACGGCGACCATTCGCCGGACATTTTGAGAAAAGGTACCTATCTTCCGACTAAATCTACTTCGTTTCGGAAAAGTGAATGCGTCTCATATTTGTACAAATCACCTTTCAGCTCAATGGTCCTGCCTCTCTTTCGAATATTGTATACTGTATGATAATGTGTAGGGCTTCAACCTGGACATGGTTTTGTTGAGTCGACCCGGTGATTTACCGGACTGGTCCGGTGAACTGGTCGGCGGTAGACCCGGACCACGATCGATGTATATATTTTAATTTATTACTGCCACGACCACCAGCAAAAAATGCGAATGCTTCTTTTATTTCTGGTAAGATTCATAAACCTTTGTCCTATTTCCAGCATAGCCTACAGCTTGGAAGAGGCATAACTGGGGATGTCTCGATAATATCGGTTTAAAAGTCTACACAAAAAATTTGCCTTCCGAAGAACTCTAGAGAAGCTGACATATAAATTTATAGCTTGGCGATGCGATCATAACCTGCTACATACATCGACTCTACCGATGGTGTCAGTCAGTAAATTGAGTGTGCTGCTGCCACTAGTGGCTTTAAAAAGATAAATGGGGTATGGACGTAATTTTAATACTGAAAGAAAAAAGAAAAAATGTTTACCAAGTCTCAAGGCTCGTGGCCGATCAGCAATTTCCGGAGCCATGTGTGAGGCGCAGCGATCAGGGCCAGGCATTTGGTGACCAAGCATCAGATACATGAAGGCAACAATAACAGGGCTCAATGTGTGCATTTTATTCATCGGGAAATCTGAAGGTGGTACATTGGTTTGGTCCAAGAATTATAATTTTTATTCATTAATATTGTGTCATCATACAGAGACTTCAATTAGACAGGCATACATTAGTATTGGTGCAAATCAAAATATAATTATCGAGCTTTAATTGCTCTACCAGATTGCAGGATATAGAAAACGACACAAGACTTTCAAGCTTTGCAATACAGCAACTTATTCATTGTTGACGTCGGCAGATAACATCAGACAAGATGTTCTATAAATCTAAAACAAGGGTACATAAATTCTCTAATATTTTAGCCAAACACATTGGATTAGGTTGTATCTGTTATATGTAATCACTGATAATGTTTTTGATATCCTGACTCAAAGTGAATATCACTTTTGATTTCTGTAATTCTACCGATCATGGTTTGATAATGGGGGGATGACAGTTCATTGAATTAGTGAAGACTGGAAGCTATGGAATCTTGCTATTCCTGCGATGGATATTGATGAAGACCACAATGGAAAGAATCTTGAGTATCATTTCTTAATAGATTTTAGAGCAGCTCAATATTGTTGACAATCTCCTTTGAGTTATAGGCGACAATGCCTCAAACAAAAACGGCACTAATTGCAATGTTTTTGGAGAACCGGTACCTGTTTTCGGAATTTTTGATAAAGGACATCGAGTTTGGTTGTATGGTACATGTGATTAATCTGGTAGCCAATGTTGGTTTCAAGATATCGGTGCTCATGATAAATGGATGATATAAAATATTGAATCAAATAGCAATCCATGTTTGTAGATGCGCTACTGTCGGAAGAAGAGACTCTCGTGTCACCTGATATTTAGTCTCAGGGGTTTCGCAACGCCTTCCATTGTGAGAATCACTGCACGGTGGTTATATCAGAAGCGGAAACTTCTTAAGGTTCAGGGGTTGCATGGCGCAAGGGTCGCATAAAGGATAGGTAAGATTATGGACAAGAGAGGTAAAGCCTAACATGCACAATATACTCACTTCTACGTTTGCCACCTACTGTCCAAGCAGCTTAAGCGCCACGTGCATATTTAACAGCTACTTCTGGATCGAGGTACAGAAACCGAAAAAGGTAAAATATTTTTACTTCTTCATCCGCTTATGTGTAATTTATCGCAACTAATTTCTTAACTTGATTCAAATTTTAGGTACAATAGCACATAGAACTCCTGACTTCACATAACATATTGTCGGCTCACCTCAAAGAATTTAAAATTGTAAGTGCTCGCGGACTTTGTTGCAGCAGATACTGGATCCAAGAAGTTGGTGTAAGATGTGGCAGCGAGTTGGGAATCTCATGCACTTCGCTAATTAATTGCAAGTATATATAGACAGCATAGTCTAGCCTCAAAAATATGCGCTTCAAGAATGTATCTGGGCCCTGCACAAGAATTCATAAAGCTGCTTGAACGATTAGAAGAGGTGTTACAAGATATTAATAGGTAAACATATCATTGTAATACGTTTTGTGTTTATTAGATGATGCGTCAGGCTATAGTGCTTTTATCATCTTCAAAGTATCCATCTAGAATGGCAGCTGTACCAGTATTTTCCGTGCTCTTAAAATCATTAATGAGGCTCTGCGTTCATATGATGGTACATTTTTGGATAACTAATCCGAGCAATGTAATGAAATTACGAGTGTAAAATGAGAAAGCTTATGTGTAATATGTAAACAAGCGTGCAACCGCATTGGTATTCGAATATAGATTATGTTTTAAAGATTTGAACGCGAATACTTGGACGATAAGTGATCATTTCGCAGAAATCTCATCTGTACAATGCATATGAGACACGCGGCATTGACAAATCCAGATTTGTAGAGATAATTCAAACTCTTACGCTAGTAGACTCTACGAAAAGCGTGACATGATTTCGCTGACGAGATTAAACTTTATTTGAACGGTGATTAAACTTCGGTACGAATTCGTTGCTTATGGGAAAATCGAACTCATTGAACTTCGGTACGAATTCGTTGCTTATGGGAAAATCGAACTCATCGATACTTTCTAGCTCGATAAAAATAGAAAGGGCGTACCTGTCTGTTCCGGAAACTAGTGTATCTAGCGAACGACTTATTTCTTTGGGCAGGACAATTATTATCGCTTTTGCGGATCTTTCAGTGCTGAGAATTCAGCAGTGCTCATGTGTCTGGAGAAACGGATTAAGAACAAATTCATGGATTGTTCCGTGCCATGATAAACTCTTCCAATTATTATGACCTAAGTGAAGGCCTAGTCATCAACGAGCTGTGGGATTTCACACATAGTCGATCGTGGTAGTCTACATGGTGATAGTAATATCACTGTAAATAAACCTCAAGCGTAATTATTGTGATGAAATACAGTGAGCATGCCACTGGGTGAGACGTTGAGGATGTGTAGAAAATTTGAAATCGTACCTTTAGTTCCATGTCCGATGTCTCGCTTTGCAGCTTCCTTTATTGTTGTCGTTGTGCTTAAATAGTCAATATAATAATAATCTTACAATTTTAGTGCCCCCCTAAAATTTATTACATGACTTTTCACACATGGTAAACATAGCGATATCACGTGTAAGCCACAGATCCAGTGCTGGTGCGTCCAGTTTACGTTATTGTATTCATCCCTCTCAAAATCGTGGCAGCCATATTTTAATTAAGGTAGATAAAATAGTGTTCTCGTTTGTGTTGTCGTAGATTCGACTGCTACACAGGCGGCCTTACAAACGTCATGTCTCGGTACGATAAAGATGGAGGAAATTACACTAATGCAGGTAATTAACTACTTCATTATATATTTTTCTCTTTCATAAATTCGGACATACATTTTTCGGTGGTGTGTTATGGTACGCTGCTACAGCGTCTCCAGGTACGGAGCAGAGCGCAAACAAAATTTGATGATCCGCAATGCTGGCCTACGAAATTAGTACTACAATGCGCACTAGTAATTGATTTAAATCGTTGGAGCGCGTGCACTCCTCAGTAATATTCTTGCATATAGCAGAACCGTGGGGTTACGGGACTGTCGCCTTTACACAGTGATTACGCCACCTTCGTCAGTACTGCATGATACACCAAACAAAGTACTATTATTAAATGATAACGCAAGCAGTTATGAAGGATTGACAAGTCCTGTAAGCGTATCAGGTGGATTCCGAACGCCAGAAGAAAATCTTCAACCTACGCCATCAAAAATTAGCGTGGTGGTGTCTGCCTACGAAAGAAGAAGTGTGCTACCCGTTTTGCATTCCATGATGCTAAGGATGGATTTCATTTCCTGTTACGGGGCTATAAGAATAAAAATATTATTGTTTGAATTAGTTTTAATCCATATAACGAATTGGGCATTTAAATAACTCCTTATGGGTACATTGTTATCTTCTACATACTTATAAGCAGATGGGTCACGGCTAGTGGTGGTGTCCGCCGTTGTATTCAACTGAAGCAAGATATCAGGAAGAAGGCCATGTAAAATTAGGGCGAGATCACAACAACTTCATACAAAGAACTTGAGGTGTGTTGAGTTGCGGAGATAATTGAAAGAGGGTCTTTCATTCTGTATTGCACTGTGATTAGATCGATCGGTTTTTATCAGACCTAGTGGCACAAGCATTGTAAGACAAGTATTATACTTGTTATCCAATGGGTTTCCACGTTGTAAGTAGGGGGTTTATCCTCAGTCATTCCCTATACATATCGCATGAATCTCTGGTGCGATGTGTGATAATGTGTTACGCATGATCCTTACTCCAAGGAGACCCATAGGGTCGATCTGGTCCGCCTGGTTCGGGTCACAATTCTAAATCTGACCCAGACCAATGACCCCGGGTCAGATCATCCTTCTGGGTACGCTGATGACAGTATTTAGAGTTAGTCGCATTGTACGAGTAATCTGTATCTCGAGGAATGCACTAAATCTACTGCTATGAACAGTAATTTAGTTAAACACGATTACCAACGCCAATATTTTGCGAAGTAGTGATGTGCAACTCGCCTACACATTAGCTCCTTCTCACGCAAACTGCTAACGTCAACAGTTTCATCAATAAAATGAATCTGGTGGTCATTGAAGATTCGCTGCATCTCCAAAATCGAGGGGTGAACAGTTCAAGCGTCATCAAACTTTGACGCATGTGATATGTTTTTGGTCGCAGCGCATTTACATCCCGTAACAAATATGCAGCCAGCTGAAGAAACGACTTGTTTCAAGATTCTGGAGGGCGCTAGACTAGAAACTACCATTGCGCGCTTACACAGTCCGGTCTTAATCTCTCATTTTTATCGAAGTATTCGTTCCATAGCTTCGCTCACGTATCTTTGATCTTTAATATAATGATATACTTGGCAAGCTGTACCAGATGGGTTCTATTTTCTGGAAAAAACTCAACTCAATAATTAGATCTTGAAGAAAAGGATTTACCTCCATCATTTGACAACTTCCACTGTAGTTGTCGCCCCATGGAATTTGTTTTCTCATCCCGTTCGTTTTTTGTTTGCGCGCTTCCACACAATCTATTGAAAGAATGCCGGTAATGTCACAATTACTTTTCGCTATACGATAAGCTACGCCTGATGACTATGCATGAACAGCAGAATAAAGAGAGATAGTTAAGTGTTTTAGTGGGCCACGACTAGGGGCACACCTCACTTTTGCTACGGGCACAACCCATTTTTGCTACGAGCACACCCACTTGTCTAAATAATATCAACCAATCAAAGTTAATAATATAGAATAATGTACGTGTACCGTACAATACAGTTGTATGTAGATGCCCCCATATGGATTGCAGGAGTTGTTTAGCCAAGGGTTGTGGAGTTTAAAGAAGGGAATACTTCCTCCTAAAAACAAAGAGAAATTTTTCCCAAAAACCCGTCTTG
The DNA here is from genome assembly GCA_000173235.2 of Hyaloperonospora arabidopsidis Emoy2. Taxonomy (NCBI): domain Eukaryota; phylum Oomycota; class Peronosporomycetes; order Peronosporales; family Peronosporaceae; genus Hyaloperonospora; species Hyaloperonospora arabidopsidis. The sequence continues at coordinate 43,156 of JH598091.1, forward strand.
GCCGCGCAATTGTGTCTGAGTCCCCTCATACATATACAATTCGACAGAAAACACCAGAAAGAACACACATCAGCTCCTTATTGAAATACAAACGCCTCGGCATGCCGTTTCGTAAAATTGTTCTGTAGCTCAGCCGGTATGGTATGGCAGTGCCAAACCATAGGCCACTGTTTCGATACCGGTGGGGGTGTACAAACGAGAAGTTTAGCCTTCGGGTTTTGGTGTTTGTGGTTTACCAGCGCTGTTCTGACAGGCAGTGACCTCCCCCACTTTAGGTACGTTTACGTGCTTAGTAACACACGACCAGAATTAGAAACGAACGACTAGACGATTAGTAATGCACGACTAGACGATTACTAACGTATATCCAGAAGATTCCATCAGGCTTCGTGAAGCAACTGGAGCTTGTAAACTAAGGACCTAAATAGATTCACGTTACATTTTGCCTATCTTAACAGAGATCGATCACTTACTTTACAACGGACACACGAAATGGCGGACGAGGGCCCGAGAGAGGGACAACCGTTGATGAAACATCCCCCCCCACCTACCGCTCTCATTGGAACCAGCTTTCCTTCCAAGAATGAGATAGAAACAGCTTAAATAGTTTTGCGGCTACCCAAGGGTATGCCATCATCGTCTCCAGATTGAAGAAAACGAGGCGGGGTCTGCAACAGGACTACTACAAGCGCGATCGTGGCGGGGCCTACAAGAACAGTCATAACCTCAGCGACGGTGAAAGGAAGCGACGGACTCCCAGCAGGTTGTAGTGATGCTCGTTTAAGGGGCGCGGTGACGCCAAAGCGGATGGATCATGGACCTTCAGCATTATCACCGCCGACCACAACCACAATTCTTCTTCGCATCCGGTCGGTACTCAACCCACCAAAAGCTCTCGATCGATCAAGTTGCAGTTGTTAAGGGGCTGCGCGACGCAGCGGTGCCTCCACGAAGTATCCATCATCAGTTGGAAGTGACACATGGCGTAAAGGTTCCAATAAAGAAGATGTACAAAACCTTCCAGCAGCTGAAAAAGAAGGAGGTGGACGGCAAGAGCCCGATCGAAGTGCTGGTCAAACTTTTCAGGGATGAGGCCTATGAAATAGGACTGGTTTCGGACGATAATGGACGTGTTACCCATTGCTTTATTGCACACCCGACAATGGTAGAGTCGATGAGACTCAATTACGACGTGTTAGTCCTGGATTCTACATACAAGGCTAACAAGTACCGCCTGCCTCTCCTGCACGTCGTAGATTCCACCGCATTGCACACCACGTTCTCCGCGGCCTTCGTCTTTACGAAGAACAAGAATGAAGAGTCGTATAGGACTGCTGTTGTGTTCCTGCACAAGCTCTTCCATCCCAATGCTTTTCCAAAAATCTTCGCCGTTGATCGAGAGCTTGCCCTGATCTCGGCGTGGCAATATTAGTTTCGCGAGACCGCGATTCTGTTGTTTGTGTGGCATATTAAGTAGAACGTCACCAAGAATCACAAGGGCATTCTTGGCAGCGATCATGCACAGTTCATGAAAGACTGGGCAGCGGTAAGAAGTTCTTATTGTTTTTTGCAGCCTGGAAAAAACAAATGAGCCATCTCGCTGATCTTTTATTCACTTTCTCAGATTGTGCATGCCGGGACAGAAAATATTTTTATGGAACTCTGGTCCAGGTTCCAGACGCGCTGCCAAACGTACCATGAAGTACTTAAATACCCAGACGACACGTGGATCTCTCCCCACAAGGAAACGTTTGCTGCGGCATGGAACGCCAACCTCATGCTCTTTGGGCATGCTGTTACCTCATGTGGTGGAAGCGCTCACAGCTGGCTGAAGACGTACCTGGGCACGAGCATGCTTGATCTGTTGCAATGCTGCAAGTGAATTAAGGTTTCGATCGAAGGTTTTCTGACGGATTACTTTGTGAAACGCGCCAGCGATCAGATGCAGACTCCTCTTTTTGCCTACCCTTCACCGAAGACGGATATCTTTCAGAAAGTCACAGAAAGCGTTCCAATTTTGATTAGAGCAAAGTCAACGAGAAGGCAAGTCAAAGATGTGATGAAGTTGACAAAGTTTAACATCTCTTTTATTACATCTAATTTTGTTTGCAGCTGAAATTGGGGCGCAGAGTAGTCCAAGCTAATGAAAAGCCATGCTCCCATGCCTTCACGATAGTATGGGGTATGCCATGCCAGCACCGGATCAGGGAGTTTATCAGCGAGGATACGCGATTAAATTTAAACGATTTCCATCTTCACTGGCACGTTGTGGAACGTATCCCTCTTTGCTGAAGCTATAGTGAGACCAGAAGATCATTTGCCTGTTGTGTTGAAGCAAGTAGCCAACAACGTGGCAAAGTTGCAGGATCACCAACAGAGGGCAACTATTCAGCATCTCCACGATCTATCCCAGCAGATGCCCTGTTCGATCAAGGAATCAGGTGTTGTGAGGACAAAGGGATGCCCAAGCACCTCGACAAAAATAAATTCGTCTGGGTTTGAATACGTGGAACAACAGCAGAAGCGAAGAAAGCAGAAAAGTGCAGCGCTTGCGGGGACGTCGGCCACCGCAAAACATCGAAGAACTGTCCAGCTCAAAGCGCGCCTCCCACATTTGCAGCCGCACTTCGAGCTCCAGCCGACGGACCGACATAAGGAACTCCCGTGTTTAGCATTTCGTCCGCACAGTTCCCCATGGCTCCAAATTCTCTTGCTCCTACTTCTGGATTTCCATTTCCGAGTGGATATTCAGATTTCGGCACCTACAGCAGATGAAAGCTTGCTCTTGGCACCCCTCGGGTACTATCCTCAGCCTGGCGCGATCGGCGGCGGTGGACTTGGGGATGTCGGACATAACGGTGGTGGAGAACGAACTGGCGACAGATAAAGTTGCTGATAGTGCTTGTTAATATCTCCGTGTATATTGTTATAGAAATCCTCAATAACCTTTGTAGTTATTATTAGTCTTTGTTATTATTTTAGACGGGTGTGTGTGCCCGTAGCAAAAGTGGGGTGTACCTGTAGCAAAAGTGGGGTGTGCCCCTAGTCGTATCGATAGACGTTTTAGTGTCATACTAATAAAATTCATAAAGTATAAAGAAAGTCGTATCAGCAGCGGTGTTGGTAACACCACGGCTCTTATTACTGTAGTCGATATTTGAAACAGTCATCATGGACACACCAATTTTTTCTTAACAACCTACAGTGACTTGCAAGATCACTGTAATCGTAGTATTGAATAAAAACGGCATCTACATACCAAACACTAAGCTCTTCCCGTGCACTCAGGGTGCTAGTCATGTCTATATTGATGATAAACTGCGTTTCGTCAATTTCCTCCACGTTTGTTAAGGAACAATGGTCGTGCACAAATTTCTTGGTAGCAAGTCAAGATAGAACATACCTCCTTATCGATGGCAGATCCTTCTGCGGGCAAAGCCTCTTCTTGCCTGCATGACAGAGTGAAGGGTGATGAATAAATTCCGAAAGATAACGGTGGAAGATACTATCGTACACTATAACCTGCTCCCCAGGGACACAACATGTCGCGCGTGCACTGTGAGCTCGGAGACGGCGAGAGGGTGCTAGACGACAGTGTGTAGCAGAAAAGACGACGAATTGGGCCGTATTTTGGCAGACGGTGAACGTATAATGAGCATCATACTGCATGCAATTGGTCAATTTGGCACTCTTTCGGCCACGACCAGGAAGCTCCTTCAGACGCACTTATTTAGGAAATTGTTAGATCCACCACACATTTTTACTAAATCCATCACATTATTGTACACCCCACCACATTTTACGTTGCACTTAAGCACTAAAGGTGAAAGACCCCATGATGTTCCAATGACAACAAAGAAGAGTAAAAGTAGTGCACGCCTGCCTAGATGCATGTGGAGAAAAATAGGCGAAGAAAGATACAAAAAATGAATGGGTGATAAACTGGTGAACGGAGTTCACAACCATGAACCTTCATCCAACAAGGCCGGACGATTATCAGTAAGACGCTTAATGACGTAAACAGAACATTTTTTCCTTTCGGCATTGTCATCCGTCACTCCTGCTCGCCAAATACTGACACATCTGAAACAGTAACATCCCGAACCACTAGCAATTAATCACACAATTATAATACCAAAGCAAAGAGGCGCCTTGAATTTATAGTAGGATGTTCACCCATTGCTGCAATTTTTGATGAGCTGAAGGACAGCGTGTTTCAGTATGTAGTGCAAAATAAAACGTTTACCGCTCCTTTTTTGTTTATCCCAATGCAATCGATTTAGTCAGACGTTACAACTTGATAATCATGTTGCATAGCACATACAAGCGTGTATGGAAATGCCTATACTTCACGCCATAAGACGCACCGTTATCAACAATTATTTCTCGATTGGCACTGGATTCTCGGTGGTAAGATGTCGAGGAGTGTCTTTAGGCGCCCGGTGAAATTAGGCCATTTTTTTGCTGGCCAGCTAACCGCAGTCATTGTCTCCGATGCAAACCCAGAGTCGGCGTTGGCAATTTGAACATATTTAATCGAACTCGCAGCACCTCCTCTAAATTTGGCGTTATCAACAAGAGTGTGCTAGTGCATGAAAAAAAGCACATCAAGGACAATATTTGCTGTACGAAATTTATAAAGTCATGGTACAACCTTTGTGCGGTGGATAAATAGACTGAATTTTACACGCAACGAGCATTTTAAAACTTTGCTAATTTCTGTTGCTTGTTAAGTAATTGATTGACACATGGCTCCTTCTTAAAACAAGTCCTTTCAGCATGGATCAACAATCGTCAGCATCTTGGCAACAAATCATCGTATTCATATGAATGTGCCCATTATGCATTGAAGCGATATTTGCAAGTTAGCAGGGGGATCTGTATGGAGTACATAGGCAAATTGCACACATGTTAGAGCATAGTTTTCTTGAACTTCAGGCCGCTGAATCCAGCGAGAAATTCGAATACTACATGATCTTCATGCTATCTCGGTTTACCGAAACATTTTTAGCAATTTTCACCGTGTAAGCACTGCGCATGCTAGAAACAAAGCGTGTAATTATTGCAATTATGGAGGAAGTCGTAGTTCTTCCTAAGTGTCGCGAGATCTTCATAGCTGCAACTGGTCTTCCACGTGTCGTGACATTAACTTACTAGCTGTCGATGAAGGTCTACCCCTAGACTCTATTTTATAGCATTGGCAGTTGCAATCTGTTGCCAACACTTTTCAAGCAGATAGTAGAGGAGCACATTCAAAGCAGCATTTCTCGTTATTTAAAGGGAGACTGTAAACTCCTCAATCCTCTTACAAAACCTGGACACCTGATCACCAAGTGGTTGCACATGCCCAGTTGTTGGCGCTTTGAGTTGGAAAGATGCCTCTGCTTGCTACACCGCTACCAGTCACACAAAAAGAACGCTTAGTTGGAGCTAAAAAAGAACAAACCAAAGGCGTCAATAGAAAGGGACCCCTCTGCTTTTGGGATGGTCTAGCAAAGGCGCCATTGCAGAAGCTGCCACAGCACGTTCCATGATGCTCGTAAGTGTGATTCTCTGCACATAAACAAGGATGTGCCAACCGCATCAATGCGCCGGTCAGCAATACACCGGGATCATACGATGAATCCACCCAGTTCCACCTACACTTGGAAATGCGTCATTTTTTAGTATATGACATGTCTGGCGATGTACACTGCGGTTTCCAATCAATCTCGTTTTATTTGGGCTCATCGTAACTGCAGATGGGTGTTCTACTGTGCGAGCATACTTGATTATAAGTTACCGTAAACTAGGCTTATTTTGGTGATGAATTCTTGGCGATGACATGACCGCACTTGAGGCACGACTTGGTGACAAGAAAAAAGTGAGCCTGAGCCGCAAGCCAACTAGATGAATGCTCTAGATTGCGCTATTCTGGCAGCTACTCCATATGAGAGACCTTTCGTGGTATTGGCCGATGAGGGTCACGCAACAACATGTTTTTACGTATAACACGGCAGCGAAGGGTGCGGAACCGACATTGCTGCATGTTAACAGCAATCACTGGCACGTGGCAGAGATTACTCCAGACAGTGCACTTCCCCCAATTGACGCTATCTGGGAACACCGTTCTAGAACAATGCGGGTTTTAAATGCCACACTTACAGAGCCGTAAAGCGCGCGGGAGGACCATTCTTCAAGTTCATATAAATTGATTATACCATAAAGGCATACTGACATTCGTTGAAATCCACAAATATACGTATTAGAGCACGCAACGCTACTCTTCTCGGTCAACGTATTAGAGATTATTAAGTCCAGTTTTCATCGTCTTTTCTTGTTGACTCTCTATCCTGGCGGCTGTTCGCCTTAATACACGCAGAATACGAAACTGTTCCTTTATATGCACCACATTTTCTTCTTCATTCTCGTCCTTAGCCGTTCTTGCTGCAAACGAGTCAGCTGAGCGATCATCTGGAAAGGGACACGAGCAGGCAGCGCCTCGTCAGTCTGGATCAACGTATCTAGATGGCCATCTCTCAAAATAGTCAACAATTTCACGGACTTGATGGACGCCTGGATACTGAAGCTTTTGCCAACGCTAAAGCTCTGGTTACTGAGGAAGCTCTGTCGCCCGTTTAGAGCACTATCATCGTCGTCAAACTCAAATCGGTCCCTATTCTGAGCGGTCAACATGGACGCAATCGACTCGCGGCATTCATCATCGAGCCGTCGGATCCCGAGATGCAGTTATTCCATGTCAATATCGTGCTTGCTATGAACTTGCTCTATGACATCGGCCGAGCCCCACTATTCAATCGATCCATACATCGAAATTCGGAATGAGATGAGACACAACTGGAACGCGCTACCGAGCAAAAAATGCATCAAGATAAGAAATGCGGTTGCATAAGGTATCAACTGCAATAAGATGGATCTCTTCCATCCACCGCAAGTAGCTCGCCTTAAATTTGGACATCATGTCGGGAGAGCGATTCCCGTCTATTTTGCGTGTCGATGGCATTACACGAATCACATTGAATAGCTCGTTAGTTGTGCGGTTCATTAACACTTCAAGAATTACTGACACTGACGGCTCGCGGAAGACTGACGATATACCCGTCCATGGCGAGTTTTTCGGCCAGACCGCACATCATTATCTTTCCCACTTCAAATTCGCCCTCGTCAAGTTTACCTTCCCAGCTACCTTCTGGTAATGAGATTCGTCGAAGTCGAAGCGATCCCCTTCTCCACCACCAGCTCATCTTTCGGGTGTTCTGGGAAGATCCTTAGCCGTTTCAACTTCGGCAGATGGACGATTGGAAACAGTCGGTAGGGGGTGCCGACAATTTTTAGCCTTACTGCATGATCGCCACACATCTCTACCACCCGAAACGGCCCATGCCACATATGTGCCAGCTTCTTCGCGTACCCTTCTTCAACCAATCCAGATACAGCAACACCTGCAAAACTACTTCAATCCCATATTAGTCTATATCATCATTATGTTGATCAACTCGTTCTTGGATTGCGGCTTTAAATCGGTCATTGACTTCCGCGCAAGCTCGTTGATATTGCCTCTGTAAACGTTATATCTACATTTTTGGATCGCGGTCTCGCGCTCCAGTGTTTCCCACTGCTAGTGTAGTCTCTATTGTAGATCGCGGGTCCCACCCATGAACCAGATAAAAAGTGATTTCTCCTTGAATTCGATTATGAGCCGTGTTGATTGCAAAAGTGAGGCGTTTCGCGTACTCGTCCCAATCCGATTGATTGACATCATCGAAGTACATCTTGAGTGAACGGGTCAGGGTTAGTACCATACGCTCTGCCTTTCCGTTCGCCTGTGGTCGATATGCCATATTAGCTCGTTTTCTCTGTCCCATGATTCGGTTGAATGCCCGAAAGAAAGCGGGCATGAATCCTGGTCCTCGATTATGTCTTATGGCTTCATCGCCCCGAAATGTCGGGATACACATTCTTCATAATTCCCAGCAATCGTCTGCGACGTCCGGGATGAGCTAGCTTTCGCGATGACATACCCTGAGTAGAGATCGATCCAAATGAGTAGTTCCGTATCCCCTTTGAATGACTTGGGCAGCAACGGAATGTGATCCATAGCGACAGTCTGGAAAGGATAAGTCGCTTGCAGATTACTGGACGAATTTCCTTGGATCGCCGGACACCCTTTTCCTGTATCACAGTCCGTACACTGGTCCACGCAGCGTTATACAGCCCAATATAACCCTTTCCAGTGGAATCGCGATCTGATCCGCTGGTAAGTCCTGCTGATCCCCTGATGGTCTTCTTCTAGACTGGCGTGGTAATGGTGCAAGAAGTCTTGTTGTAATGTCTCCTGTATTACCAGTCTCACCAACCCGTCGCGATCCTCTAGATTCTTTTTTTTCGCAATCGGACATAGGAATAATAGATCGGTCTCATCAATCTCGTAATCTGGACCATTCTTGGGGCACGTCTTCGCTTCTTCTCTACTCAGGATGGATACATTACCCATTTTTTACTTCTTCAGGTTGACGATCCAACGTCCTCCATATTGACCTTGACGAATTCGTTCACTTCTGATCCTCTGCACCAATTCTTCCTGTAAGTTCTCAGGCGGATGACGTTTCCGCTGCACCGACCTCGTAATTGCAGTAATCCTAGCTACCGGGTCGGCCTGTCTTGGCTTCAGCAATTCGTCCAAGCGATTCAGAGTAACCACATTTTGGTGATCTTCTTCTTTTGCAATCACAGTCCCCTTTTTCTTTTGTCACGCAGCACTGGCAAGACGATCTGCGCTTTGACTCCAATCCCGCGTCATATGCAGGAACTCATGGATCGGCCAGGATCGCAATTTCTCTAGCGCCCTGTGTCGCAAAAGTTGAAGGCCTGGTGTTTTACAGTCGATCTCGCCTCGCACCTGTCGGATCACCAAGTTGGAGTCGCCGCAGATAATGACCTGGCCCCGCTCCAGATCGGCAGGCAAGTAGAAGCATAACAACAGGCCAATATACTCGGCCTCATTTACCGTCCGATTGGTAGCATACCTGGATTCCTTCGAAAAGATCGTCCATTCTGGGAGCTTCCATATTACTGCGCTGTATGCACCCCCTTTTTCTTGATCCTTGCCGATCCATCGAAACTGGCTACTATCAGATTCTCGCCCCGTTCTACTGTCGACGGAGGCATAGTTATCTTATACCATTAATATTTTTGTGGGGCGATCGCGATCAACATCTCTTCAATCTTCTCTCGCGGGGTTATACTTGCTGCCAAGGCTCCCAATATCTCGTCATCTCCTTTTTCACATTTCTTCTCCTCCATAGTCCAGTTCGACAACTAAGCAGCTCAGCGTCGTAAGCTTCCGCTGATACCGCTAGACCTCACCGACCATGCCAATGTTGAGTGTCGTGTACGTACCGGTTCTTCCTTTGATGCCAACATAGTTTATTACACGCCCAAGATACGAAGCAACGCATGTACTTCCTTCTCCACCGTCCCATAGTTGAGTGCGCTCACCTTCAGCGCTCGACTGGTGAAGTAACTGTCCAATACAAGCCATCATATTCTTGGATCAGGGCCTCTGAAACAGATTACTTGCAAGCGTAAACCACAATCACTGGAGGGCGATCTGGGTCGAAATGTCGTAACGTCGGAGTTGTAGCGATGTTTGCTTAGTGAAATTCATTGTAGCCTCTTTCCATCTACTGTTGCTTTCGTCTCAGACCGCTCTTCTTTATCCATGCACTGAAACCGACCGATCTCATGGAAACCCGCTTCTCGTGATTCATACAAACAGCAGCATAGATTTCTTAGTCTTCAATGAGACGGCTGTAGTAGTTCAGACTTCCTAGAAAGGATTGCATTGCCCGTAACATGCTCGGAAACGGGATGTTGACCAACGATTCCAAGTCCTCGGCCGAGACCTGATGTTCTAAATAATCGACCTTCCGACAAGCCCAAAAAGCACTTTGGAAGACTGATCGACTAGTTACACTTGTTACACGTTCCTAGCACTCTTTCCACCTTCTCGTATAGAGAATCCCACGATCTTGCCAGTGTAAGGATATCGTCGATGTAGGATCTCCGCCCAGTATGGATGGTTGCCGATCTGTCTCCCGTTCACCTTCTTTGACCACGTCGATCTTCCCTCCTCGAGGCAAGCCTTTGCCGATCTTAAGGTATCCATAAAGTGCATTGTCAACTGGACGTTGGTAAATCTAGGCGCATTCTGTAAATCGGATGGCATCCGAAGCCATTCGTACTGTAATGGGGTCACATGTGACTGGTGCGTACACACCATTGGGGGTGTGGGCTAATACACACCCACCCATTATGTATCCACAATACTTAACTGAAGATGGATACTCTACTGGGGAAGTACGGTACTGCGGGGAAGTACCGTAAGTGCAAGCGCTATGAACTACTGACGCGTGTTATCGGCTCAAGGTTATATCAGGAGGTTATTAGTAGGATACAGAAGATAGGTATATTCTTGTTCGTTAGGAATGCTAGTAGATCTTTATAAATATAAATCAGTTTAAAACTAACCACGTCTAGGAAACTTGGTCCCCTGGACAACCGTGTGCTAGAGCTTAGTTAAGGAACCAACTTCCTCTGTGATTGTGCTGTGTGACCCCGTCACACCCTGGTAGGACTTGTAGTCAATCCCGCGACCAAGGATTGATACAATCCGCAAGTCGTATAACATGGATGACTTGGAAAGTAAGATGCCTTTGAGGCATGACTATACTCATCTTTCGGATGCCCATTGGGCTACGTTGGAGCGAATGGTTAGCCTCTTAGGCAGGGAGACTTTCGTCGGGTTCTCCTCCCTAACCGCCGAGCAACAGCGTGCTCGGATGGAGCGACTTGAGAGCTATGAGTCCTCACTCATCGCTCATGTGAGCAAGACGGCGCAAGAGGCGGCTCGTGCCGTCTTCAGAGCCGAGGCGCAGAGCGCTGCTCCGACGCAGGTGTCGTATACGCCACGTCCAGAGTCCTCGAAAGCTGTGAAAGTTAGTGTCCCTACGTTTGATGGGAAGGAAGCGGACAGCTTGGTCTTTTGGATCAGGGAGATCGAGATCGCGCTGAGCGCACGCTAGATTCACGACTTGAGGTCCCAAGTGGCCTTTTCCCTTTCAAACCTGGGAGGTCGGGCAAGGGCGTGGGCTATGGCCAAAGAGACAGCCACTCCGGGATACTTTGTCTCGTGGGAGTTCATGGCGCAGGAGATGCGTCACACATTTCTCCTGGCCAATGTGGCGTACCGTCATCGGTCTTCGTTCTTGCGGAGAGCAAGGCAAGAGGTCCTTGCAGGACTATGTCATGGAGCTTCAGAACTTGGAGGCTGCCATGGCAGGGGCTCCGTTGTCGGAAGAGGTGAAGGTCACCGTGTTTATGGATGGTGTCCGGGTCGGACCCGTCCGCACGGAGCTCTTTCGTCGTCAAGCGACCACGTTCAATGAAGCGGTACATATCGCTTTGTTGTAAAGTCACTGCATGCGGTCGGCCCAGGGCCACGTCGGGGCTACGGAGGCCTCGGATGGTTCTACCCCCATGGATTTATCGTCGGCTGAGAAGACTCGCCCACGTTAAGGTGCGTGAAGGGCCGGTGGCCGCTGTTTTGGGTGCAATGCGGTCGGGCATTACCGCAGAGATTGTCTTAAGAACCCGTGGAAGGTTGTCCACGGCAAGCCAGCTTCAGCGAAGCACTCTCTTAACGCCGTAAGCGTTGTAGATTCGGGAAACGTCGATTCCCAGTAGGTGCGGGACGCCCTACTGGGAAGTCAATGGCTTCCAAGACGGGAGAGAATTTACCCCCTCCTCTTCCTGGAGAAGATGTCCCGGGGACAACACTATTGTGTTTGTCTGTGGCCGCGGTGCGGTCAAACTTAGTGGTGGTTACTGCTAGGGTGAATGGGTACGATGACCCCATGACGGTCTTGATAGACTCAGGCGCGTCATATAACTTAGCGACGAAGGCTAGTGTGTCGAAGAATTGGGCGCTGTATACCAAGGCTGTGGAAGACTCCAAGAGTAACAGCAAGGTGTCAGTTCGCTTAGCGACAGGATCGATTGTATCGAATCGCAAGGTTTTGATACCTTTGGTAATCAAGTTTGATGAGTTTGATTCAGAAGAACCGTTCATCGTCTTGGACATGGACGATCGATACGATCTTATCTTTGGTTTATGAAGCATAAGCCATGGATCGACTGGCTTAGTCGCACCGTGGGTGCTAGTCACAAACCCCTTGTGGAAAGAGCTTTCGCGGGTCATGTCCCCTCCTTGTCTCGCGATGGATTTGTGCACGAACATCACATCCCACGTTTGGAGAGCCTCTTTGCCGGTTCGGCAGAGGCAATGGGTGAGCAAGGTTGTCGCGGATCGACTGATACCTTGGAATGCGTTGAGGCTGGAGCAGCCTCCGCACGAGAAGTCACAACCGTGGGTGGCGATGGAAGGGGTAGTGCTGTGGTCACTATCGCTCAGGAAGTCGCAACCGTGGGTGGCGGTGCAAATGGAAGTATTGTGGTTACTTCGGCTCAAGGAGCAGGTGTCTTTGGACGACATATACATGAAGTAGTTGTGTTTCCTCCTTCATCGGAAGACGCAACCGTGGGTGGTTGTGCGAGTGGTAGTGCTGCGGTCACTATCGCCCAGGAAGACGCAACCGTGGGTGATTGTGCAAGTAGGGGTGCTGTGGTCACTCCTTCACAGGATGTCGTGGTCGTAGATCGAAGCAGCTTGAATGTAATTGCGGTGGAACCGCTTACCAAGCTCGAAGAGTTGTACGGGATTGACGAATTGTCCCATCGGGAGTTCCTAGCGACCCTCAAGGAAGGTGCGTTAGAAGATGTGGTGCTCATACGTCAGGAAGCGACGTCAGTGGAGCTGAACAGTTCTTCGGTCATGGACCCAGAAGTGTTGGATGATGAGAACAAGTCTTATCGTCAGCAAAGGTATGGCTCGGCCATCTTGAAGAATCCATCGGATCCGTTTTATCCGCTGCTAAAGGAGTTTGCGGATGTGGTCTCGGAAGATCCTCCGTCAGTGTTGCCCCTGGATAGCGGTTTACGGCATGAGATTGACCTGGAACCGGGTACTAAGTACTGTACTACGCGTCAAAGGCCGCTGCCTAAGGAGCAAGTGGACGCAATAGATGCGTTCTTTGCGGCAAATCATGCTGCGGGCATGGTTCGAGAATCGAAATCGCCATATACGTCCCCAACGTTCTATGTGCGGAAACCCAATCGGAAATGGCGCATGGTGCATGCTTTTAACAAGCTGAATGTGGCTACAGTTCTGGCTTCGACGCCAATTCCCCGCAAAGATGTGTTGCAAAACAGTATGGCGGGGTGCAGCATCTTTAGCGCGCTCGACATGGTCGACGGCTATTACCAGCTGCTGATGAGGGAATCGGATATTCCCCTTAAGGCAGTGAGTACTCTCAGTGAGATGTTGTGGGAATGGTTGGTCATACCCCAAAGGCTTTCCAGCGCGCCAGCCACGTTCAATCGGCTGGTTACCCAACTGTTTCGGCCGATGCGACACTTCGCGCAGACGTATTTTGATGACATCTTGGTCCACAGCAAGGCTGAAGGGGACAAGACGGATGTTGAGGTGCATATTGAGCACCTTCGGTCAGTGTTGATGTGCATGCGAGAGAATCGTCTCTTTGCGAACATCAACAAGTGCCTCTTTGGGGCGGAAGAGATTCCCCTTTTGGGATGTTTCCTTGGGAAGGATGGAATTCGGGCGGATCCAAAGAAGGTACGGGCGATTGCGCAGTGGCCGACGCCCAAGTCCCAGAAGGATCTGCGCAAGTGGCTGGGACTTGCAAATCATTTGCACAAATACAGCGAGAATTATGCTGAGATGGCCAGGCCATTGAAAAACTTGCTGAAGAATGACGTGATATGGTCATGGTCGGGAGAGGCCCAACAGACTTTTGAAGCCATCAAGATGAGCCTACAATCAGCACCAATTTTGGCGTTACCGGACGAGGGTCGTCCGTTTAGTGTGGTGTGTGATGCGTCTGATTTTGCCATTGGCTGTGCGTTGCTTCAGCTGGATGCCTAGGGCAACGAACGTGTGATTTTGTTCCAGTCGCGGCAGCTCAAGGCCACCGAGAAGAATTACCCAGTGCATGATAAGGAACTTTTTGAGATGAAGTATGCACTGGTCAAGTTTCGGGTTCATCTGCTAGGCAGTAAACCGTTCGTTGTCTACACAGACCATGCCTCGTTGAGGACGGCGACGCAGTCGCCACACTTTTCGCAGCGCATGGGGCGTTGGTTGTCATTCTTTGCGGAATACAACTTCACGGTGGCTTATAAGCCACGGAAGTAAAATGTGCTAGCTGACGCGTTGTCAAGGCGTCCTGATTATGAGCTGGCACGTGTGGTACACCTTGAATCGACACTGTTTGAGCTCATACGCGGGGCGTATTCTCAAGATCCGGACTTTTGAGGTGTTATTGAGGCGCTGGGCACCTCATCGAACGTCGTCAAGCTGACGAAACGCCAGCAGGCACATCTCCATCGGTATAGCCTGTCCGACGGACTTCTGCTCTACAGTGTGAATCCTGGGGATGAAAAGCGGGTGGTCGTTCCAAACGACGAAGATTTACGCCACCGGATCCTCTACGAGGCACACGATACGCCTGGCAGTGGTAACTTGGGGCGCGAGAAAACGTATACGTCTGTGGCACGTGAATTTGGTGGCCCCATATGTACAAATGGGTGTGGTCTTACGTAAAGACTTGTGAGACTTGTCAGCGGGTGAAGCCCCTACCGTCCTCAGCAGCGCCGTCGCAGAGTTTGCCAGTCCCGGAGGACTGTTGGCGCTCAGTGAGCATGGACTTCATCTTTGATATACCGGCAGATAGGCATGGCCATACTGGGATTATGGTTTTCGTGTGCCGCCTTAGCAAGATGGTGCGATTAGTGGCGGTTTGCCGAAGTGTTACGGCGCCGCAGGCGGCCCATCCCTTCATTGATCATGTGTTTCGACATTATGGACTCCCGGAGTCTTTTGTGAGTGATCGGGATCCTCGTTTCGTTTCAGCCTTCTGGCAGCATCTCTTTCGGCTGATCGGGACTCGACTGGATATGTCGACAGCGAATCATCCGGAGACGGATGGTCAGACCGAACGGGTCAACCGTGTTTTGGAAGATGTGCTTCGCAGTATTTGTGTGGATGAGCCACCTCAGTGGAGCGCTCAACTAGCGCAAGTGGAATTCGCGTTGAATAATGCAGTGCACTCTTCTACGGGTTTTCCCCGTTCTATGTGAATGGGTTGCGGCATCCGCGTACTCCCCTATCATTGCCGAGGGCTTCTGATTTGGAGGGGGAGAGGCTGTCGCTGATGACCTAAGAGGTCTAAGTGGTGTTCGACCATCGGTCGAGCGTGATTTTCTTACGTCTATTGAGACTGGTGAAGCCATTCGGCTCCGCGTAAGGGAAGCCATGGCTGCCGCTCAGGACCTTCAAAAGGAAAACAGTGACCGCCATGGGCGTCGGAACACACAGGTGTTTAAGATTGGCGATTCGGTGTTGCTAAATGCTCGCAATTTACCTATACACGCAGTGTCGGCTGTAGGGATTACAAAGCTTCGTCCGCGCTTCGTGGGTCCGTTCATGGTCATTGGTCTGCATGGCAATGCTTACACTTTGAACTTTCCATCGGCTATGGCAACGCATCCAACGTTCTACGTTGGGATACTTAAGGCCTACCTTGATTTCTCTGCTGGGATTGAAACAGACGCCACATGTGGTTCATCATCTGGCGAAGGTCGTCAGTTAATGGCTCCATTGGAGCGCCTCTTGGAACCTAAGGAGAAGGTTTGCCATGGAAGATAAGCAGGATACCCCAAGGGATACGCAGATTGTCCTGAAGCGGGTGCAGGAACCGGGTTTGATCTCTCCAAGCGTCGCTCAAGGCTCTTTACCCTGTCCACCAGGGTAATCGTCCACTGACATTGATCATCCAGCGCTTTCTGCATCTTCACAGCAAACGACTCGACTCGCCCGTTCAGTTGTTCCAGGCGATGCCGTTGGCGGTCTTGGAATCCTCACACTGTCGAAGACGACAATCATCCGAATGGTCATGGTTGTCGAGAACCTGGACGCGGTCCTTCAGCTCAGACAGCTCGTGTCGGCACGTTGCCAAACGATCTTGGCAATGATTCAAGGAACTCTGAAGGGAGTGTGACTCCCCAGACCGACGCGAAGAACTGTGGCGGTATGATCCGTCCCCCCCAACCCTCGCTTGGTCGCGATGGGGAACGGTAATTCCTTGTGGAAAGGATTGTGGGGCGCCGCCGGAAGGCTAGTCGCCAGGAGTTCTGGGTAAAGTGGCGTGGCTACCTGATGGCCCGTAATATGTGGGAGCCGGAAGACCGGCTCGTGGAGGACTGCGCGGACCACGTGGGCACTTATAAGCGTGACCACTCAATTGGTCCGCGCTAACCGTGCCTAGTAGGGTTTTGGGCTCTACCGGATGAGTTGTCCTTCCCTTTTGGATCTTGCGCATGACCTCTTTGAGCATTACACTGGGCGTGGGACTGTCTCGGTCGATATGGCGACAGACATCCCAGCGTCGGTCAGCAACCGCCTTCGCCATGTGAAATCGCAAGCGCCGGAGCGCTAACCAGTCAAGCCGATACGGCGAAGTCATGAAGGCGGGTATGGGATACCCCATGGCAGTGAGCCACTGCACAAATTCATCTTCGTATGCTTGACGACAGGCACTGTTGACGACAATGGGACACTCCTCGACTTGCTCGACACCTCTTCAGGTAAACGAGCTCGTCTCAAGTATTGGGAGTAGTCGTCCAACGACCAAACCTTGACGGCTAGCAGCTGATCTTTCGTTCGGGGAACGTAAGGGTCATGGGCCCGTTTGTTTCTCCTCTGGTGGTCCAAGGGACGTGGTTCGGGTGCGTGGGCATCAGTCTGGGCAGGCTTGCTAGGTCTTGTGAAGGCATCGACATGAATCTCTTCCGTGTGGGACGCACTCGATTCGCAAACTGGATTTACAGCGAGTATCGAGTCGACAATGACGCGGGGAGCTTCGTCTCTTGCTTTCGCACATGCCGCAACAGTCCGTGGCGTGAGTGGACTTTCTGGATGAAGAACACGCTGGGCATCAGTGAATTTGGGCGAAGACGGGGGGGGTGTCCGAATCGTAGGCACACTTCAACCCTTCTGCACACATTCTTGCCGCTTGCGGCGTCGAGAAGCAGTTCGTTGGGCTGACGCAGCACGTGGCTTCTCGTTTGGGTCAAGCGTTAGCAGTCTACCGCGTGAAGCCCTGCGTAGCACCTTGTCGAGGCGTCTTTTTCCCCCGTGGCTGTCGTTGGCCGTGCTTGGTGAGTCAGAGATCTACCCTCTCAATGAAGGTGTTGCCTGCTCGCCCTGTGGGCTCTCTCGGAGTGTCATCAGCGCAGAGGATGGCGTGGGACTTGGTGGCCCAGTGGGCATCTTCGTCTCCATCGTAGTTGTGCTGTGAGGGTGCGCGGCTGTTAGGCAGACCCTGTGGTGTCGCTTCCCTCTTGGGCTTCCCTCCCTGTTAACGGTGTCTTCCGGTAGGGTGTAGGAGGGTGTAATGGGGTCACATGTGACTGGTGTGTACACGCCATTGGGGGTGTGGGTTAATACACACACACCCATTATGTATCCACGATACTTAACTGAAGATGGATACTCTACTGGGGAAGTACGGTACTGCGGGACAGTACCGTAAGTGCAAGCGCTATGAACGACTGACGCGTGTTATCGGCTCAAGGTTATATCAGGAGGTTATTAGTAGGATACAAAAGATAGGTGTATGCTTGTTCGTTAGAAATGCTAGAAGATCTTTATAAATATAAATCAGTTTAAAACTAACCACGTCTAGCACACTTGGTCCCCTGGACAACCGTGTGCTAGAGATTAGTTAAGGAACCAACTTCCTCTGTGATTGTGCTGTGTGACCCCGTCACATTTAGTTACTGCTCGGTCATTTTTACGAATTAGAGGGTGCTATTTAGATATGTGGCGTATTTTATAGATAGAAATACCGTATGTGTTAAGGATTTCACAAAGCGTTAGGGGCCTCACATACAAATTATTGGGTTTGCCACTGCGACATATAAAATTGTACCAAATAGCATACAAAAGTTAAGTATAAAATGAACAATTAAAGACTCGCTGTATTCAATAGTAGGTTTTATTGCCTTTCGTCTTGATGACATCAATGCATTGTCGCGGCATAGAGAAAACGATCGACACAAGGGTAGCATTCGGAATTGCATTTCGTGTTGCAGTTAGCTCAGACACGCGCTCGAACTGTGTTCAATTGTAGTACACTTGCCTGCTAACGATAGACCATAAATTCTCGATGGGGTTAAGATCAGGTGGATTTGATAGTCAGTCGAGCACCTGGATCCCCTCTTCACTGAAGAACTCGCGGGTACGATGTGAAACATGTATGCTTGCGCTGTCAGGTTGTAAAACAAAATCTGTTCCATAATTCAGATGCGCAAACGGTAGAAGATATTCAGGCACTGTATAAACGTAATCATCCAAATTATGCCTCCCTGTCAGCACAACAAGGGAAGACTTGCTAAAAGCGGCCCATAACATGATGGACCCACTTCCAGCTTGACGTCGCTTCATCTGGCGGACGGACTAGCGCAGATCTTTCCAGTAGTGCTGAAAGCCGTCGGGCCCGTCAAGATTTCATTTTTTCGTCCGAGAAAATAATGGAGCCCCAAACGGACCCGGCATCTTCATGCAGCAGCATGTCCCAGGATTGCGCGCACCATGTCCGCCACCGTGGGCGGCAACGTGTTTTCCATCTTGGCGTACACAAGCCAATCGACGTCGGCCAAAATGCGCTTCACGGTGCGGACGAGCACCAGCAGACTTAGCTCGACCTTGAGCTGGGCGGCGGACAAGTTTCCCTTTGCAGAGGTGCGCAAGAGAAGTCGAACGTGGCGCTTCGAGAAGCGGAGCGGGTCCTCGGCATTTCATATGCAGGAAAGAGGTAGGGGTACTACTCGACGTATAGTGTCAAGGCTCCTCGAGGTAACAGACGTGATGGCACGCAAACTCAGGTCAGCCTCTCGAAGCCCCACTATCCTTCCCGCTCGTGATCGGTATGTCTTGGCTTCTTGTTGCCATTCCCGTCGATATACGCCGCTAACATCTTGCCACCAAATGGCATATGCCGCTAATTTCAACCCAATGATACAATCATGATAATACGTCATACTTAATTTTTGTATGCTATTTAGTACGATTTTATATGTCGCAATGGCAAACCCAATAATTTGTATGTGAGGCCCCTAACGCTTTGTGAAATCCTTAACACATACGGTATTTCTATCCATAAAAATACGCCACATATCTAAATAGCACCCTCTAATTCGTAAAAGTGACTGAGCAGTGGATAAAGTATAGGTGTACGATATTACCTGGAGCGGAGCGTATATAGGTGGAGGATTTCATATTGGCTGTAAAGTACCAAAGTTTTGCAAGTCTGAAAAATCTTCCCGTATATAACACTACGGCATAAAAGTCGAGCAAGCGCAACAAAAAATACGAGGTGAATCGTGTGACCCAACTGCGTCAATCTTAGCGACAGAAGTCAGCTGATGATCTAGTGCTCTTTAAGTTCTCGAACGAAACGGACACAAACTAAAATGGGACATTGAAGAGAGACATTAGCCCGATCTAGATTTAGACTGAATACACAAGTATCGTGTGACAAATGGTAAGTGTGTCGACGCGTGATTGCGAGCAATTCAAACTCTAGGAAGTGCTAAAAGAAATCACAACTAATAGGGAGGGAAATGGAAGAGGCCAGTGATAAGTGCGCCTGTCACGAAATGCTGGCACCGAATTTAACTCGACGTAGAAATGCATTGGTTA
This sequence comes from Hyaloperonospora arabidopsidis Emoy2, assembly GCA_000173235.2. Taxonomy (NCBI): domain Eukaryota; phylum Oomycota; class Peronosporomycetes; order Peronosporales; family Peronosporaceae; genus Hyaloperonospora; species Hyaloperonospora arabidopsidis. Next base: position 63,056 of record JH598091.1, read on the forward strand.
CAAGGTTGTTTGGACTGTTGATGTTGATTTCTTACTTTGTAGTTCATTTTATGACAACAGGCCACAAGCACCACTACACAAGATAAAGGCGGGGTGTGGTGATCGAAACAACGATAGTAATAGGGGACCTGTAATGAGAAACCGAACGCTTGTCCTGACACAGCGCTAGGTACATACTGTAATGGGGTCAAACCGTTGCACGAGGATTTCCGTGTAAAGACACGAAAAAGTCTGGGGAAGGTTCTAAGTTATGTACGCACTAAGACCTTTAATGTGGTTGATGTACAGCAATAGCGTACCAACCACAAAGTGAGTGTTACACACAATAATGACGTTACTACTAGACTTCATTACATGATGTCATTAAAGTACGTCATCAACGCGCTTATATTCGTTCAAGCGCGCTATAGAGACCGCGTCTCATCGGAGCGCGCGTCGAATCTTTTGTATTTTAGTCAGTAGTCATTTAGATTTCTGTTTAGTAAGTACAGAAATCAGACTTATGTTTGAAACCTAGTCTTAACGTGCGCACCGAAGAACGGGAGATCGCGTCCGAGCCACAACCAGCCACAAGCGTTCATCTATCGATGAAGAGTCGTAGAAAGCCCACTCGAACCTTGCTGCACGCGAGAGAAGACGATAAAACCGATTCCTTGCAGGTGCCTGAAGGCTTACGTAGAGGTAGTGCGTGGTAGCCTTAAGCGCCCGCCTACACATACACTGAATACAGAGTAATTATGTGCCTCTAACACTGCACGTACGTGTACGTGCAGAGAAAAAGTTTTATACGAAGTTTTGGCACTTGATAAAGGTAACAAGTAAAAGTGTAATTGTACAGTTAATTGTGTTGGAGTGGGGTTCACTCATTTTATGAGGCGATATCTATTTCCACTGGCGCCAAGACGACCGACTAACGGAGGAGGCACTCCGATTACGGTTGCACTTGTTCCTTCCTCACATTGTGTACCCGTCGGTTGGGGCGGGCTGCACTCTTTTAGCTGGAATTGACTCGATGCTAAACTTGACCGTGGTATAGATTGGTGTCGATCGGGTGGAAATTCCTCACCCGATCGCGTGTTCTTGGTTAGCGCTCTCCCAGAGTTGCCGCGATCAGCCTTAATCGCCTTGCGCCAAAAAGGGGGTACTTGAGTCGCGAGTCTCTGACCACTTGAGCCGTCTCGAGATCTTTTACTTCAACCATTAAGGTTGCCTGCGTCCGATCTCAGTTGAAGGGTGTTAAAAGTCCCTGCACTCCTGGCCAAATAGCTCCAGCCAGGAGTGATCTTCCAGTTCGCAGTGTCGAAGTTCTCTGACGTCGGGAGGCCAAACATCCTGCCCGGAAGAAGAACGACACGAATGTGTCTAAAAGGAAATTGTACTATGTTTAATGTTAACCAACCAAGACTAAAACTATGACTACGCTTACCGTGTTTGTCAGGATTGACCGCCACGTGTAGTCTCCATGCCGAATGGATATTTGCAACCCTTCTAGATCACTGGACCACTCCAGATTGCTGTACACGATTGTAAACCCTGATCGCACTTCCCTGATCACGGTCTGCTCGTCGCGATCCCTTGGTCGTGGTCCCCTGATCACGGCCCCCTAATTGCGGTTCCTTGATCGCAGTCTCCTGATCGCGGTCCCTCTATCGCGGTTCCTTGATCACGGTCCCCTTTTTCTTCCCACAGTCTGGGACGGCGCTGATGGATGGGGTTCTGCCCGTTGGGTCATCCAACTGTGTTGTATATGTTAACGGCCATCGTCCTACCACCGTTCAACTCGATACCACTTCGTATTAGCCGGAAGCCAAGGTTTTATAAACCCGATCTCGATCGGCTTTATCACATAATGTTCTGTTAAAAATTATATCTAATCTTCTTTTAACTATAGTGCCTGCAAATGATTGATCAAATCAATTTAAAAACGGATAATGAGCCTTCAGTTTCGTTTATGAGCCTTCACCCTATAGATTATACAAGTACTCGAATTGAAGGCTTCTAAAATGTTGATGAAAGCTCTATCTATTATTCTGCATACCCCTAGTTGCACTATATTGCTATAACTCAACTGTCGTGGAAAGCTTTAAGAGATTGTAGGAGAGGCATTAAAAAACTTTATCGTGTGGTTGATGGGAGTTTGATTACGTAATTATGACAGCTAGGATAACTGTTTATTGTCACGATTATCAACGTTTACATCAATTGTTCGATGGTTAATTCAGCATTGACAGCATAAAGTACAGGAACAGACGGTGCGATGTTTGAAAATAATTAGTGAGTTAAACTGCAGCTGGTAGAGCTTGATGGGCACCTACGCGTCCTTGCCAGCACATGGTCAAGGATGGAGCATCTGGAGCAGCTATAGCATGACTGTACAGCATCCCGTTGCTGATTTTTGTCAGTACTAGCATGCCCCTCACGAAGTCCTTTAAATACAGCCTCGTTAGCGACAGAGTAATATTGCAATGATTCGGTGTCATACTTTCGTGAAGAATATTGGACCAGCCACCAATTCTGGTCAAAAAAATATTTTTCTTTCAACGGCCGTTATATTCTGATAAGTGGGTGACGACAAGGGTGGTCGATGTTATTGTCATCAGATTTTTAACAAGTTCCTGACTCAAGTTTTTCAAGGCATTGAGAATGGGCTGCCAGTACACCTGTGATGGCAATCTTGCCCAGTTGTGGGGGGGATGTCATCGTCTACATAATTGAACAGCTCTCCTGTGAGTTGGTGGAAGACTAGTAGATTAGAAAATAGCGGTGCTGTAGGGAGCTATACAGGATCTAGAAAGGAAATTGAAGGCTGATTAGTTTTCGTAACAACTGCTTCACCGACCGGACGTGGCGTATCAGAAGAAAGAGATACATTAGTAACGGTTAGGGTTTTCTCTTATCAAGCGCAGTTGTAATGATATGATTCTGCAACTTACGGATGAAGGCTCTTGCTGTGCTAGAAGGAGAGCTGGGAGAGGATATTAGAGAATGAAGGAGAAACTACTGTTGCCACTTGTTGTCTAAGGGTAGTGCTGATACAGTCTAAATAATTTCAGCCGAAAAGCAAATCTTAAAAGTTAGTACGCTTTTAGATTTTAATCAAATTTACAAAATATGATTTAATGCCTATGCTTTGTTGAATGGGGGTGGGAATAACATTGCCCTTATTTTATTTATTGCTTTTGGCTTAGGTTTGCGTTAACACCCCAATAATCACATTTAATGCGATTAAAACCACACAAAAATAAAAAGAGCTATATTTACGAGAAAATTAAAGCGTTTCTTCAACGCCCTTCTAGGCACGACGGTAACGAAGCTCTCACCATTATTACTTTGTAGCACCTTCATGACTTTTAATGACCAATTGCGAGATGACCATGGACGAGTCTACTATGGCGCCAGTGGTTTCGCTGAACCATGCAGATTTTCCACATCTCACTATAGTGGAGAACCTACCATTACACCACCTTGCGGCGTTGTCTGGTAATATCTTCGTGATCTCGCTGCTGAGCACAGCAAGTTTTGATCAAAATTTGCCTCCATTTAAGACTACATGGTATACGCGATCGCCGAAGCGAATTGTCGAATATCAACTCTATCGCGCACCTCTCATTATGATGCGATTACAATACAGGCATCAAAATACCCCGATGACGGTCCGATTCGTCTCCACCCATAACCGCTGGTTTTGCGAGATTAACATTGCGATAGCATCAATGTTGATTGACGCTCCGACGGCCAAGGTTGATTTTATATTGGCACGGCTGGCTAATAAAACCAAATAATGTGCCCTTAAGAAGCTCGTCGTAGGCGAGTCAGCGTTTTTCATGCTAGAAGATAATCATTGCGACATACGACTGGCATTCAATCCTTGCTGAGAGGAATCACCATCGTATGCAGACATCTTATCCATTAGACGAGGATGATTATCGATGCTTGACTAAGTGCAGAAGACATGAATCCTTTCTTCGTTTAATGCCACGCTGCTAATCGACATGGCTTCACAAGTACATGTCTTCATCTTCGGTAAGCAAGAGGACGTGAAACTCTATTGTCTCACACGTGCTGAACCGAAGTCTCTCGAGGGAGAATATTCCCTTACGCTACATACAGATTACATCATCGTGTCATCGTACATGCAATCAGTGTTGCAACATCCGCGTACATCTTCCCTCGAGCCACTGCAAATCGATACAATCGATATCTCATATCATTGCGGCGTTCGTAGTCAAAACATTTTTAGGTATTTTCGGTGCGCTAATACAGACCATAATAACAGTTGCACCCCAAAAACTCATTTGTCCCCAAGGTAAAACATAACCCATAAAAGCAGTTGCCATCATTAAAATGAAAATAACGTGCGGCCGTC
>JH598091.1:67754-80413 GCA_000173235.2 Hyaloperonospora arabidopsidis Emoy2
GAGAGCACCAGCTCCGGTGACTATGAACACAGCTGTATCACTTGACGATTCTGTGCCAAGGGTAGTCCCGACAAAAAATGAGCGGTTTAGTAGGCTCGGGGCTACCTGCTAGCAGTAATTGACCCCTTAGCCCTCCGATGGTAGCTCACCCTCCTAGCCTCAAAGTGATTCACACTTACTACAATTACACCACAATGCGCTACGATTTCGATGATGAGTATTATCACTATCATTCTTTCTGGAGTGAAGCGAGCACTCCGAGCGTTGTTTCGTTCCGGTGCAACCAACTTCTTTCGTACATCCTGTTTGTCCCTTCTCCAGTCTACTATTACGGTTTGACAAGGTCCAGGTGGAATTGCTATTATAATTTCTGATGGTCGACCAAAGAGTTTTCTGCGTACGACAGTGGTTTTGACTTATCCGTTCGGCTGTTTCTAAAAAGAAATGATGCATTTTTCGTCTACGGGATGATCTTTGCATTTCGATTGAATTTTGTTGATACCATTGTTGGCACGGTGTAAGCGGGGGAATGTTAGCTATACCATTCGGTTAGAAAACGAATCGGACATGAAGTGAGTGAAGTATTAGCTCATTTTGTGGTTGCTTCATTCGATTGGCCTCACGTCAGGGTCAAGAACAAATTCGATACGACTATTTTTCAGCATAGAGTGAGCGATGACCCCCTGTGTTCGGTATGTTTCGTCACACTGAAGGAGCCTCAGAACGAGATGGTTGAATATAGGTTCCCGCGTCAAAAGACATCGATCGAGGACAGGATCCCGATTCATAATGAGGCGGTCGATCCGAGGATACCGAAACCACACGCATCGGCCGATCAGAGGCTCTCGATTTTACTCGAGGAGGTCGATAACCAGCTTCCGCGTACACCTGAGGCTGTTGACGGTAAGTTTTAGCCTCTAATGTACGGACTATAGCCGACTGTGGATCCACAAGTTACCGACAAGGTGGAGACAGGGCTCCCACCTCTAGAAAGGGTATCATCGCCCAGCGACAGTGATGTTCCAGTATCAGTCCGCGTCTCGAAATACATGAGAAAGGTAAAGCGCGAGAAAGGAGAAAGGAGATCACCACAAAGACGACATCATCGTCAAAGCAATGATGAACGTAATTACACTGCGACAAAATTCGTATTTGCGCTAAAACATGGGAAAGGCTTTTCACATTGCGACCGCTACGTTGTGGGAGCAAGTCCTCCGTACACTGATGAAGAGATCACATTGCTGCTATCCCTACAATAGACAATTTCCTTCACAAACTCAAGGCTGGCTATAGTAATCAAGTGCCGTCGTTTCAGTGGTCAAAGCAGCCACTAAAACAATTCTAGAGGCCCACCCAAGAGCGTCAAGCCTAAATTAGCGTGCCGAGAATAGCGCACCCAACCCTGAGAGAAGGGTCGCCACTACGTGGGACAAGGTCAGATGGCGTTTAACATGGTTTGATTACGCAATCCGTCGTGATACACGGCAGGTCCGGACTAACGATCTCGACCTGGGATCACGATCCCAACTTGAGATCGTGATCTTGACCTGGGATCACAACAACTTGCGATCACGATCTCGACCTGGGATCACGATCCCCAGCTGGAGATCCGGATCCATGATCGAATGGTCGTGGCATCCGAAGTGGAACACATATTATGAGGGGACTATCTTCCTGAAAAGGCGACGCGTGGCATCCGGTTAGGAGATACAGATAGGCACAGTGATAGGTTTTGGGGTATGATTGGTTAACATTAAACACAGGTCACTGTACTTCAAAAGACAAACTCTATTTTTTCCGAGCAGGTCTTTGGCCTCTCGACGAATAAAGAGCCGCGCTACACGTCTACATAAGTGTCGCACCTGGATTGTTTGGCCAGGTGCGTTCAAGAATTCTCAAGACACCAAGTCAAATGTGATCGGACATAGCAAACACAGCGAAGGCAAGGGGTGCAGGATCGCGAGACGGCTCAAGTGGTCAGAAGGATCGCAGGATCAAGCATCACCGCAGGGCACGGCAACCTGTACCAGATCAGGGCAACTCATACAGAGACCTACCTAAAACCAACGCGATCGTGTGAAGATTTCCACTCGATCGACACCAAACCCAACCACGGTAAAGTTTGGCATCGACTCGAGTCCAACTGGAAGAGTTTAACCCACCCTACCGACGGGTACACAAGGTGAGGAAGGCAAAGCACACGGAAGCGGAGTACTCCCTCTGTTAGTCGGTAGTCTTGGCGCCAGTGAATAGTCGGGATTGCCTCATAAAATGAGCGAATCCCACCCCACCACAGTAGAGAGTATGCCGACATCTCTGAAATCAATTTTTGCTGATTTTCCAGCGTATGGTAGAGTTTGGCATAAGATTGAACTTGTGCCAGTATCACGGTATCGCTTGACGAGGCAGTGGCCAATACATAGTAATCAGTCATTGCTATCGATAGATTTTTGAGAGTAGCCGTAAGGCAGGCCATGTTCGCAAGAGTATCTTGCTACATTAGAGCCCGACTATTTGTGTGAAGAAATCCTTCGGCGGTTGGCGCATCGTGTACGCTTTTAACAAGTTTGATGGCGCCACAATCTCTGCTTAAACGCCTATATTCTTTTATAGAAATAGTATGAAAGACCATGTCCAAAGCGGAAAACTACAGTGCCATAGATCTATCTGACGTATTCTATAATATCCTCATGAGAGCCAGTAACGTTTCATTTACTTTAATCATCATCCCGAGCGGGATGCCTTAGGAGTGGTTAGTCATGCCGCAAGGCCTAGATACCGCTCCAGCTACGTTCAGTCGGATGGTGAAATAAGTGCTACGTTCACTTCTAGATTTCGAACCGGGTTACTTTTACGACATTGTTTGTCACGGCCGCGCTGAACAGCTGCTCAGCGCCATGGAAATAAATCTTAGACACTTATAGCAGATGTTACAAGTGATGCACGAGCATAACTTTACGCGAATTTATAAAAAGGTGGCTTCTGATATCCCTAGATCCCAATACTATAATACTACGTCATCAAGGAAGTATTCCCCCCTAAAACTGAAAAGTGTTGTCTACATGTTTCTGGCCAACAACTGGAAAAAAAGAAAACCACTACAATGGCTTGGACTGACAGAATACTTGCATAAGTATGCTTAAAATTGTGCCAAGATAATTCGTCTACTATCGACATTGCTGAAGAAAGATGCACTTGGTCATGGAAGGCGGAATATCAGCTTTCCTTCGAATTCGTAGACAAGGGCTTTCTGAGGTGTGCTGGCTGATGCTACTTGATGACTCCAAGCCATTTCACGTCACCTGTGACGCGATAGATTAGCGGAATGATGCTCTTTCATAAAATTTGATAATAGAGGCCGCGAGCGCGTCGTGCGTCTACAATCACGACAGATGAAACCTGCAAGAAGAACAATTCGTCACATGAAATGCACTATTCTGTTAAGCTTTACGCGCTTACTAAGTTTAGATAGTAATTACTCGACGAGAAGATGTTTTCGATATGTACAGATCATACATCATTTCGTATCGCTGTCAAGAGTCCTCACCTGTCCAAGAATATTACACATTAGCAAGGAAAATTTATTGCTGAATCTCTTTCTTGACGTTCTGCTTACGATCCTCGACACGACATGGGTCCCCCGCCAGAGAGTACTGTTGACGACGATGGCATTTATTTGTTCTGCTTTGAATGGGGCTCAATGAAATGATTATGACACATGTGCTATCAACCCGGACTTAGATCGTCGAATCTTATGCGCATGACTTCTCTACACAAGCAATAAATTATTTTTGCCACCCTAGTGAGATTTATCTAGGAATGCCTACAAACCAACACGAAATAAAATTGAGCTTTAGGCCCTTGATGATCCGCTGATTACGTATAGGATGGACGCCTTTTGATCCCCCACGTGTCGTAATCCCTGCTGATGACGATATCAAGCGCGGTTGGTGCATGAAGTTTAATTCAGTCCATATTGAGGTCACCTGCATCGCAAAAAGACGTTTGTGGCCATATCTCGCGTGATATTATGGCCGCACATGTATAAGTACATCGAGAAATGGGTACAATATTGTGAAACATTCCAGCGTGTGAATCCTGCACCGTCTTCACAAGCCCATTGCAACCTCTTTCAGTTGCTACGCAAGCCTGGCGTTCTGTCAGCATAAACTTCAATGTATTTTTTACGTGATGAACAGGAACGCACGGGCGTACTTGTACTCGTGGATAGATCAAGCACAATTGTGCATTTTACTCCTGTTTCCACGCACGATACGGCAGAGACGACCGCGAAGATTTTCATCGATCTTTTCTCTGACCTCACGGCTTGTTTAGATTGTGATCCGATTTTAACCTCGGCTTTTTGGGCTGAGTAATTTCTAGCTAACACGTACCATATTGCTTTTTTCTATGGTGGCCAGTCCAGGTACGGCTGGGCATGCGGAGCGCGTGAACAGAGTGCTTGAAGATGTGTTTTTCAGTTATACGACACCTTTCACGTCGTAGGGTTCATAACTTCTACTTGCAGAGTTTGCAACCTACAATGCATTTCATGCGTCGACGGGGGACGCCATTTTTTTGTGAGCGCGAGGGACCCTTGAATTCTGGCGCTCTTTTTCTCCCTCAGCTTCGGATCAACCAATCTGCAAGCTTGTTGGGGGAGCATCTACCGATGGATTTGCGCCAAAACATTTAGTGAATAATTTCGCTGACGATAAAGTTGCAGCCGATGCAACTCATACTGTTACTTTTGTGGGGAACTGCATATCGATTCCCGATGTGACGCATTTTATCGCGTCTCCCTTCCCTAATTTTGCTCCTTATGAGTCCACTTCGCCTGTGAATTCAGATAAGTAATATTATGATAAGTTATCACGCATTTCGTATGTGATACACTCCAAGAGATAGTGGGAAAACGAAAACACTAATAGAAGAGTTCGAAAGAACACGTTGACATTCCGAGAAGGCGACATAATATTATTGTCAACAAGTGGATGGCCAAACACATATGTGACGAGCTTGGGTGCTAATAAGGTAGCGTCTATATATGGTGGTCCCGTTCGGGTTTTAACGGTCGTGGAGACGCCTACATGGGTAGACGTAACTACACCTATCAATTTTCAATTTAGGTTCTATGTTTGGACATGAAGTCTTAATCACCAGCGAACGTCTCTTCGGGCCATCGCCGCTCTCCAATGCCGAATCAAAGTCCGACACTCCTTGCCGACTACGTTGACGACGACTATGACCAATTACTGCCCAAGTCATGCAAACTCGTTCTGCTGAGGTCCTCTGAACCCGGCAGTCCCGAGTTGGCGAAGACATTCAACCAGTTTCTGCTGCTCCCGCCGAGTTCGTTCAGCATCATCTGTTGCAGCATTCACACGATCGCAAGCACTCTACTCCATATCTCTAGCATCGAGCAAGCCTAATTCGCCTCCCCTCCACCAGCGGGATGAAAGCACAGTTCGACGCTCGACGTTTCTGCTTCCAATTGTATTCATCGGCTCTCATTGTCGTTGTGGCGCCCCCAAACTGTTAAATTCAAACATTGCAAGGCTCGTTGGCTTGGTTATTCACAAGCAGACGATACGTTGTAGCCTCAAAGTATGCTGAACCAGTATAATCCAGACGTAGTTTAGGAGTATTAGTTGAATAGGAGGACGGAAACCATAAACGACGTAGTAGGTTCGACTCAAAATCTCGTAAGTCGTGATACTCGCGAGCTACAGATTGACGACGAGCTCCCGAGCGACAGTGAGACCTCATGCCGAGACTTGGGAGAACATGGGTTTTATGCCGGTAGACAGCGACTGAGAGTACGAACGGCGGTCGTCAGTCAGTCGATCGCGATTGCTTGAACGTCTCCGGAAATTGAAAGAACCTCCATCACCTGACGCACATTAGGACATACTAATCTCCTAGAGTTTCCTGATATAGCAAACGATCTATGCTCGGATATGGAGAAGAATTCCCAGTGCACACACAATGTCGTCCCTTTCCTGCTGGATCAGAAACGGGCTTTCTTTATTGTAAGTTTGGCTTCTCTCGTGAGAATGGACGTAGCAAATGCTACACTCATCACGGGCCTTGTGACAGATGCGACAGTGTAAATCACCAATAGCGTACGGACCATGATTTTCATAGCGCCTTTCGATCCAGGACGTAAGGCATGTAGACTCGCGTATCAGTGTCTGGCAAAGGCGCACCAAGATTTTTGCAGTGCGTCGTGAATTTATGCATTAATTGTGCCTTTACATCGAACTGCAAAATACCGTGTGAAGTGATTTTTTCGACTCAGGCGACTCGGGTTGTTCATCGCCTTCAAAGTTGTACAAAGCCCACAGATTCAAGTCTTTTCCCATGACTTGCGGGTGCCCGCTTTTTTCGGGTCGTGTCCTGATGCTTTTATCTGCTGTTTTCAGTCAACGCTTTCAGAGGTGTCGGCGCGTGAGTGGACGGGGTGTATAATTCTCCGTTGTGAGTAACAGAGCATGTTCGAAGAGCACGACGATATGACGTTAAACTTTTTGTTTAAAACAATCTTTCTGCATTTGGCTCTTCCATTGAGGGACCGCGTTTAAAGAGGGGGGGGGGATGTGATGGGGAATCCTATTTGCAAAAGTAATCATTGTGATAATTCATATTTACTCAATCAAATATTGGTCAGTATCGTATTAGCGAATTCTGCGATTCCATGTATTATTATTTATGGGTGCCAGACTTCATACTTATCCAATAATAAAGTGACCTCTATTTGGGTGGTTCCCATGAGCTGAAGGAGACATTCGCACTTAGTGCAAATATAACAAAAATACAGAGCCATTTTACGAGTTAATTAAGAGCGCATCCTCAGCGTCCTTATAGTGTAAGACTCACCCGTTACAAGTTTGGCAGCTGCATGCAAATTGTAATTGCAAGGAGCATGTGCCTCATGTAGGTCGGAAATGACCGTGATCAGGGTTTTAAACTGGGACGGTGGCGTACGACATCCAAACTCAACTTCAAGCTGTTTTGACAGAATATGACGGTCAAGGTCGAAGTAAAATTATAACTAAGTGCGCAGGGCAAAATGTCAGAAATTTGCCCCATGATCAACGACCCCCAGTATGAGATAATGGAGGAACCCAGGTGCAGGAATACGGGAGAACGCATTGTGAATACTCAATCTGCCATGCGACACGAACCAGTTACGAAGATGTGGAGAATGTCTGAAAGGATCGAGGAGGACAGAGAGGAGGACTTATGTGGCGAACATCGACCCCGCGACTCGCTGTACCGAAAAAAGGATTGCACGATGTTGTGTGGACTACATAATTGGTGTGTACCACAAAACCAGCGTATAAAACTCCAGAGGGTGTAAAATACATGCCGCAATCAGGATTTGTGATCCGCGATTTGCAATCCAGATGTTTATGCACCCGATACGGACCACAGGTTACAAGGAGACGATTATTATGAAGGGGCGACGCATGGAATCAGATCCTAAGATATAGATAGGCGCTGCCGTAGGTTTTGGGTTCGATTGGTTAGATGTAAACATAGTTAAATTCACTTCTAAAGACGCGTGTTTGCTTCTCTTCCAGACGGGATATCTGGCCTCGCGACGCTAAGAAGTCCGTACTTTGATCAGGTGATATCCCCAGATTAGTTAACCGGGATCCTACCCCACTAACTGCGATCGGACGCATAAGACAATAAAAAGGACAAGGTGAAGGTGCAAGATCGCGAGACGGCTTAAGTGGTCATTGGACAAGCAAATCAAATATCAACTTTGTATAAGACGACCTCACGACTATTTGGTGAATCATTACAATCACCCTACAAGTATACCCGTGATCGTGTGAAAATTTCCGTACAATTATACCACCCTTTCCCAAACACAGCCAAGTTTTTCCCCACACGAGCACACCGAGAAAAGTGCAACCCGCTTTGCCGACGGGTACGCAAGGTGAGGAAGGAATAAAGCACGGAAAAGAGTACCCCCTCCAATAGCATTCGTCTACGCGTCGATAGAGTCGTAATCATGTCAGAAAATGAGCGATAGCAACTTCATTACATAACTACCTTAAATCTATTTTTATCGCATTTGTTGTAATAGAAGTTGCTAGCTGTTACTGAGCCTCAAGGCGAAAAGAGAGAGAGCACATTGATTAAACATGAGATGATAAAGTTATTATACAGAGGATACTCCAACTCTGTGAGTTTCCTAAAAGGCAGACTGCACCTATTTTGTTTGTACCGGTGCATGCCGTATAAATACCATGTATTTCTATTGTTTAGCAGAAATAGATATGTTAGCATCATAGTAAATACATACGCGGAAGCAACGTGGAAGACCTGATCATAAGGTTCGTACAGCCTTTTTTTAAACAGCTAGTTTTTTGCCAATGATGCGGCTGGAAACAACGTGGTCAGCAAAAACTTTACTTACGATAACCACGATAACGACAACGACGCCAAAACCGTGCATGCAGCCAACTCCAACTCCTTCAACGTCAAGAGGTGCCGAATAAAAGGCATATTTAAACGATTGTTCAAAGGCGGTGGACTTTTACTAGGCGTTTGCCTGAATATGAAAGCAAGAAGACACACCTAAATGTTGTATGGCATACATATGTACACCTTAAACGAGAGTCCTTAATTTTTTGCGTATATACGTATGTTTCATACCCCTTCTTGATTGCTTAAGTATGAGCTTGGTTGGCAAAAGACTTTCTATGGATGCAATCAATACATGTGTATGTGGGTCACATTGGTCACAATCACTTTTATATTGTGTTAATTGCGAGCCCGAAGGGCGGACTGTGCGCAAGGTGAATGCGAAATTTTATAAACCGTGCATATCTTTGTCTCTGTGCGTGACAATAACGCAGGTGTACCTTACATGTCGTACTAAGTGCAGTGTAGCTTGTCCTCTTCTCAAAGGTGTCACTCTTTACAGAGGTCACTATTTGCGACCGCAAAGAGGTTATCACAAGACAAAGTCTGACAGGTTTTGAAGGATAATATTAAACTACTCTGGTTGGCCACACGTACACAAGTGTTTGGATCGGCAGCCAACACGAAAGACGGAAATTTATGTCATTTGATCGTTTTAACTGTAGTGAACATGGTGTGTCGTCCCAATTCGAAGAATGAAGCCACTACTCGGTTGCGATTCGCAGAACTCAGATGTGGCAAGCAGCTCGTATGCATGCGTACGAAAACATGACTATGCTTGATTCATCACTTGATATATGCCTTAAAACGAACGTGTTCATGAGTTCGTATGCATAGCGCCAAAGCGGGTTTTCACAGTAACTAGTACAACAGATAAGACATACCTCGTGATGCACACGGTCATTGTAGACGCTAGAAGCTTTCGTGTACGAAGGAGCGTTGCAAATTCATTTCGGGAACTTTCCAGTTGATAAAAGTAAGTGATGCTCTTATCAGCAACCGTCAAGTATTAGATTTGTTGTGGTGCAGCAGCAGTTACTTCGCCATCAGCGATATGTACAATATTATATGCTTAACAGCTTGCTTACAATAAAGCAAGCAATATCGCAGTACATGTAGGATGATCATCTTCGTATAATTGAATGGTATTGAGCATCCAGCCTTTCTTTCAAGTACTATTTTGAGCCGTCCCAGCTGACTTTGATATGATGATAATCCCTTGTATTTTTGCCGGCTTGTCAGCCGTCTTGAATACAAGCGTGCAGGATCCACACGATCTTACTTGCCGACGACCGTCTGCTCAGACAGATCGAACTGCAGTCACAAGAGCACCTTCCGTTTGTAATCTTCAATACAAAATTTTTCTTCCTTTCTGAAACAAGTTTACATTTGAATCGAGTATCTGACCAATGCTTCGTCTGGGCCTCCTAGATTATTCACAAGAGACGTACTGGTATTGGTCGCCAATCTAATAATGTATGATGCTGTTAGTATGCTGTTAGTATGCTAGCGTTCCAATACAAGCGGTAGGGCTTGCACGCTTGCGTACGATAAGCAGCATCAGAGATATGGTGCAAGAAACCAATCAGACGTAAAGTTGCCAATCGATCACCTAAAAATGCCGCTACGTTATGTATTGGGGACGTCCCTGGTTAAGATGGGCATGCGTGTGACTCGCTGTTGCGTAGTAGTATAAGGCACTAATATGATTGCAGGTTTCTTTGCGTCCAGCATGTGCGTACATTCAGAATGAGATTTTGATTGCAGCGGGCCATCTTCGAAAGTCAAGCTACCATTCATAAGTTGGATGGGGCTCTTTGGGACTCATCAAATGATGGAAGCAGGGTGGGTTCACGTCTTGATGCAGCTGGCAGGGTGAGTCCCGTCTGCTGTTTCATCATCTTTGCGCAGGTGGTCACACCAGCTACAAGGTCAAAGACTGTGTCAGGTAGACCAAATTAGGTGATACCTGCTGATCAAACGTTGGCGGCACACACTGCGAATTATAGCAAAGAATAATCGCTTAGTACAACTTTGCTAGGAGCGTAGGGCATAGTGTATCTTATATGCTATTGGTTCGCTGCGACAGGTCGGTGACCTGTCAAATCTCGATGTTCGTGTAGATCAAAGATGCCATATACTCAGATACTACGAAGCACAATTACGTATTCACTATGTTGTTGCAAATTTCTGATATGACATTTGTAGGGGTAAATGAGATTTGTCTCGTGAGCATCGTTACCGTGCGCTTTCCGAAACTACAGGGGACACACCGAATCTACGGTTGTTAAAAAAGGCAAGCAAGAACGCTTCGGATCAGCACCTCCGCATTCGGTAGTTCGATATTCGATATTCCATCCTTGCAGCTGATCCTGACTTGCAGAATCGAAGTCATGTTGACTATAGTCGCAGAGCACAAGAACAGACGCGATCGTATAACGTATGACGCTATACTTTTGCGGCCATTTTAAATATTTCACAAATGCAAGCATCGTTTTCCAGCTACAACGGGTGGAATCGCTTTGACTTATGAAAAGTAATCTAAAAATATCCAAGCACCAGCACAAACGACTGAAAGTACAACAATTTTCTTTTATCGAATTCGAGAAGTGGAGGTGTTGAGTTAGGTTTTATCAGACCGCTGTAGATTGAAGCTGCAACTACAAAGCTATAAGATAGGGGAGCAAGCTCTAGAGCTCGCCCTTTGATATGAGTAATCCAGTTGGAGAACTGAATCAAGTTGCAAAACACAATACAACAGAAGCAGTCACTGAAGAAGGACTATGATGCTGTTAATGTCCAAATTAACCCAGAAGTATACTCATGTAACGCGATCAGCCTTTACTCATGAGCGTCCAGTGTTTGCTTACATGATAATATTCACCTTTGGTCGATTTTAAGCCTATCACGTGCGTGCGTCCCAATAGTGACCTAGCCAAAGAGTGACTTCGTATGTGCCTATATAACTATGTGGTGGGGACAGGCTAGATCGCACTTAGTACGGGTAAGGTACACCTAACCGCGTTATTTACAGACAGACACACACAGATAAGTACGATTAAAAAGTTCGGCATTCAACCTTGCGCACAGTCACCAATAGCTTCATCCTTCGGGCTCGCAACAAAAGAGTGCTTTCATTGGGTTGACAATTGACGTTGTATTAAGTGGCTATATACTGTGTACTTTAGCTCATAATTGACCCGAGATCGAGTTGCGAGTAAACCTATTCAACTCTATCGAGCATTTCCAAAACAGCGTCCCTCTTACAGGAATACAGCAAGCTATTTCCTTTATTACGAACGATCAAACATGTTATGATGGTTACAGGAACGCTGCATTTATAGCGCCGTATAAGTCATCTGTCATCTGAATAAAGATCGACCACTGTAACATAGGATCAAGTGACATGACGACTCGCCAGGAGCAAGAGTGAACAAGTGTATTTTTATCGCTTTTATCAACAACAACGTGCACTTCAACAGCCCCTGTCCCCCAGATGAGCGTCCATGGTCTCTCCTTCACCACCAAAGAGCCCCCAACGCAGTAGACACGCTACGTTTCCAGCGGTCCAGCAGAAATCATGTTGCAGGAACCTTCGTGGGCCTTTTCGACGGGTTGGTCGCCTTGATGGGTATGGAGGCAGCATTCGCTGGCGTAGGTGAGACCATTGTTGCCGCAGATCATCTCGGTCTCGATCACAGTCTCGGCCCCGCACTCTTCTGGGCATCTAACAGGAGCAACGTCTGCACCATAAGAAGAGCCTTGCGCGATGAAATCTTTCCACGCCTTGTCGGCTTCCTCGTTCTTGTAGCCAGGCGAACCAGGTTTCACTACCGGACCAGGGCCTTCAATCCATTTGCTGCCGCGTTTCGGCAGATCACGGGGGTCAAATGTCGTGAAGTTGTTGGGGTTTGCGGTGCTTGGTGGACGCTCATACGACCCGAACTTGTCATTTGGACTTCTCCGAGGACCCAGGCCAGTCAATGATATGGGGTCCACCTTCTCGAACTTCTTGGGGTCGAAGGTGACATAGTCATCTTTGTTCACGGCGCTTGGAGGTGTTTCCATTTGCGTAGTGCCCTCTGGAACTGGAACCGTCTGAGAAGACGGATTCTCACTGTGTCGCAGGATACGTGGGGGCGGTACGATTACTGAGATGCCACGGACCCGTACTGACGTTCCAAGGCGACGGAACGAGAATGATACATTGTGAGCTC
>JH598092.1:2838-89190 GCA_000173235.2 Hyaloperonospora arabidopsidis Emoy2
AGTCGTGCAGAATGGTAAAGGGGTCCTGTCTGTGAGTTGTGGTCGGTCCGTTTTTCACGAAAGTATCAGAAATGAGAACCGCGAGGTGGATTACAGAGAAATTCAGACCGCGAGCCTCCCACGTCTTGTAGTTTTCGTGCAAGGTCGTCGTATTGAGATTAAGCTTCACAGTCGCTAAGGCAAGAGCGCTGCTTGGTTCGATCGGATACTATGTAAACAAGCAGAGGTACACTGGTGCCCTTGATGTCAGCTTTCTGCGGTCCGCGTCAACAATGTATACCTATTTCTGAAACGCAACTGCGTCATCTGATATGTCACCGTTTCTGGCTCAGGTGTCCGGGTTAGTTTTGCCTGATTCATGTAGAGACTATATAGACACAGAGGAGTGGACAACACACTTGGGGAGAACTCCAGTACGTGGGGAAAAATGGAAAGTATCCCTAATATATGTATCCGGTTAAAACTGATTTAACCTCGCATCACTCTTCGTCTTGTGTCACTCGCGACAGTGACCGTCACATCAGCACGACGATGAACCGTCCCGCCTGATGTCCAACCTACAACAATTGATACGTGCTGTGGTTCTTTTTCTCGAAGTCTGCACTAACTTTACATCCGGTCCATGAAATCAGTCGGTTCGAAAGACCTCGGGAGTCACTTCTCGTAGATTTTCATCTGTAAAGAGGCAATAAATCTTAGGGTCCGTGTTAGCACCTCCACGCTCATGACCGTGGGTCTATCGAGCGGCAACAGGAGTTAGTTTGTGGTCTTCGAAATAGAGTGACTCTAGATAGAGCTGACAAACTTTCGTCACGTCGACAAATAAGGGGCTGAAACAGAGTGCTAGATTAAGCAGCAAGCAGCGCCAAATATCGATTGCTTTCTACATGCTTCGCTAAGACGGGGCGGTGTTGGATATTGATGTCGGCTGCTTCGAGGGCCGCGGGGCTCTTCTTAACACGCGTGCAGGACGTCAGACTGATATCATCAGCCCGTGTACAACCTTCTCATATCAAACTTGTCCTACTGTTGCTGTCAACGCCTTGATCATCCATGCAAGCCAACTTAAAAATCGTCTGAAGCAGATTGAGTCCAGTACAGGAACCTTCTCTCTTGTTGCAAGGTGGTTTCTCCCAAAGAAACAAGACTTAGCGTACTTCTTGCACGTAGGATACTTGCCACTCATGCCTTCTGTATCGCATTGACATCGTGAAGCCTACTCCACAACCAACAACCGCCTCTCACGTCCTGATCACCCTTTCCAACAAGAGCTATCCTTGCTTCTGCGCATCACCATCATAGACATCGTCGCCGTTGTCGTCGACTTCATCGAGATCCAACACCTCTCCATCTTCCTCTACATCTTCGGAGTCAATCGAACTCCCGCGTTCATCCCCGTCCGGCTCGACACGCTGGGGGAAGGCATCGTCATCGCTTTTTTCTCCCCCAGCATAAAAGTCGTCGTGGCGAGGATGATGCTTCCGCTTCGGACGCCCACGCCCCCCTTCTCTCTTCTCACCTGGCACAGATGGACCCTTTTTAGTCTTCTTGCGATGCAAGACCTTCGGAGACTTTACGAGCAGTTTGAGCGAATCGTCCTGAATGTTATCATCCAGGAACATTCCCACTGACTCTGCATCAAAGACGTCACCACGGTACGCCTTTGCCGCGAGCCCCTTTTTCTGCGTATTCAAGTCACGCTGACGTCGGAAGAGTACCATGCGATGCTCGCCGCGCAGAAACTCTGGAAGCGTCTTTTCCAGGGACAGTGTCAAACTCGTGGAATCAATCCACACGAAACTCACTGTGGGGTGCTTGTGCATGAGCTCATGGATCCACTGCTTTTCATGAGGTTGAAACCGTCGGCCTCGCAGAAAAAGCACACAGCTGGTTCTTGATAGACACCGCGCTTCCAATTGCGCCGAGTCTTGCACCTGTTGCATCGTCTTTTGCAATTGTGCTTCCACATGTTTTGCCAATACAGCAGCCGAGCTTAAATGAGCACGACCGACTTGTTTTGGTCTCTCCCCATTGGCTATAATGAATACGGTAGGGGAAATAGAGGTCTTGAGGCTGTAACGCTTAAGTACCGACTTGCCCGACGCCAAGAGCTTTGCCTTGCAGTCCAAGACACCGACAAAGCTTTTGCCCGCCAGACGAGACGACACTTTGTCAAAGACTTCGGGTAAAATGTCATTTGGACCCGAGCACAGCACGACCCACGGCTCTCCAGAGCGAAAGACACGGGCCATCACAACAGAGTCTGTTACTTCGAGGCGGTAGATATGGTCTTGTGACGTGGAAAAGTGCACGAACACCGCACCAAAGAGCGCTACAACGAGCGCGGCAAGAGCCATGATCCAGTGACGGTGCTCATGCCACATGCGGTTGCGCAGGAACATCTTCATCTCTCGAGCAGCGCTTGACTGCGCTCCTTTAGCTTGTCCTCTTGCCATCGTTGATGATAGACGGTTTGTTGGGCGCCAACGATCAAGATAGAGTCGTGCAATTTGTCGATGGTTAAGGTGTTTTTGTCGACGTACCATAAAATAGCGTCATATCTTAGAGCGTCTACAGCGGTCAGTATAACTTAACTTTCTGTCCAATCAAAAAACGTTATTTAGTTATACTCATAAAAGTGCGCCACAGCAGCGAAATAACTCGGGGATAACTCGAGACATAGTTATTTTTTCGTTATCCCGCCTACATTTTGTAGTTCTGTGACACCCGAAACAACTTTTTTGGCTGCATGTCATTGGCTCAGAATTTTAAGATCAATCAGGTCATTGGCGAAGATTAGTTGCATATCATTGGCTGCAGTTGATAGAGAAGAACGATGATTTTGAAGTCGTCGACGTGGTTCTAAATGACACTAGCAATTTTACCGTTGGGCCTAACAGAAGACCAAAAAAACAAATAAAGACGACCATAACTATACCAGTCATGTTCGGCCAAAATAACCTTATATCATATAGTTATACTGACTGCTGTGAAGTTTTTTGCGTATAGTTTGAGAGGAAGTTATACTGGTCTCTGATTGGTGCACAAATAGTTAAGTTATACTCACTGCTGGAGATGCTCTTACGTTATTGTACGTTCATAAGGTGCTTTAATATGTAAACAGACATTTAGAGGTGATCTCATTCTTTTGCCGACGATGATATTTTCTACAAAAGGATAAAGGTTGAATACAGCTGAACCTGTCTAATTCGATACTATTATATGAGAGCATATGCTATCAGCTGCTAAGCCGTCTGTCTGACGGTTTTGTCTTCTGAATGTAGCGGACAATGTAGCGGAGTACACGAAATTGCCCACACTGACATTCGCCCCATAATCACATCAACATCAACAAACCGGGTCAATATTTCCGTATCAACGCGAAGGCTTATGTGACAATGAAATCGATGGGCAGATGGCTAACAAAGAAAAACTCCTCATCGGTCATATGCAGAGCCACATAAATATGGCCGAGCTTCCTGATTGCACAAAGCGAAGGAATACGTAAGTCCCTATTAGCCTTCGCTGGCATCTGGTGGAGGACAGGGTGTCCGGTCCCGACAAAATTTAGTGTGAAGTGATACGGTCAAACTTACTATCGTCGCCATCTACTTTTGACCTTGCACGATACGGAGCATGGCCCCAGGGTAGAAATTAGATGTGGCCAGTCAATCGGGAGGGGGCTCCTACTTACGGAACCCCTCATTGCTGACGAGGATCTCTCGGATCAACATCATTGAAGCAGCACATATGGGGGTTTGGTGATAAACAGAAGTATCGAGATCCGACGAAAACTTCTCAGATAGCATATTACGGGGGTTTATTCGCTCAGGAAGCACATTCTGGATGTTCATCAGGTCGGGACCGGGGCTATCGTAGCAGTTTAGAACAGGTTTACAGTTAGGCCGTATCAGTAAAGGCAGTAGTAAGCATGAAAGGCAAATTCTTCCAAATACGCGACAGTTCGTGGCTGCTTCTAAGAGAAAAACAGAAGAAAAGAAAACAACGATTCTGTGGCAGAATTAACGCACATGGCGACTGACTGATAAATAACGCCAAAGACATCGACAGTTGCCGATACTATCATTGGATGCGATCTCCTGTAGGGGATATTGCGGTTGGTCTTGTACTCAGTGTTGCAGTCGGACTGGTCTGGAGAAACTGGAAGGGCGGCGAGATGGACCGCATCAGTCGATACTACGAGTGGCAGGAGGCCCAACGGACCAAGAAGAAGGTGCACAACGACAAGTGAATGCTGACAACAAGTCACAAGAAGCCGTGCCACTAACGCTGGACAAATGAGCCTATCTCGTTCATGACTCTTGGAGAAGGTGGAAACTATATGGCATGTACACACAAGACATGCAAACTTTTGCTCGCAGACGTTTTACAGCTGATGGAACAAATCGTTTCTTAGTGTGCACCTGCACTGAATCGTATATTCGCGCAGAAAGGGAGCCTATAAGATAAAAATACAGAGTCATGATTTAAGAAGTGCTTTTTTCGCGGTCCAGAATATGGACCCATTTAAATCCAATACGCGAAACTAAAATAGGGCAATTCCCACTCTCCATCACTATTCATTCATGCCACGTAATCTGTTCGTCGCGGTGCTTCTCGCGCTCTTGTCTCATGCCGTGACGGCCCAAGATCTCTTCGCTTTTGACGAGATCACGGACCATGAGTACGATACAAATCAGGAGCTGAAGAGCGACGAGACGGCCGTTCGCTGTCGCTTATGTGGCGCCCCCGTCGCCTATAAGAAGTACGTTATGTCTTGTGGTTTATGGTCCTTTTTGGCTGTATTTGACCCATTTTTCTGCAACTTTTTAGTGACTTTATCGATCTCCACGACACGTCCAAAGCCGTAGCCAGCCGCCACGAAGCTGTGCTGGGCAACGATGTCCAGCTCTTTACATTTGTGGATTCTAGTCGGGTGCGTACGAGGAGGCTACTTTTTATAGTACCCATTGATGTATACCTAAAATTTGGACCTCATACCTTTATAGGCACAATACGAGCTTGCAGGGTTTAAAGAAGTGCAGGGAACTGAAAGTGACACCTTGTCGAAGAAGGCGACGGTCTTTGACGACTACAGTTGGCGCGAAATTCGCTGCAAAAGCTGCAAGAGACACATTGGGTAGGCTGCAGCTAGAACGTCATAGGGACTTCTTTTTTTCCTTACTAATGGTTATTTTCTTCCTCTTTTTACATGTACTTTGCTGTTCAGGTGGGCGTTCTACCATGACGAGCTGCAAGAGTGCTCGACCACGCAGCTGGAGGACCTGTCCTCGATCGCATCGTTGGAGATGAATTTGGCAGTTGAAAAAGAATTGAAGACGGAAGCTGTTAGAAAGGAGCTAGAAGGTCAGTGTTTGTTGACTACTATCGGGTGGTGGACTTATGAGGTCTGCTACGCGCACGAGGTCCACCAATTCCATGAAGAGCTTGACGGGTCCCGTTCCAGCAACTGGAGCATGGGAGCGTTTTCGCCGGAAGCTCAGTTAACTGATACGGATTACACGGGCACGGATGTTACGCAGTTCTTCACCGGTGGGCAACACTGTGATGAGAATGGGGAGCTGCGTAGCACTAGAGTAGTGTACACGTGCTGTAAGTCTCGCCCGGAGGACGCTATGGTGGAGTCAGTGGAAGAACCTGCCTTGTGCGCGTACTTGATTCGCATTTGCGTTCCGAGCTTGTGTGACAGCAAGTGGGATAAAAAACAGGGTGTTTTTGGGAATGAAAAGCAGACTGTCGAATCGTGCAAGGCATCTGTTGAGGCGAAACACGCAGAGGCCAAGTTGCCATCGTCATTCACCGCCTTGCGTTGGTCTTCGGTTATCTCGGAAGATAGCAGCGAGCTCGACTGGGCTCGGCGCATGCAGATAGTGGACTGAAGATAATTTTGGCACTGAGAAACTGTGTCCTGACCATGAATGACAGATTCTGTATACTTGTGATATTGATGACCCGTTATCAGCTGATTCTCCTTTTTATCGTTCCATTGCAGGGCTGGAAGAAGTGTGCTACGTCAAGAACTTGGGAGATACTTTCTCGACTGGTGAGTGATTCGCTTGTTGTATCAAGAAGCATGAGCTACAGTGCCACATCCTGTTATAGCGCCTACTCTATTTGCGCACGATGATTAGCATTGTTTGTTGAGAGCACACATCGCTTGGTGCGGATATCGTGCAGTCATCATCCAGCAATTGAGCAAGCAGAAGCACCGAGTGATACGGAAGTTGGGCATGGGCGTGGGTAGCATGTAATTTTTAGTCCAAAGTTTGACAATCTGCTTAGTACATGCTACATCGTGCCCATCACTTACGTCTATGAAAGATGTCCGCAGGAAATGCAGAGTTGCTTGACATAGCACACTAGCTGCAACCGTCACATTGTCATTTTGACGTTCTAGTCGGTGCTATCGACAGAATAGTTCACGATTGTGATAGATAGCTGCGTAATACTCATTACGGCACTGACTTGTCCATTTGGGGTATCACCTACGCTCACGAACAAAAAGTGTGACCCCATTATCGCGCTTGGCAACTAGTGGTGGTTTATAGTGTGTGAGGCCATGACACCAATAAGGCGTCTGTCCAGCTTCTTTTTGTACCGGATTTTTGCAGGTCCACCAGCACGTAGATTTTCATCGGCATATGAATGCAATGACTGGCAGTGCAAAGCGAGGACATGCACCGTCCTAGCGCAAAATAGCTGAGCTCAATTTGTGCAAGGATCAACGCAAGAATGGTTACGTAGCATCGCTAGAAGGCGCATTCTGAGTATTACTGTGACTTGTAAATTACAGAATATCAACAGAGTGCGCGTACGTGTTTAGCTGATGAAGATGTACTGGTAGACACAATAATTCTGTGAGGCTGTATACATCATTCATAGTTTCGAAGTAGGAGTTAGATTGTCAGCACGCAAACGAGAGTGCAAACACAAAGACTGATGATGTTGAATAGAGTCATATTGAGGAGCGATGTCGACAACATGCTACACGACATTAAGATAGTGAACGGTGGAGCGAACCGGACATTATTGCAACAAGTCACAGCCGAAAGATCGTGAAGAACACGTTACAGCATGAGGTAGTCTTTTGTATCGATAATTCTAATGAATTGACTATTTGCGTTGTTATTGCCGGATACAGCGCATGAAGATACTGTGCGATCAAATTGTTCCATAGCACAGAGACTCCAACGCGCATGAGACGAATCGGTGTACCGCTTGATTTTCTCAACAACAGCAACTTATGGCAAAGTGCAGAAACGTTGTCATTGAGGACAGCATGTACGAGCGACAAAACGCGAAGCCTGGAGTGCCTCCGACTGAAAATGGCTCACCTCTCGGTTGCGCTGAGCACGACCGAAGCCGCCTTGCTTTTTCGCGTCGCTCTTTTGTATAAGTTTACTTCACATTTGTTATTTACTCAGATATGCGTACATCGATAACATATCGAACAAACACCAAAGGCGCAACACCAGGTATTTAGTTTCGTCCACCGTTGTGCTTGTACAAACAGAAATGTTAAGTGTCTATTTCAGTCAGTCATACCGAGATGATCTCACGCTTGGTTCTACAATTACACAGTCTTCTTGCTGTCGTCCTGCTTCTCTGTTGCACCGGCACAGATCATCGTTTTGAACTTTCTGACGAAGAGCCTCAGTAGCCAGAAAAGAACAAACGGGATGGAGAGCAGAGAAGCACCGACGACGACGACGAACAGACCGAGCCACATGAAACGTTGCCAGCCTGAGACCGGGCGTGGTGCTTGGCAGTCGACGGCATCTTGCTCGGAGGAAGTTGAGCCTAAAATCGTTGACTGGAAACTGTACTGAAGCTTCACTTGGTCATCCGCACCATGAACTTGCACCGTCGCGACTGGGTGCGGCTTGTGGTCCCAATCTATTTCGATAGAGCCCCAGTTGAGATGGCCGTAAAATGATTTCTGTGTCAAGCGGAACTCCCACGGCAACATAAAGTTGGCGTAAGTGAACAACAAGGCCATCACGTGCTTAACCGACGGTACGTGGAATTCCATCTGCACACGAACCAGTAAACATGGTACGAAGATGTCAGATACATAATAGGTACAAAAGTGAGGCTGACCAACGCGTACCCAGCTGTGTGTCATTCCAGAGCTGGTGATCTCAGTGATCTTATTCGCTCCTTTGGAGCACACAACTTGGTTGATTTCGGAGAAGTGCACGTCACCACTAGAAACATTACACAACACAAATTATAAACACAGCAACAGTCCACACTAATTCGCCCGCCACAAACCTTAGGAGAATGACGCCCTTCGCGTTCGAGGCCAGGAGCAATTTCAGCATCCGCTCGCGTTCGCTCGGAAACCGGCCCCAGCACTCTGCAATTGGATAGCGATCACCCGGAAGAATCTGAACTCCTGACACGATGACATTGAAGGCCGCGGTCGATGTCAGGAGCTCGTTTCCAAGCCATTCCCATTGGGTTTCTCCAAGAAGAGTGCCGTTCTTCATGCCATACGCGTCACGATGATATCTTGATACGTAAAGTAAATCGTCAGGCAACAGGGTCCCTCCAAACTGACAACTTCTCGTGCTAGTGGCCGTACGTACCGGTTGTCAACGAGAATGAACTTGACCGTCTGCTCTCCCGATCCGATCGTGTATGACGTGTAAATACCCTACCCACAGCAGTCACCACAGTAACGTCACAGGTACGTATACCGCAAAAACGACGTCATTACTGACACGTGCCTGTTGTCGACGACGTGGCGAGTCTTTCGGTTCACCGATAAAATCCAGAAACACCTCTTGACTCTCTTCCCGGTACGAAAACATCTTGCCGCCATCGTTGATCCCGTAGTCGTGGTCGTCCCAAATGCCAATCACAGGCGTCCGCTTCACAAACGCTGCGTACCCGGTATTCGCCATGAGTTTGCTACACTCAAAGAGACACGACAGAGAGAGAGAGAGAGAGAGAGAGAGAGAGAGAGACGCCCGTGAGTCGCAGTATCAGACGCCAGAGACAACAACACACACGCGCGCTCTCTCGACGAGCAATTACAACGTACTTGTATCGCTGCACGAGCACTTCGGGCGAAGCCTCTACAAACATGTCGCGTGGCCGAGCGGAGACGGAGCGTCGTGGCTCGCCCAGCTCCTTCATATCGGCGTAAATCTGCAAGACAGACGACAAGTAAGAGAGACGTAAATTTTCGAATCTATCACGACACGACCGCCCTCCTGCTTAGGCTAATAGCGGCTCACATTGTCGCCCATCCAGATCCAAAGCTCCGGTTCGTGCGCTGCAATTTTGGGCCACAGCGGCTGCGGGAAGCTCTGGTCGTTGCACGAGCCAAAGGCCACGCGCTGTAGCGGCTTCTCGAGGTCTTGGACGCGAGGGGAGGCCAGCACAGTCAACTCGGTGCCCGTGGACGACGCTGAGCACCGCACAAAGACAGCTACGGCCGCTGCAAGAGCAGACCCGCTAGTTTTTCTCAACATGACAATGCGGATTAAAGGTGAGAGTGAAGGTCAGAGGGGAAACGTTGCAGCGAGAGTGAAGATCAGAGAGGAAACGTTCGAGCGAGAGTGAATGTCAGAAATTGATTTATGGTCGGGCAAGAGTGAACGTCCGTGCAACGTTGCTTCAGCACTACAAAAGGGGACTTGCGAGATCTGGTCCAAAACATACGTACGATCTTCCCTCGACATTCCGATATGGCTACATCAGAATTCCCGTCATTCTGGTGCAACATTTGGACTGACGCACAACCAAACAGAACTTGGCCAGCATAAAGTTGAACCATGTTCGTGCGACAGCTTCCGCGCAAGTCACGCACGACGCAACCGCCGACCAGTTTACGTCAACACCTTCAACACCTTTTCCAGCAATACTTGAGCTTCATTGTCCTTGCCGTCTAGCAGCTCTCGCTCTGCCTTGGGCAAACGACACTTGAGACGAAACTCCTTCTGGTACTGGTCTACGTACGAGATGTTAAAGCGGAGACCGTAGGTGTTTAAATGCACCGTTGACTTCGCTTCAGTCGACTTGATGTTCATTCCTATCGGAGCTGTTTGGCGTAGTGAGACCTTTGTAGCAAAAATGTCGCCATTATCTGGCAGCGAGAGCTCCAGATGGCGCTCAATATCAGTCCAATCGTCCTTCGACAACTTCGTGCGGGTAGAAGCCCGCATTCGGAAGGAGATCTCATTATTCAGGATAACGTCGTAGCTACCACGCACGTGACGTCTATGGTAGATGCTGTGCAGCTCCCACTGACCATAGACGAGATGGTACTTCACCTCATACGAATTTCCGTCCGCATCTGCTACATGCATCACAATCAGTTTACGTGGCTCCACGTCCTCCTCCATCCACTCCTCCAGGTCGTCCATCAAATCAGACATGCAAGGAGTCGCGCGTGAGCAGAAATTCGACCAGCGCGTTGAAAAGTCGTCGTAATTGCGAAGACGCTGCAGCTCCGGCCACTTAAGCGTCGAATTCTTGTAATGACTTGATCTGAGCTTAAAGCACGTTTTCCCAAATGCCACCCTAATGTCCACGGGCAACTCTGACGGGTTCTCGACTAGATACGCCATGACTTCAGCCGTATCGTCTTCACGAAACTCCTTGATCCACGACTCATCCTGGCTCGCAGTTTCTACTGCCTGTCCGGACTGCTGCAGGCGATACGGATACTCTCCAATTTGCGCATTGCTTGAAGCCTCCTCGTCTTCCTGAAACGACCACAAGTGAGTGGGTCCATCCTTTGCTAAGATCTCAAAGACCCGATCCTTGGCTATAGCGAACGTATCAAACAACTCCGCCAGGTCGTCTACTGCACGTTCGATGCCGAATCTCGACCCCTTCAATGTCACTTTTCGGTCTGATGCACCCACAGCGCAGCGAACGCCATAATTCTGGCGAAGCGCTTTGCAGTAGCTACCTCCTTTGCCAATGACAGCCCCAACTGGGACATAGTCGGGAATCGGTAGGTCACGAGAATTCATACCGATACGTTAAAGCCAAGCAGAAAATTGTAGAGTGAGGCAACGGTATTCGTTCGTGTATAGTCAAACGAGATGAACCCAGCCATTGCTTGATGGATGAAATCTATCAACTGACTGCAAAGTCAAGAACTATCATTGATATCACATTTCAGTAAAGTTGGCTGTTGTCGGCGAAAAGCCTGAAGCACATCAAGAACTTGGCGTGACGCATCTTGCCGAAAACACCCGCGAGCTTGGAGACGCCAAATTGATAGTGCTATTCATGTCCTCTGCTGGGTAATTTACTTCACTGGCGATTACTCGTACGAAACTTTTTCAGTTTCTTTGTAGCAGCGCGTGCTTACGGCGCTCGAAAGTAAAATCACTACGGATGAGTTGTGCTTGATAGCTGCATACTGACTGATTCCTCAGATGACATATGCATGATCGAAAGCTTCGACATGCTGTTGACTCATTCGATGACAAATGCAATTTTTTTCGGTACTGAAGGGTGCGCCACAGATAAAAGCCACACCGTGTTATAAACATTTCTTTTTATTTCCTTGTTGCAGGTATATGATAATCCCGATGGCGCACATGTGAGCAATACCATGTATCTCGGTTGGCCAGCGCCACGATTCATCAATGAAGTTTTAAAAATGCGCGGCGCAAGTGACATCTGTACACAAAGTTTGACGGGCTTTGATGTATTATTTGAAATTACAACTTTTGTGCATGTTGAAGTAGTCAAGGGTTCAGTTTCTACAAAACTTATTGCTCAAGGTTGTTGATAACTAGGATCATGCGTTGTTCTGATCTCTTAAGTTCCACAAATGACTTCACCAGCACAACTTGAGCTAGCTTGTAGCTTTTCATACGTCCCCTACCACACGGAGCAACGTGTCAACATTGAGACTCATCATGTGCACCACGTTTTTAGCACTGGACTACTGCAAAACGTACATAATTCGTGTACTCGCTATCGTAAAGGGTACCACTATCAATTGTACAAGTGAGTGATCGCTATACCCGGTACACATGCAAGAAGAACGGGAAATGTACGCCGATCTCCTATATAGTTTTACTCAATCACATATACCCAGTTTTTGTAGCAGTTACTATACTTATTTGCTTGCTGTAAACTAGCAGTGCACACTATAAAGCGTGCTTATAGGAACGACGAACGTCAAAATCGAGAACATTGCCAGGTTCCTGAACACCATGTGGTTATGCGCGCGATTGCTTGCCGTTCGTACATACACAAAACCACATGAAATCCACTACCGCATCCAGTTTCTCGCCAATTTTGCTGCATGTGAATAGTCCAGAACTGTTACCGATACAGACGTAAATTATACAGATAATATGAGAGGGTTGCGGAAATATCGACTTGATGGATGCGCGCGCACAGCCATTTGAATGCTTGGCAAAACGCGAGATCGGGATATAGGAAGTAAAACAAAGTATCAAGTGGATGCAAGCTTCCTATTGAAACAGATGTCGAAGAACCAATTACCAGCAAGCGCATGCTGCGGTCATCAACCAATCTCGAGAATCACTAGACAGAAACCATCATTCCTGAATTTCATCGACAAGCCTCCAGACCTTGTCGTCTACTGGTGCATAGGAATTGCAGATACTATAGAAAAGTGACACGCACGTTGCATGCATCTGGGATAATGGCTTTGCAGAAGGGTAACGTAAGGGACGGTGCGATAACAGACGTAGGAGGCCTTGTTTACTTGTGACCGACCCTGATGAAGGTAACTGTATATGCATCAGGACTTGAATTCAAGTTACACTGTGCGTTGTGCAATTCAATTTATGTGGGATATTATATGCGCGATTTGTAGAAGATACGAAAGGCACCAGCTCCTGCCTCTAGAGGGGAAAGCATCGTCGAGACGGAATGATCCTTCACCGTATACCTACAAGCCGGGGGCAGCGAAGTTCAAGCTGCCGAAGATCTGGGCTATGGGAAGATATATGCTGAGTGGCTGAAAAACTACCAACTACTTGCTTTGCATCGAGCAGTATACAATAGCTTCGTCGGCGAAAGAATAGACACGTCAACCGAAGAACAATTTCGACCCGATCAAGTTTTGTTGGTCATCCGCTCCAACAATTAACTCTGGGGCAGAAGATACGATCTCGAGTAGCAACTTCCACGTAGCAACACTTACGACAATTGCAAGTATACAGCAGGCGTCGCAGAACGAATAACGTCAAGGACGGCAGTGAATGACGAGACTGCATTGGACGAGCACGCACAGCAAGTTGACGTGATCAAAATTTGTGTAAATAGTCCAATGAGTCCAAATTTGAAAACGATGTCAGGTCTCAAAACCTTTCGTAAGTCTGTCACTCTAATTTTTCAGATAACAAGAAAAGTCGCTGCAGAAAGCGCAGTGACGCCACCATAGTATATGATTGAGCCCAGGCGACGACCTAGGGGCAACGACGTATCTGTAGTCTTGACAAGAAGATCAAATGTGAACTACGCTGACGAAAATGACGTGAACTTCAGTACCGCTGACGTTAGTGACGTGGAGCATGAGGTTGCAAATTCTGAAAATAGCTCCGAGGCAGAAGAGACAAATGGACAAAAACAAGCGGAGAAGAGTTGTGCCAGAGGGTTAGTCAATTTTTCAGGAGACTACTGATTGTGGGCAGAATAATTGCGCAACAAAGTAAATTGATGACGTAAGCAGAGGACGACGACCGACTTTTTTCTGGAGTGTGGACGAGGAGCATTTGTTATGTCGTGGCGTGGCAAAGTACGGTACCGGCAAGTGGAAGAAGATATTACTGAGCGGTAAAGGTGTGTTTTCAATTCATCGAACGAATGTGGACTTAAAGGTACGATAGGGAGCTTTTGCACTAGCTTTGTCATTGTGTCTTTGTGTTGATGTGATGTGTCTGCTTCTCAGGACAAGTGGAAGAATATGCAAAGAATGAATCACATCAATTGCAAGCGAACCGCCGAAGTACAAAACTTGGCGCGTCACAAGCGGTCTAGTGTAGCACATGCGACAAGAGTCGCTGCCGACCAATCAAGATCTGGAGGTGGTGTGGGCGAGTTGTCGTCAGTGGATAGTGTTGAGCTGAGAACTGACCCAAGCACTGCTATGGCTGTGGGCGCGATGGCTGCTACTGATCAACATGCGACTAGAGTTCGCTGCATTCCGGTTGAGGCAGACATATGTAATGCTGTTGACCACGATAAAGGTGATATCCCCGATGCGACTGGATCGTTCCAGACACCACGCCAAGTTGTGTTACAGTTCGTATGCAACAGTAATTTTCCTGAGGTACGTTTTCGCTACTCGCATCCGTGTTCTTATAATAGAAAGTCGGCACTCGTTTTTGATTATCACTGTCACTTGATGCAGATTACAAATGTCCGTGTCGACTTGGACACATGTAAGGATGTACCTACTTTAAAGAAGCTGCTACGCTCGAATATCTTGTCGGGTGCGCCACCGAACGAGGACGTCCAGATGATCGGCCTCACATCAAGACAGTTTTTTCAACATGACGAGCTTTTACTGCAATGCATGAGGATCAACAACGGCATAGACTTTTTTCTGGTGTTCGACGAAGCCGCAGCAGTGTTTGTGTAAGCAAGTGAGTGGTTCTAAAACTTCGTGGCTCACTGTATTTTGTCCTAACAGACTTTGCGTCATCCATAGTTTGTGTGTGTGTAACAAGATGAGCCCGTCTCATGACCAAAATTACTAACATGAAAGTACGGCAGAAATAAGATAGGGGTGCAAGCTCTGGAGCTCGCTCTTTGATTTAGGTAATCCAGTTCGGAGAACTGAATCAGGTTGCAAAACACTATACAACAGCAGCAGTCACTGAAGAAGGAGTATGATGCTATTAATGTCTAATTTAACCCAGAAGTGTCGATCACATGATAATATTCACTTTTGATCGATTTTAAGCCAATCACGTGCATGCATCACAATAGTGACGTAGCCAAAGCGTGACTTTGAATATACAGTCGTCCCTCCATATAAGAACCTCTATCGAGAATTAAATTCCTGTTTAAGGAACTCCGTGCCCCGCACCAAGCTGCATCACTTGGTTTTTGTATGTTGACTCCATATAAGAGACTTAAGAAATAGGGTACTAAAACAGCGCGCACCAACCACCAGTTTCCCTCTATATTGGACTTGCCACAGTCTCGCATTGCCTGCCATTTTGCACATTTGCTTACGTTTCACCTTATACATGTCGACAAAGCGAACGATTCTGACGATGAAGCAAAAGCATCAGGTGCAGGTGCACATCACACGCACACCAGGCATAAAACTGGCTCAAATACGAGACTGTGTCAGAGAGAAGATCGGCCTTCGAATCTCCACAATGGCAGCAGAACAGATTCTTCAGGCATCAGCCAACGCGTTACTTGCCATGGGCAGGAAGCGCAATCGAAAGGTACTGTTTCCAGCGTTTGAGGCTGCGTTCCTCGCTTTCTATCGTCTCAATGACGGCAAAGCTATTCTCACAGACGAGCTACTACTAGAAGAAGGTCGCTCAATCCGAGCCGCTAAAGGGATAAGCGAGAACGACTTGCGGCTTAGAATGAGTGCATAAATTTAAGACTCGAAACGGCATCCAGCTGCACGTGCTTCACGGCGAGGCAGAATCAGTTGATCGCGCTCAACTAGCAGTGAATCGAATGGGGCTTAAAGAGCTGATTCGACAATATGCACCGCAAGATGTATTCAATTTTGACGAATTAGCTTTCTTCTATCGCCTACCTCCAAACAAGGCACTGGCAACGATAAAGCGCTACGGAAAGAAGTCAGAGAAGGATTGTATCACAGTCGCATCATGCAGCAACACGACCGGCACCGAGAAGATGGATCTCGTTGTCATAGGCAAGCCAAAGCAATCACGAGCATTTCGAAAAGCCAACACCAAGCAAATGAATGTTTTGTACTTCAACAACCAGAATGCGTGGAAAAACAGGTCAACGTTTGCTGAGTGGATCCGGCATTTCGATGCCAAGATGTACGGGAGACGAGTGCTTCTCCTGCTGGACAACGCGTCGTGTCACTATGGCGCCGCTGAGTG
Organism: Hyaloperonospora arabidopsidis Emoy2; assembly: GCA_000173235.2. Taxonomy (NCBI): domain Eukaryota; phylum Oomycota; class Peronosporomycetes; order Peronosporales; family Peronosporaceae; genus Hyaloperonospora; species Hyaloperonospora arabidopsidis. The sequence continues at coordinate 18,915 of JH598092.1, forward strand.
CTACAATGTCAAGCTGGCATTCCTGCCGCCAAACATGACAGTACATTTGCAACCGCTCGACGCAGGTAAGTTTAAATGGATGCTCTCTTGACCAGCAATTTCTCACGTGTTTTTCTGATATAAATTATCCCGTCATTTAAAGCGCGGTATCGAAAGAAATTAGTTCTATGGCTCCTAGATGCAATCCACACCAGAATCGACAGAAAGTTGGATATCCTGGAGGCTGTGCGCTTCGCTATATCGAGCTGGGAGGATGTACTCGAGCAAGTGATTCGCACCTGCTGGATCAGGTGTGTTATCGTGGGGGCGATGGCGATGACCGATCTCACTCAACTCCGCGATTACAACAAATGCATCGACAATCTGTTGAGGACAAGCTGACCAAGCTCATGGAAGGTTTGACTTGCGGCGTCAGTGTCGGCGGGTACATCGGTGCGGATGACGACGAGTCGATCGAGTGCGACTCAGACGTGATAGATCATGAAGGCGATTGAGAACTACAATGATGGTGACAGTGCCGATGAGGTGACGATTGGTCCATCCGAGGCTCTAAACTTTGTCTCCGTCTGTCATCAATTTTCTTTCTTTACAAAACGACAGTGAAGATAGACCAAAAAGCTGGCAAGTATCACCGAGCACGTTAGAAAGCAGTGCTCGATGCGAAAGGCTCAGTGTACCGTCAATGTATTTCTTATAATGGGTTCATATTGACCCTCCATATAAGAGTGTTTTATATAAGGAACGAGGCAAACACACCACATATTGGTCCGCTATATGGAGGTACGACTGTACCTATATACCTATGAGAAGGAACAGGCTTGATCGCACTTAGTACGTGTAAACTACACCTAACCGAGTTATTTACAGACACACATACAGACACACACAGACACACACAGACACACACAGACACACACAGACACACACAGACACACACACACCGACACAAATGAGTACGATTTAAAAATTTCGGCATTCACCTTGCGCACAGTCACTAAAGTCTTCACCCTTCGAGCTCGCAATTATTTGAACCATTCGGCGAAAGTTAAAGTAATAAATCTTGCAGGTTTTAGTGGGTGGATCCCGAGCGAATGACAGGGTTTCGTGTCTTCGCTTGCACAGCTCACAATGAGAATTCCGGTAGCAAAAGATGGCCGTCTCCCGATGTATATCCGCCAAGAAGACAAGTCAGCAATCATGGGTATGGATTTCTCAAGCTTGTTCTAATCGCCTCTTCGGAAAGAGGGAGATAAGCATCCTAATGGTCTGTCTTGACGCTGTCGGTTGACCACGATATTGTACAAGCTCAAGCTGCGAGAAGTGGTCACGACCATCCCAACTATCGGTATATGAAGATATGACTATAGCTGCAATACGCGAAGATACGCAGGATTGAACTGCTTGCCCTTGTGCGTGTTAATATGGTTTGTGTATCTGATGGATTAAAGAATTCTAACTGGATCTGTGGCTCTGACTCGGTGGTAGGATTTAACGTCGTGACGGTGGAGTACAAAATACATTAGCTTTGAGGCGCAAGACGTCGGTGGACAGGACAAGATTCGTCCGCTGTGGCGCCACTAGTGTAAGAACACACAAAGCCTCGTATTTGTGGTCGACACAAACGATGGCGATCGTGTGGATGTTGAACGAGCACGAGCTGCTCCGCATGCCAAACAAGTAAACAATGCACCGCATGCTGAACGAGGACGTGCGGGACTCAGTGCTGCTGGTGTTTTCAAACAGGCAGGATCCATTGAACGCCTTAGACGCGGCTGAAATGACAGACAAGCTGGGCCTGCAAAGTTTTTGCCAGCAGTGGTTTTTCCAGGTGTATCGTGCCACGATGGGTGACCGGCTGTATGAAGGTCTGGACTGTCTCTTGGCCTCTCTTCAGAAGATGCAGCTGGCAATTGCTCTATGGCGCTCTGATGCGCTGCTTCCATGACTCCTAGGAGTGAAGATGTGGGTACTATGTAAATGTTAATGGAGAAGACGGGATGCCTCAGCCGTGTAATCGTGCGTCCGTTGCTGTGAAAGGTACTCGAACGTTCATTGCTTGGTGTCACAAAGTACGTACGTTTCCACCACTTTGAATAGATCGTGGATTAAGCTGTAGCAAAGGCGAAATATGAAGACGATGCAGTAGCACGGCGTAAGATTGGTCACTTTGCCAAACGATCGATCGTTTCAATTTTGGATCGTGCGACGATATGTAGATATTTGACTGAAAGAATTTTTGCACGCTATCTGACCCTATCATGCCGAAGTCAATCAAGAAAAATTGATGAGGGCACTATCTGATGTTGCGTCGTGTATGATGTCGGAAATGTAGAAAAGAACATGAAACATGCTAATCCCAGTCATAATATAATAATATTAGTGGGTATTGGATTTGGGTACGGTGCAGATTTTCGTTGGGTACGGTCCAGATAAACCCAAATTTATATATGACAATTATTATTTCCACCACACATTTTACTATTTTATCACACAATAACTATTTTTTGACTAAATAAAGGTGAACCACACCACCACACGCTCTTGTTTACGAATAGTAGGGACTTTACCAGCCGCAAAATAGATGCAAAGTGTGGTAAGTAGTCGGGAGGTAGCAGCTAATTCGTTTACTTTCCCACACGTACTTCTCTGTCTTCTGCACTTTCGGTAGCCGACCTCGAGTTTGTAGTCCAGGAGCCCACCATTCCACATCAGTTTTGATTATTGTAACAAAGTGCCTCCGTTACATGATACTCTACATAAGGTAAATATAAAGTATGAATATTATGGTAAGACAAGCATCATATTCTCAAAATGTTAGCTTAACAAGTTCTATTGTGATGCAGAAGTAATACACTATTCATAAGTTAATATAGATTAATGATATCAACCAATAAAGCCGAGCCACGACAGAAGAACTCAACGCACTCGTTGAGCAGATAGTTACAATACATGTTTGTATTTAGATATAGTTAAAAGAAGACTAAATAGTTTTTACTAGCAGGAGATTAACTATACATAATACTATTCTACTTTTACCCTTATCTCGTGTTGAAACCTTCCTCTGCACGACACGTGTACGTGAAGTTTCGAGGCACATACTTACTCTGTGTTCAGTGCAAGCAGCTTGTACTGTGATAGTACAAGCGACAGGTTCCCTGCTACAATTATTCTTTGATCAAGAGAACGGCATCTGTATCTTTGGCGATTTAACATTAGGATGACAATCTGAGCTGAGCGTTGCGTACCCGCCAGCGCTTGCCACACGAGCGGCAACGAGTACCAGAATGAAGAGTCAGACAAGACAATAAATCTGAGAGGGGGTGCATCTTGGGTTGAAAATACCCTTCATGACGTGTTTGTTGGCTACACCGCGTGGGTGATTCAGAAATTCAAGTTGGAGATCGTCACTGACGACCCGCAAAGTCGTTCGGTGTGTTAAGTTTGGCTATTCTATTGAAGACAACAGTTCAAAACTGTTAGAAGATATCGGTCCGATAAATCATGGCGGATACGAGGTCCAAGTGCAAGACCCGTTACAGGTAGTTTGTGACGTCACCTGATTGGCTGTTTTTGTGACATTTTGACAGTTGGGACAAGAAGGTACGGACGTCCCATGATAATATGACAGATGGGACAGGGAGAGACGGAAACCAGGGCCTGGTCAGCTTGTAGTGTCGCTGGAAATGCATGTTGTAGTGTTGACAGACGAGAGTAGTTGACACTAATATATTTTACTTCACTTCCTACATCTTCTGCACACGTTTAAAACAACCACAAACTTTTTATAGTTATGATCCCACTAAGGGTGTTGGCGGGCATCCAAACAAGCTACACTGACCGTGGTGGTCGGTGACCATAAAAGGGACGACGGCCATCATATGGAGAAAAATAGGCAGTGTCCATGACGGCGTTAGACAAGGCGCTGGCCGCGCTTGGGGAAATTTTCGATCGAATGAATCGGGTAGGCTTCCCAGAGAGAGCAAGGCGGCAGGATCCGAAATTGCCCGGAAGAATCAAGCACCTTTAATTCGGCTTAGGGATTCGGAAGGTAGATAAACCTCCAAACCTTATAGCGTACTCATCCTCGAATGAAAGATCCGAATGATGTGTCTTCGGATACCTAAATTGGATTCAGAAGACACCATCTTGCTGATAATTATGTTCAGCAAGGAGATCAAGGTGCGGAGCGCTATAACGTGGGACAGCTGCCCAAACCAATACACGGTATGGCAGGCATGCAAGGACAGTACTACCCGGAGGTGAGGATACCAAACCCACTTAACGCCCAACGTAATGCACCGGGTGAAGGTATACCGGACAGTCGACTACGCAAGATCGCGTTACGACCCTTCGATTAAAATGACTGTAAAATTGGTCTTGGTAGCGGGTTCCTCGATCAGGGCAAGGAATTCGTCTGAAAAGTTGGGTTTTGGAGCACGCGTGAAGTTTCGTGTGTGTGGAGAATACCAAGGTCGACTTCCTCGGTTATAATTTTGCCGAAAATCGCAAACGTATAACCGTCGGCAAGTCGGGACTTGGTGGTCAGAGAGCCAAACCATGGAGCATGCAATGCAAAGGTTGTCGCAAACATTAATACACTGATTACATTATTCTGATTTAGTAACATTAGACGAGTGATCTGGATCTCGAGGAATGCACCACATTTAGTGTTATTAACAGTAATTGCGAAGTAACAATATTAGTTGAGCCATTAATTAGTGTTACAGGGCTCTGCGGCTCGCCTAAACATAATTTCCGTGCTCCTCAAGCAAACTGCTTACGACAACAGATTCTCGTAGAAAATCACTCTAATGGCCGTTGACAATTCGCTGCAGCTCCTAGCTCAAGTGGTGAATACACCAAGCTCCATCGACACAAGCTAACCCACAACGCACCATTTCCTTATGAGCGTATGTGATGTTTCTTTTTTTACTTGCTGCACATCCACATCCCGAACTGAATCTGCAGCGAGATGAAGGAAGAACAGTTTCCCAGGTTTCTGGAGGGCGCGCCGTAATAGGAACCGTCATTGTGCACTTTGTTTTGCCGATCTTTATCTCTCACCAGCTGAATCCTATTTTCTTCCATCGCTTCGTCCCCGTATCTTTGATTTTGGATATGATGAAAGCCTTAGCGAGTTGCACCAGATTAGTTTCGTTTGCTTGGAAAATTCTCAACTCGATGATCAGCTCTTGTAGCGCACCGTTCACCTCCAGTGTTTGACCATGTTCCCTGTAGTTTCGACCTGCAGGATTTTTTTCTCTGTCCATTCTTCATTTTGCTCACGCGCTTTCCGCGAGCCACTGTGCGAAGACCCATGAGGTCATACCCTTTTTTCACTGTACGATAGGTCACGCCCTGATAATAATCCGGGCACATAAAAATAAGACACAGAGTTAAGTTGTCAGGGCCGAGATAAAAAAAGGAAAAAATATAATGGGAAATCATACCAGAAAAGTTGTCGGGAAGTGCCACGGATCGACAGCTGAAGTCGATACTCGAAAAAATCATCATGAGCACACCTAGTTTCGCTTATTTCGCTTCAGTGACTTGCACGATCATTGTCATCCTAGACGTTCCCGAAACAACATCTGAATACCGGATATTTTGCTCTCATCGTGCACTCAGGGTCCAACCTTTGTCCATAACGATGATAAGGTGCGTTTTGCCCATGTTCTCCATGTGCGTCTCGTAGAACTTGCCAGACGCGAAACCTCGCTGTAGAACGCCAAGATAGAACACTACCTCCTTTCGATTAGCAGCTCCTTCTGCAGGATGAGCTGATTTTTGCCTGCTTGTCGCCGTTGTACGATATTGAAGCGATCCTGGAAGCTCTGGAGCCAGAGTGGTTGAGACTATCGTACAGTTCCACTTGCACACCCACGGGAACAAAATGTCGCGCATGGACTGGGTGCTCGGAAACGGCCAGGAGATGCTTGGCAACGGTAATACCAGCAAAGGCGACACATTGAGGCCGGCTTTCGCAGAAGGTGAAACTTATCATGCAGCTCGTGCTACAGCCAATCGGTCCACTCGGCACGCTTGCGACCACGACCAGGAAGCGCCTTCAAAAGAAATGTTTCCTGGTTGCACCGTCTGCACGGAGTGGCGATGCGTGGAGCTTTCGCACGCGGCAGCAAAGGCGTCATGACTTCCCCACAACGCGACACTTTCATGAAATTTGCAGATAAAGAACAGGCCCTGAAGCACTCATGAAATTGGTCAAGGGCTCTTCGGAACAAAAAGCGCCTGTATTACGTATTTGCTGGTATCATCCATTTTACGAACTTTAGCTTCTCCTGCATGGGGACCACGTGCTGGATTTGGCGCTTACGCTTCTCTTCACCCGCCAGTGGAACTTGATAGCATGTTTCTCTCTTTGGTGGTGGTTCAGTGGAGTGGATGAGCGGTAGGGCTTAGAGCGGGGCACGGTAGGCGAGAGAAGCGGCGCCTTTGCGCTCAGTAAGCGCGCGCGCTCGCTCCATGGCAAGGGAAATGAGACTAGTTGAGCAGTTTGTATTGGGGTACGAGTCAGTTTTCATGGCGGTATGGTGCTCGTTGGGAGCTTTGGATTGCGTATCAGTCCTTTAGTTACCACGTGTTACACTGATTTTGCGGGCATATAGTATTAGTTTTTGCCGGCGATATTGAGACACATAAAATAGTGTTACTAACTCTAATTTAAATTAATACTAAAGCAAGACTAACACTAAATACTATGATACTATGATCAGTGTAGTAAGATTATACAGACCCAGATAATGCAGCTTTTCACGACACCAAATGCATCACACCGAGAATGAACGGATCATATATCATATTTGATAGCCGTCAGCGATACCTGCGGAGGTGCTGACAGTCTCGTTACGGACAACATCGTCAACTATGCTGACCCAAGTATGATAAAGACGATGCTGTCTAGACTGATCATACATCGGAATGACTTTTTTACGTTAGTCCAAAGACCTGGGACAGTTTGCGAAATCGACGGAGTCGACAATTGAGTGAAACATTTCGACCGCGACGTAATCAACAGCGTGCGACCACTCAAGGAACAGCGGGACAAGTTCAAGACCCGTATCGTCAATGTTGACGGTGACACACAAACTTGTTACAAGAGCGGACAAACAGGAAACACCAAGTCAATATGCCCATCCTTGAAGAAGAACACTTCCATCACCAGCATAATGTTTGCAGCCGGGACAGGTGTAGGTATTCAGCTAAAATCAATTGAATTTTGCGCAGTAAATCGAGGTGACACTATTGAACGACCTTAGTTAGCCCAATGGTCCTATCGATTGTGAGAATGATTGCCTGACTGCACTTACTTGGTTAGTAATTCACAGCACTGACACAAATTCAGTTCTGTGGATAACTAAATAAGGAAGTGTTGACGTCAAGGTTTCTGAACTCAATGTAGTAGATTCAATTTGAATCCTCGATGTTCAGTTTGCCAAAACCTATGAGCACAATATCAATTTGCATGGTCATCTCGAGGCTAAGGGGTGCTTACGCGAATACCGTGAAGGTAGGTCCGTGATGTCCTCTGGAGACGGAGGTACACCGGTCATGGATGTTGTTGATCTGTGCACCAATGTACTAGTTGTTGAAGAAAATGATTATTTCTTCAATGTATCGACGTGTTCACAAACGGAGATGATGGCTGCGTACACCTAAATACAGTCATTCCTCGGAAAACTCATATCCTTATAACTCATAAATCATATAGCTCATACATATCGCATTCCACCATGCTCGCTCTATAGTCGCTAACTCATAACTCGTTACTCATAACTATCGGAAATAAGTTTTCCGAGGACAAAAAATCATACGAGAATACTCCTGAGCAAAGGAAATCATGATAAAAATGCATAATTAAGGGGGAATTAGTGTCTGAGTGTACTAAATTAGTGTAAACAAGAATCCTGGGTGGTGGCAGCCATACGGGTGGACATCTGAAATACCTACCATCCGCATTGGCCGTGAAGGCAATAGACATCCGTACCTATGTAAAATAGGGAGGTACCTTTTTTTGAACTGAGAATATCCAAACCTTATAAAAATTCTAGGACTTAATTCAACTCTGACCTTCTGTTTATTGAAATCCTTAATATCTTTCTACGCAACTGTCTTTTCTAATTCATGTTGTAAATAGGCCTTAATAATTTTTAGTATCGTACAAGATCAGCCTAAACTATGATTTTTAATGGGAAATAAAAAATGCCCCATTTTATTACGAAAATAAAAATACCCCAGATAATTAGAAAATACATAATGTCCCAGATAATTGGAAAATATAAAAATGTCCCAGATAATTAGAAAATAAAGAAATGCCCCACGTCCTCGTATACTCTAGTTATAGTGGTACACATATACCGACATTGTGCTTCGATGTAGGACTTAACCTAATATAAATACTCTTCATATGCTATATGCTGATAAGTCTGAGTTTCTACAACAGATGAGCCCTTGATTACGGTCACGCGGATATTCACCGTGACAGAGTGGACGTATGCTATGCTCGCGTATCAACGCTGCATTGTGTCAATACATATTTGCAACGTGCAAAACGGAGTAAACTAGGCGCCGTAGAAAAAACTTAGGTCAAATCTAGCAGGTGTGTAGGTCCTCAATATTTAGAAGCGCGACTAATTACTACCAATTTGCGTTAAAAGTATACGAAAAGAAGTTTTATAGCACATCGAACAACGCAGCAGGTGGTGTGGTACCAGTTACTACCGTTAGAGAGTCGCATACCAACTGCTGGCAGATACAGTCCGACAAAATTTTGTTGAAGTCCGTATTGTACGTTTTAATACAGATTGTATTCATTTCTTTATACTATGATATGTATGTTGGGTGTTTTAACACTTCGACCAAATCGAATGTCTTGTGAGTGTTGTCATTTCCTCTTGAGCTCTCCACGTCCAGCGTGTTGTCCTTAAGGTTAAAAACCATTAACAGCACCTACTAATTCCTGTAACAGCACTAAAAGAATTGATAAAAAAATAAGAGTCAACCAGACAGAATGGATTCGTGATAGTCTATTAAATGTTTAACAAAGCTCAAGTCACTATAGCGTACGAGAAGGAAACGTATTACTATCACTCAACTAAACAACGACAACAGCAGCACTGTAGTACCAACAACACCACAAAACAGTAGTAACACCATGAATACTAACAGCAGTACCAATAATATACTACATCAGCAGCACCAACACCAACTTTAGCAGCAGCGGTGTCAAAAGCGACAGGAACACAAAATTACCTACATTAGTAACAACAACGGATACGGCCACAGCGGTAGCAGTGGCAACGATACTAGCAACAACGACGCTAGAGATAAACAGCAGCAACTGGAAAAAATAACATTATAAGCATATATAACATTAGAAAACAATACTAGCGATAACAAAACGATAACAAAAACAATACCGTCAATTCAAACAACATAAGTACCGATGTCTGCATTTACGGCCGCGGCCGACGATACGTAGACGCTTTTCCATCTTACATGTACCGTCTGCGCCCGCAGTGGCTGTGAGCACAGCACACCCGCGGCAGAACCCCCTACACGGCACCGCCTGCAGGGCGCTGGGGGGTTCACGTCTATTCAAAGGAAAGTGAGTAATGCTATAAGATATGCATTTTTATGTGTACCACGTTAACTAATGCATTCGAGGATGTAGGGCATTTTTTTATATTCTCATTATCTGGGGCATTTTTATTTTCCAATTACCTGGGGCATTATTTTTATTTTCCAATTACCTACGGTATTCTTTTATTTTCGTGATTAAGTGGAGCATTATTTTTATTTTCCCTTTTTTAATTCTCAAACATTATTTTCGTACACGTTAGAAACTTCTTTGGGCTCATAGCGAGCAATTACAGCCCAAAATCCAGGCAATGCTGCATCCATGGCTTCCTCATTTGCTGAACCACTCTCGCCGAAATCTTGAGGCTGTGTAGCATGTTTAGCTGCTGATGTCGTTGCTATTATCCACTGGAGAATTTAATGGTGTCCTCAGATAGGCTTATGTGCTCAGAAAAAACCAAAACATCGACCTCGATGATTTCTCTAATTAGATAAATATCCCTTGTTTGGCATTGAAGCACCTAAGTTGACTGGTTTATTTTCCGTTTTTGAAAGATGAGTAACTGTTAGGCGATTGGCGGAAAGTTCGTTAACCGTATTACATTCTAAATCAGTGCGCTTTTTACTAGAGAGGTTAAGTTATAGGTGTTCCAAACTTGCTGGAAGCCCAATTTGCCAGCACAATCTAGCTCAATTTTACATCACTAGGCCTTGTGCTAAAAACTCTCGAGCCTATGTGCATTGGTGGCAGTACTCAGGGCATGGCTATGCAAAATTTAGAAGGAATATCGCTAATTTACTAAAAAAAAATCTTTTTTGCAAAACAAGAAAAAAAAAACTGAAATTTACGCTGCTCATAAGTCGGCTAATTCATAGAATTTGTCTCCACTAAGCCTATTAGTTATCCCAGAAACGATTATATGAATCCGTTTCGAATGTACATAGTGCTGCCTTCTTTTAATTCTATAAACGTTTTGGACATCTGTGCTTTGATAAAATAATCAAGATGGCCAAGGACCCGGCTTCAGGCATTAAAATTACAGACACCAAGCGTGAGAATTGACTACCTTATGACCAGGGTAAATAGTCCAAATAGAACCAAGCTAAGTAAAACACTGGCTGGATTCCCCAATCGACGTGGTGGTGGTGTGAATTATTTTGACATTAAGAGTTCGATCCCTCACAGTACCGATTGAGAAACCGATACATAGTTAATTTCATTGATTATCGTGTGTTCGGGCCATCCTGAGGATGTTGCTGCCCTGAAGTTTAAGAAATTCCTGTTGACTTTTAAATGTGAATTTAATTGCAAGATCCACGTGCTGCGGACCGACGGCGGCGGTGAAAACAAGACATTCTATCTTTTATGCAAGGCGCCTAGTTAAGGCGTCAATTCAGTAAAGCCCGCACCCAAGCCAGCAATGGTAAGGCTGAGAGGATAATCCGTACTATCACGAATATGGTACGAAGCATGATTTACGCCTCAAACATGCCCTTGCTTTTTTGGGGAGATGCCGCAGATTATGGAACACACATCCTTAACTGGAGTAGTATAAAGTCCAACCCCGGAGTCGTATTGCCCATGGAATTTTTGACAGAGAAAGTGCCTACCCCGAAGGGCATCAAGGGTCCTGGTTCCACTTGCATCGTGCATAGTGATGCAAAAAATCGCTCGATGAACGTGGTAAGGCCGCCATCATCACTGGGTGTAATACAGAGAAGAAGGGATATGAGGTCTCCATCCCAAGAAACAAGGTGGTTGAATTTACTCATCATGTCCGTAATATTATGGAAGTACCCAATGGGAACGATGAAGAGTTGAGACTAAGCCTGGAAATACCGAACATCAGGAAAATCATGAATGAATGAGGTGTCAAGAATCAAGGACAAGAAGGGAATCAAACTTAAATGTACTAGGTAGGGACGTGCGACAAGGTTGACCAACAAGAAGGATACAGAAAAAAAATCAAGGCTGAACGCGATATCAAGCACCCCGATGCCGTCGAAGCTGTCTTGACACAAGACCCAAGACATTATGAGAATCCGTCAGTAGTGGCATTTGGTAATGGTTGCAGGCGATGATTGAAGAACTGGAAACTTTGAAGTCGAACGACGTTTGGGTAGTCGTGCTGGCACCGAAGTATGTTCATGTAATGCACGATAAGTAGGTATACAAGACCAAGACGAATGCAAACGGCGCCACTGAGAGGTACATGACTCGGCTACTTTTCTGTGCAAACGAACAATCTTTTAAAGGTGGCTATAACTTGACGTTCGCTACCGTCATGGATTAAGGCACAGTGAAGTTGATCATGGTGCTCTCGTGGTGGTGGAACGTAATGGCACGTCATGTGGATGTGCCGGATACGTACGTTATGCCCGAATGAAAGGATCTCCTAGGCATCTACGTGCAGGTGCCCAAGAACATTGTGATGGACGCAAAGCAGCTAAAAGCCTTGGAGTAGACAATTCAAGTCGACTAGCGTTGTTTTGAAGAAGTCTTTCTATGGCTAAAGCAAGCAGAACGAATATGGAGCAAGAATAAGATAAAGAAAGAGGACATTAAGATGGTGATGCACATGGAGCTCATTGAAGTGCGCGTGTGACACTAAAACGGATCCTTCTCGTATCACGAAAAAGTTGAGGTACCGCAACAATTGATATGCTACTTCACGATAATCAAGTTGAAGCTATTAGTGACTAAGCGCAAAGTGCATACCAATTATTTCAAAAACCTACTTCTTGTAGGTCGGTAAATAATTCCAGTTGTACCTTACACGTCTTAATAAGTGCGATGTCGCCAGCCCCTCCTGTTTATGTAAATGTAAATAGCACAATATGTAACTTACACGTCGTACTGATTACGATGTTACCTGTCCCATCCTTATGGCTAGGAATAAACTATCGTGTCCATTTAAGGATAGGTCAATAGCTTTAAATTAAGAAAGTTAACGTCAAGCAAATGTACTTATGATCGCATGTGTTGGCTTAAAAGTACACATGTGCGGACAGAGGTACTACAAAACGTGCTCAGCACTTAGAGAAGCAAAAATGCCACAATTCGACATACAGTGTATGTGAAAGTTTTCTTAGTACATGATATAAAGATGAAGGAAGTAGTTTTGGTAATTGGGAAGTCGATCCAGATAAACAGGGTTATGATATCTGTATATATTTGTAGACTTATTTATCTCTATCTCTAAGTGATACCTACTCTGGATATCACACGCCTCGCTTTTTTTCGCCCTTACTTGCCCTCTTTTGATCGATGTGTGGCACATGCATCAAATTTAATCAACTTTCATTACTCCTCCCATGGGTAATATAACTTTAGATCCGATTTTTTCTTACCATCCCAGCATGCGCGGTCCTGACATTCCTTAATCAGGATACCCCCTCAAATATTCATTTAGTCTTCACATGAATAGGCTTCACAGTTCCTTTTTTTCTTATGTCTTGCACAAGCTTCAGCTTAAAGTTAACATGCTTTTCGCTGCTAGAGGTGGCCTTGTTTTATGTTTGTTTGATCGCTGTTTGATTACCGATGCGCACTTTCATGGGCGACACAAGTAAAATCTACTTCCTTCTATAAGGATGTTGTACCCAGGATTTTTTTAATCCCTCTGGCTACGGCAACAAACCCCACCTCTGCAATCGAACGCGCATCCACCTTTTTTGTTTTAAGTATCAAGTTACGGGCATGCATCCAACAATTGGTAACGCCCCACTCACGTATCTACTCCACTTTTCTGCATTATATTCAGCATCTGTGGCGCTCGATACGCCGAGCGTCAAATCCGAACACCCACAAATACGTATTTTTAGCTCAAATATTCCGGCTAAGCATAGTGTAATGCGTTGCCTGATTTTCACATTGTGCGTGATCGGGGAGTGACTTCGTCTGTAGCCCGGGGGTACAGTATACAAAAAATCTGGTCGATTTCAGCGTGATCCATATCAGATCCTACCAATGATTGAAGTTATTACCATAGGTATCTCTGTAGTCCCCGGTACTTTGGTAGAAAGCGTCCCGGAATCACAGGCTTCTGATACTAGTGTCATTTCATCTGCGATCGGCGATCTCACGGGGAAAGACATCTCCCCCAGACCATTTTCTCCAGTAGTTCATTTATTATATTTTCTTGGTAAATTGCGTAACTCTTTTCTGGATTAAACTTGATCCGCACACCGAGAAAATGTGCCACTGGTCTAAAGCCTTTCAACTTATGTTTCTTCATGTCGGTTTTAAAGTGCACCAAGTATCGTTACATCAGTCTCTATCGTAAGTAGATCGTTCAAATAGTTGTCTACAACAATGTCCTCTCCATTTTGATTTCTTCGTATTCGCACGATTTTGTCAACCAGTCAGTGTAAAATCTTTCTTAATGTCTCATGGATGAACTGGCTTAATAGAAGAAGTTCTTGTTCTAAGATGTATAGTATGTTTATCAACCGCAGAAATATTCCTCCCTCATATTTATCGTAAGTCTTAAGATTATATTTGCAGACATTAACCCTTCAGGCACATGCATGTAAAAAGTCGTAATCGCCTTCTTTATAAGCTTTCGCAAAGGCACTGGCACATCATCACAACAATATGGGAACTTATCCCCAGTGTGTCAAAATCGAAAGTAGTACTTCCCATTAGTTTAACCATAAAATAAATTCTCTTATTAGTGCTTAGGTGCGTCCACCCGCAAAGAGACGTGCTTAATAGCATTTGATAGCCCCAACTCCACTTCATTAATTCTACCCACTTAGTACGAAGTGGGCGCATTTCATGCTCCCTCTTGACCCCCTGCCACGTATCAGTGGCTATTAAGGGGAGAGTTAATATACGTGGCAGATGTTAGCATTTCTAGCTTGGTTGTAGATATGTGTGTTGAAGCTCGTACATAACGCAATGTAGGTTGTAGGATCAGTCAAGACTTTATACTCTTCCCCTGCCCCCAAGGCCATCATCGCAAACAAACTTAATATCTTTTAGAAACTCCAGTTCCAATATAGGAGTTTCTAAAAATATTATATTTGCTTGCATCGATATACCGGATCCGGCTACTACAGATTACGCTTCACTTAGCGGCGAGACTTGGTTGTCCGACGAGAAGATCGCCTCGGTGCCTTCATTTGGACTGGAGTCGGAGCCTCCTCAACTACGTGTGACTGAGGGCTTCAACACTAAGAATAAGACTCCAGTCACCGGCACGCGTCAGTAACTATTGATATTGGAGTTAACGGGGTACGTTAATCCCCACACGCCACGTTCCATTTCGTGACTATTCCACCTTCTGCAAGTCTGCGTCTACCTCGATATCCAGAATTCGTTTTAGCTGTATTTTAGCTTCCCGAAAAGTGTTTTAATTTGACTGTTTTTTGCAAATAATGAATCTCTTATATTGAAGTAAAAGTAGTCTGTTCTCCTTTGCATCTCTATTTCCAAAAATGATACCCGGAGTGCCTCCCTTAGTCAGCGGCTTCGTTTTAAGGTAGACTGCACATGGTGATCAAAATTAAGGCCCAGGATCATTGGTCCGGGTCAGACCCCGACCCAGGACCCGGACCAGCTGGTCCAGGGCGATCCATTTTTTCGCCCTGGTCCAAAACACTCGTGTGTACCAAATAATCTAGAATCGCAACAGAGCCCCCCCCCAAATGCACAAGTGCGAAACGTGTTTCGGATCAAGCGGGCAAGTCATGCGTTCATGTGGCAAGTTCCCTCAAGGAAACCGTCAAACGGGCCAACATGTACGTCCAAATATGTACTATAATCGATTAGCATTGTATATGTGGTTGACGTTCAATAGATGTGTATCATAATAGGCACATTTCTTCTGCCATGACTCTGCTCATTATGCACTGTTATTGATTTAGATCTTGCCTATTCCACGGATCATCGGATACATATCATTGTACGCTCACATTTTATAGACGCATATACATCTTCCAATCATTATGGTTACAAGCTTGTAAAATAGGTGATCGATTGTGTTGAACTGCCATTTTTAGGCGATTTAAGAGCATGCAAGAAGGCGAAGCCGACCACGAGCGCCGTTGTCACCACATCTCGAGCAGCGGTATATCATCCTCCTTTTTGCTATTGTGCTATTTTGGCAACGTGAAACAAATTTCAACTGCTCACGATATCTTTGTTTCATCAGGATTGAGCGTTTGGTCATATCGTGCTGGTCAGCAGGGAATCCATACTGGCCAAAGAGATTCGATTGGACGCACACGAGAACGTGCGCGTCACTCGCATGATGATCAAGGTAGAGGAAGCCACGTAGATGACAAAGATCGTTTTTTGGCGATGATGCGACTGGCCATGTCGAAATTGAACCGCTGACAAGTCTCATCATTAGGCAGATATCTTACGGAG
Organism: Hyaloperonospora arabidopsidis Emoy2; assembly: GCA_000173235.2. Taxonomy (NCBI): domain Eukaryota; phylum Oomycota; class Peronosporomycetes; order Peronosporales; family Peronosporaceae; genus Hyaloperonospora; species Hyaloperonospora arabidopsidis. Next base: position 34,888 of record JH598092.1, read on the forward strand.
TTATAAGCCATGGTCGTAATGCATTCATTTGTCTTTAAAACTTCTGATTGTTGTTGTTGTTGGCGGTGTAGTTGTTGTTGCAATTGTTGGGCTGCACAGGCGTCAGAGGAGACAAAATACTTTTACATGAATAATTTGTGGTGGGTTCCAAATATATTTGACAAGATCTGTTAATAAGGCGGATGTCAACATATTTAGCTAGCGTCAGTGAGATCTACGATTCTTGTCATTGTTATATGCAGCAGTTGTTGGGATACTTCGTCTTTGTCGATCAATTTAGCCGTCGTTTTCGAATGATGGCTCATAATAGTAGTCCGTAGTAGATTTTACAAATCAATCAAATCGTTTTTCAGCCAGTTCTCCAAACACATGAGTGCTTGTGAATGAATAGCACTCAGAGAACCGCGGAAGTCAGTAATAATACTTCTGCCCGCAGAAAAGAGTCTTTCACTTGGTACACTAGTTGCCGGAACCGACAAGTATGCCCGTGCCATCTCCGTCAAGCTTGGAAATGTTGTAGCTTTTGATTTCCACCAAAGCAGTGGATCTGTGTCGGAGTCTTCCACTTCACCGTTTGAATAACGGCCAATCTCGTCACCGAGATCAAGAGTCTTGCGCTTCTTGTAGAGTCGACTAGCGTAGGAGTTGAAGCCTCTCTTTTCCAAATTGGATGTAGTCGTTTGGCGTTGCTCATGTGCGTTGTAAAGTTGAGCTCTCTTTAAAAGCTGATCGCGTATATCCCAAGTGTCGTCGTTCATGTCGCTGAAGAAATTTAACTTGATCCGAGGATCCAACACTGTTGCAAGCTTGTAAACGTACTGCTCATCAGCTCTCTCCTTGTACGCTTGTAATTTCTTCACCATGGCTTTGATCGATGATTCAAGAAATGCACCTTCATATGAGCGAAGAGCTCCTTGAATACTCTCCAACAGCATGGCATATACAGGTGCAGCTGCCATAATAGATGGATATTTTGAAGATGACAAAAGCACGGTAGCCTACAAAAATAAAACAATATTAGATTTGACCTGTTCCAATTCATAAATGTCCACTAAATACTTCAAATACCTCTTCCAATGGTTCGAGCAGATTAATAACTTCTTGCGCAAGAGCCCATTCATGTTCCATGATCACATATATCTGAAGCTCTACGTCGCTGTCTAAATAAGCTGCAATGACTTTGCGAAGCGAAAATGAACGCTTCAACATTGCCAAAGTAGAATTCCACCACGTGGTCACATCTTGTACCATCTTCTTGGCTCTGATATTGATGCGACCAAATCCGCAAGCATTTCAAATTTTTGAGGTCGCTGCGGCGAGCCGTTGATGTGTTTTGTGAAGTCCCGAATATACACACGATTGTACCCACTGCTTGAAACAATATAAACAATTTGACGAGTTAGATCATACACAAAAATGAGCCCAAACATTCATTAAAATATAACCGTTTTCAGTTTCTCTATCTTGGTCTGCAAGTATCACATCTGTGGACATTGAAATGATATTTTCTTGAGTCAAGTGGTGATCAAATGTTCCAAGTAGCCTTATACCAGCATTAGCTATCAGACTTATCACATGAGCTATACACCCAAGCATGTTGGCGCCTCTAGTGAATCCAGGAATGATACACCGTTGCTCCAGGCACGTTGCAATTGTGCCGTTCGTTGAAGCATTGTCGCTGGTGATACAAAAGACCTTGGATAAAAGTTCAAACTCCTTCAATACATTTAACAGATGCTGCTTAAGGTTCTGTCTGCTGTGGTCTCCTTCTATCCCCACTGCAGCAACCACCAGATCCCAGAGCTTCCAATTGTCATCAATCCAATGAGCGGTCACTCCCATTACGGAACGATGATTCGGAGAAGTCCAGCAATCAAAAGCGATATTCACTTTGGTGTTCAGGCTATTAAAAGACATTTTCAGCTGTTTACATCCTGCAAATAGCGACGTTAGCAACTGTATTTGTCCGCAGAATTATAGCGTACATGTACCCTGGAATCCAACGTAAAACATATAGTGGACGTATTTTAGAATAGCATATATCGCATTTTTCATGCCCAAAATATACCTTCTTTCATGATAGTCCATAGTGACATTAGATTTAGTGCTACTTTTGGCGCAAACACGCAACTCCCAGACTTACAAAATTAATATTTGTCATCGACGCGTACCTGCATTCTCAACTTTACGCGGCGAATAATGCATCCACTATTCATGGGGCAGCTGACAAGCTTTGCGGTCATGTACATATTCGCATTCCTCCAGGATTCCTTGCTGTGCACGGTGAAGTGCTTCTCCTCAAGTTTAAAATCCAGTCATCTCCACCTAAGTTTGCCGTAACAAAGCCAGCTGATGCTCGGCACAGATCATTCTGTTCGTCGCCTCGACTTTGCTCAGTTAGGCAACGGTAATTGTGTCCAACTCTTCCACACTTTCTACATTCCCTTGTATCCATGTTATTGTCCTGCTGCCACTCGCGTGGGTAGCGTAGTTATTTTTCACATCTTCGCAAGCCTGAGCCCGTTCGCAGTCTCTGGCACACGCACAACGTAACACATACTAGTCATATAATACTGTCTGAATTGAACCAAGCGTAGTTATGGATGCGCGTGCAACACTAATCAATCTAGTATCTTGGCTGACGATACGCCCGTTGCGTTCTTCATATCCATAAGGTCGCGTTAGTGTGCGTGCCATGCCACGTTTGTAACTTTCTTATCCCGTAAGATTTACCCACTTGTTTGCTCAAAAACATTCTCGAGGACGCCACATCTGTTTCCAGCATGGCATTTGTTGTAATATGCCCCCGACTTGAAGCAGTTGGAAACGGAATATACCAGAAAAAACCGGACTAGTCGACGAACGGGACAAGTCGACATACGAAGGAAGCGGTTTGCAGGTTAGATGCAAACGAATGTAAGAGCTGAGAGCTCAGTCTGCAAAGTGCAAGTGCTAAGCAAGTAGTCCATAGCAAGAACAGAGCCGAGATAAGTAAATATATTCTAGTATAGCGTATCATAGGATACGCCCGGTGTTGTCCTATCGAAATAGGAACACAGTACTATCTCACTGAAGATCTAGGCTAAATAGATTGCAACAGCATACGCCTGGGTAGGTTCGTAATCCCACCATTGTCTTTCAGTCCGGTAGAAACTCTATTCTCAGCGGAATTTTTTTCTTCCTTATGTTGTATCGTTTACTCCGTTTGAACCCACATGCCTCAAGAGCCATATCACTCTTGAATCCTCTACCCCAATGCTAAATTTCAGCACCAAGAATCAATTGTAACTAGTTACCAATAAATGGTAGCATATTAATCGTTATAGCTTTGATTGGCGGTGCACGTCACACTACGCAACGCTTGATATCGTTTATTGTGCACTGGTGCTTGCACTTGCTGTAAACGCTTCTTTCGATGCAGTATCACATCGAGTGCTCCTAACTATAATTTATATTTGCGCGCAGGTGTCCTCTTGCATCGGTATCTTGAACCTGCTGCTTTACTTGCGCCGCAATTGATACCGCCTATTGCACGCGACGCGCTTCCGCAACTAAAAATAAAATTACGACCAATTTGTTCACATTTATGATCTCCTACAAGAGCCCTTTGTATGACTACGCTGAACACGCGATATCTAACCTCCCTCCTTTTGAACTTCATAGTGTCTTTTCAGTTCATTGCGGGTTGCCACAAACCGCTCTTGGAGCATGGTCGTTTCTCTTGCTTGTTTAGACGCTTGGACTGGGGGTGCACTATGGCTAATCATTTAAAGTCTAGTCCAGCAGCGCGTATCGGCTCCAAGGCCTCCATATAAGATATTTAGTGATCTACAATAGCACGATCACGTGCTTAATCTTTAGCTTGCAGTCGTGTTTCGGCTTCCCTGAATTCTCCATTTTGTCGTTATTTATATGGGTAGAGAGAGCGTAGTTGGGTGTGAAGACTTTCATTACGAACTCTCGACTCCAAATAGAATACGGCACCAAGATTATCTAGCTTATTTGCTTCAGTCTCCCGCCTTGTCACTAGTTCGCCAGGTGTGGAAGTTCCTACCTGTACCAGTGCTCAATCAGCGGGTTAGAATAGGTTACCTCTTAGAGATGGCAGGACCGTTTGCCCCATCTCCATCTCTGTCGGGATATTCATCAAAGCAATTAAATTTACCATGTTCATCGCTAGCTCTGGTCCAACGCGGTGGACTCTATTTACGATCGACATCGACTCAGTTGAGCCGCATTGCCACTTGACGCCGGTGATATACCCTCAGAGCCCGCTTTATCGCGTCGTAGATCTCTCACTCCTATATGTCGTTTGTATATTTACAAACTTGTTTATCACTATCTCCAAGTACTACATACTATGGATATTACACCCTACTCGTATACACGTTCTGAATTTACCTCTTCTGTTCAAAGGGTAGCGCGTAATCTAAGCTAACTCGTCGTAAAATAATCTTCATCTTCCACTTGTTGTTTGGTGTAGATTCAATATTTATTACAATTTATTGGCCGCCCTTATTTGCGACGGCGTTGCCGGTCAGAATCATGTGCCATCTTCCTTTATCGTATGATGGACTTTTCTAACCTTTACAATATCAACGAGTATTATTATCACACACCAATAAATTTACTATAAATTTACTATAATTGTTTTTACTCAACGCAAAAATCGTATCCGAGCCGCTATTCACCCATAATTGTACTTGAACGTAACGGAATCGAATTTGGGCCAATTACCCGGATTCTGCTAAAACAGATATCTTCTAATCACAGACTATACTTTGAGGTATAGAATACCATGATTGACTGTCTCGTAGATTATCCAATTTTTGCCGGGATGTGTCGTGCCATATAGCCAGGTCCAGGCGTTTAGCGAGGTAGAGGGGGGGACACTAAGGCCTAAAGGGTAGAAAGCAGAAGATATGAACGTCGCTGCACGCGGGGATGCCGCGGGCGCTATTATTGACCACGTTGGCGATGAGTATCCTGGAGTTCCGAAGTAAATGATTCGTCATCGACCCAACTTTCTCTACAACGGCGTGGCACTTCTAAATCTTGGGCTACCCGAATCCTGGGAGAAAAATTGGAGGGTGACCTCCGTGACTAGGTGGTCGGAATGCAGAAGAACGGCCAACCGGTGAACCGTTATGCAGTGATGGCAAACGCTACCGACATATACCGTGCCAAGTTTGGTGTGACGCGGAGCACCAGATTTTTCGCGAATCGGTGGGTATCATACTTTCTCAAGCTTCATCCGGATCTATCGATAAAACACAGCCAATGTATCAAACATGCCTAGAACGAGGTAAGCTTAAGCAGTCTAATGGAGTTTTTCAAGTTGTGAAAATCGTGTTACCGAGAGCAATGCAAGCCCTAATCGAGTCTTCAAAATGGACCTAACGAAAGTTTTCCTAGAAGAGCAGGCAGACGAAGGAGATTGCGGTCAAGGACTCACAAAACGTGTGGAGCAAGTCCTCTTAGTGCAACTTCCATCCCACGATCATCGCGTGAGCACCAGCGGCTTTGTCTAATCACCGCTGTACATCTTACCAGGTGAGTGCGTCACCCGCGACATATTGGACAGGTACTACATCCTGGGAGTTGCTTTCAAGACTGCTAGTCGGGGGTCCATGAACAAGGCGGGGTTGCTTTGACAGCTCCACCACTTTTCGGACGCCGCACGCACTGCCGTACAGCGACCCCTGATTCTAAAATACGACATATTCAGCAGTCACTACAATGGCGAGATTGTGCGCGAGGCGATGCGGCTCAAAATCATCCTTGTGCTCCTCCCAGCGAACGCAACTAACCTCCTGCAGCCACTAGACGTGGCTGTGCTCAACATCTCAAGGCCAGCATCGATGCCGTGATGTCGCACGGCAGCTGGGAGCCTCGCACCCAGCTGATGATTGACGTTGAGGGTCTCGTCCACCAGTACGACGAGACACATCCGATCGATCAGAAGGGCCATCGAAAAACACGCCCCATGTCGCTGGTAGAGTGATTGCAGGTTAGCAATCGCATCGCGCATCTCAGAAGAGATATGTGCCCTACCCAAGGGCGAAGAAAGGAAGAACACCTCTCTTTGGTTGCGTTTAGTGTTGTCGAAACAACACGGACACGGGTCACCCCACGTGAGGCATAGAATTCCCGCCTCACGAGACAGCTTGTGCAACCTGAATTTTGCACCAGTTAAGGTTCGTTTCTCAAACCTAACACAAGTTGTGTCAAGTATCCGAAGCCAAGCTTCACACCCAATGTGCTGCACATTGAGTATAAAGGCGTTCCACGCCTGCAGCAACGAGCTTTTGTCTCGCTTAGTGTTGCAACTATACCACCGATGATTCAAAAAGCATCCAGATAGAAATCGTCTTCAGCGTGAAAGTTACTAGCGATGATGTCGAGTCCGTGCAACTGTCTCGCATCGAATAATTGAATTCGATGATGGAGACTTGTCCCGCCTGACAAGTCATTCACAAGCCTTTCTGGTAACACTTAAGGCTTGTGTTCAGGGGCAAGACGCAGCACATTGCCGTCTAGAGCCTCCTGCGTGGTACCAACAGAAGCCTTGGTACCACTAGAATCGTCATCACGACGGTTAAAGTCATCACCACATTCGCTATAAGGCGAATGCGCAATAGCAGGCGTGGGGTATGAGTCAGCGTGCTCATCCTCCGAACTAAACAGACTCCGGTAGTGACCATGAGTCTGAAAACCCGCTAGAGTACTATTAGTAGGCTCGTACTCGGCCGCCACTATAGACTCCGGTGACCTAGGTGACTTCTTCGATTCGGACCCACCGTCCGACTCCCCCGAATAGATAAGCTCCACTTGGGATCCATCATAATTAGTACGTGGTGAATCATCACGTGCATCTGCATCAACTGGTGATGCAGGAAGAGTTGCAGCAGCAGCGGACGAATCATCATCTGCCGCGAGAGGCTGGGCATCGTCAAGAGCAGCTGCGCTAACACTCGCAGCTGCCTTCTAAGCAGCCTTCGCCGCGCATCGCATGGATTTGTTCACTATGCGATGAATATTCAGAAATGAATGAATCAGACCAAAAAAGGACTCCCTGTCCCTGATGTAGTCTAACGGTGACCACATCAACATGATAGTGATTGAGTGACTATCGTTTAAGGGGGGGTGAAGTGGGGTGAGCCTGTTACATGTAATCAACACTTGATACTTGTTAATTAGAATATTATCATAAAGGTTGATAGTGTTCGTGAATATTACCATAAGGATATATATTCAGAACACTCACCGATTGGCTGATATGGGTCATCATATCAGCCAGCTCGAGCGGTCCAATCAACGATGGACGCGCGCAATGAGTGGTGATCAAGACTTTAGCATACATTTTTGTAGGTAAATATAATTAAGTTAGGACTAAAACATAGGTTAGTGATCAGGACTTTATTATATTTAATACAGTTTAACTTTTTACCAGCAATTGTCAGTTCCTAGTTGCTTTCCCTTCCGCTGCCAAATTAACAGAGGTAGCGAGGCATCACTAGCACTGCTGTTGGTGATAGTAGCTCCACACTGGTTGTCCAGTGTGTTTTTCCGGTGCCCCGTTACAGGGTGTGGGAGAGTTGCAGTAAATATTAGAAACTTGCACCGCCACGATCCACTAAAGCTGTCAAAAGTTTTATGTTAAAATCCACCAAACCCCTTTGCCGGCAAGTTCTTTTCCCCCTCATTCGTTTGCTTTGGTCTAGCAACTTTAGAAATGATCGATTAAAAAGATGCACGCCACAAAAATTTGATACTTTCAGATTAGGCATCGCTGGATGTTAGATTAGGCAAATTAGGCACAATTTCACAAAATGCCTTATCTACAGAGGGCTGGGTATAGCTGACAGTTTATGTAGGGTAACTTAACGGAATGGATTATTGCCGGAAATCGAGACCCTGAGGAAATTTTAGAAATCGTCTTGACGTTAGCTCAAAATTCGACAGTTTTCAACAGAAAACAAGAGATCAAGAAGAGTTCTATTTTTTGCTTTAAGTATTTAAAAAGCTAAGCGCGCGAGTATAGACGACAGAGTGCTAAGCACAACTTTCACGAGAATACCACAAATATGTAGCCATACCCAAATTATTACCGAATAATATCTTCAGATAGGGGAGCAAGCTCTGAAGCTCACCCTTTAACATAAGTAATCCAGTCCATAGAACTATATAAAGTTGCAAAACACTATACAGCAGCATTCACTGAAAATAAGGATAATGATCTAAATGTCTATATTAAACCAGTACATTATACTTGGGCAACGCGATCAGCTTTTGCTTATGGGCGTCCAGTATTTGCTTATGTGATCATATTCACCTTTAATCGATTTTAAGCCAATCACGTTGCGTCACAATAGCGACCTTGATAAAGAGTGACTCGACTACGCATGTATACCAAAGAGGGAGGACAGGCTAGATCGGACTTAGTACGTGCAAGGTACACCTAGCCGCATTATCTACAGACATACACACACAGATAAGTACGATTTAAAAAGATTGGCATTCACCTTGCGCATAGTCACTAATAGCTTCACCCTTCGGGCTCACAATAAAAATGCAGTATAAATCTGGGGTGGTTGCTACACGTCAATGTTCTGTAAGTCCTCGCGCTTGAAGATTCGACAGTTCACGGTTAAGCGTCTTGCGCCTAAAAGCATTTGCATATGATGCAGGAAGAACCAAAACCTCGGTTTGCACGACCTCTCTGACTTTAAGCCAGAATGGCAACTTGACGTCCTTGACGCACCCTCCATCTAGAAACAGCTAGCCGATGCTGCTGTTGCGATAGCTGCACTGGCAAAAGTCCACACATTTTTTTTTGAAGCCAGCGATCAGTTGGGAAGCCGTGTCGATGATGGCCTTTCTCCACGGGATGCTCGTTATGCAAATGGCTGTTTTGCGCGTGATAGAGATTTCGCCCCCAGTCACATTTTTAGCTGCGCCAGAGAACAAGATGGCTCGTTCGCTCCACCTTCACGTCACGGCGCTACACGTGAAAGCGTTGACCACCGTGCGAGTCCACGAATGGCTGTGGTGGGGGCGCGAATATCAACTCCGAATCTCTCGGAGTTGCAGGCGGAGTTTGGTCGTCTCCAGCAACGTGTACACGATCTGTGTGATCGCTCCGAACAAGAGAGGCAGGAGCGTCTCTATTTGGAGGCTTGGGTGCAACTCATCCGCCTTTATTGATCGGACGACCGATCGGAGTTCGCGTTCTACCAATTGGAGAACGAGCGGAAGCGTCAAGTCTTTCGCGACGAAGTGGCTGAACTTCGTCGCCAGGATGCTGCTCTACAGAGTCAGATTAAGAAACTGGCTCGGGACCAGAAGAATCTCTTGGAGGTTATTGAACGTGGCGGTCGTATTCGCCCAACGAAGGGACCTCGTGGTGATGGTACGGGCGGAGACGACCAACATAAAACGTATGATGCGAACGCATCCTGCGAGGCAACTCGATCGTGTACTCATTGCCTTTCCGATGTAGTACACGAAACGGACTGATGTACTTGAGTAGATGTTTACTACTACCCATATAAGTTACTAAGTGCTTAGGTAGACTTATCGTGAACAGTAGAACTAAGTCTCCAACATTAAATAGAAGAACGTTTGCTCTTCCATGTTTGTCAGCGTTCCATTTCTGCCGGTCAACCGCGTTAGCGATGGAGTCTTGCACGAAACCGACCACTGCTTCTCGTACCAGCAGGAAATCTTCTGCTGAATCACTTTGGTTTGTTGTAGTGCTCCTTGTGCGCACCGCTAGGAGGTCATCCTCTTTTTCAGCAAAGATGTTCTCATCCTCGCTGGTGTAGTCATTGGTGATGCTAAATGTACCAGCATCGTCAACCTCATCTTGGTCAGCAATAGTGTCATCACTGTTGATAAGGTTATCAGCTTCGATGTCGATTTGATCGACATCGGCAACGTTAGCGTCGTCGATTACCTCAACACGTGATGGGCAAGAGCCAGAACGGTTTTTGCTCGAGCGAATCCCTCCCTCCTTGAATTAGTGTCACACTCTAAATGGGTGGGTAGGCGTGAATGGCGTAAGCCGTTCACGAAAAATGGTGTATGCTTTGTCGATGCATGCACGGAGTTGTTGATTGCAAACTCCACCATCGGCAAAAATTCGCTCTAATCTATGAAAGATTGGACGTATCCTCTAAGTATCTCTTCGAGGACGCGGGTGACGCGTTCTGTTTGACCATCAGTCTCAGGATGGTCAGAAGTAGACATAGTCAGACGTGTTCCGAGGGATCGGAATACAGGTTGCCAAAACGGCACCGTGAACTGAGGATCTCTATCAGAGACTAGTTCACGGGGTAGACCGTGGAGTCGTAATACCGTGTCAATGAAGACACGGGCACAACCATGTGCTGAGATAGACTCATGAACTGCAGCAAGATGTACCATCTTGCTGAATCGGTCTACGAGCACAAAAACACTAATGATTGTTCTTGTGTGAGCTTCTTCGGGGAAACCGAAGACGAAGTACATCGAAACAGACTGCCAGCACTCTGCTGGGATTAGTAGAGGCTGTAGTGGCGCACGAAATGAAGGAATGGGCTTCACCCGTTGGAACACTTCACAAGCACGAATTTACTTGCGCACAAACTGATACTGACGGGGCCAGTAAAAGTCGCGACTTACCGTAAAATAAAGCCACTCACGCCCACGATGACCACTAGTTGGTGAATAGTGGCACTCATACATGATGCGTAAGAGCGAATCATTATGAGTGGGGACGACGACAGGAGGTTTGTCGCCGGGAACGGCTGTATAATACATCAACCCGTTGGGTGTGGTGTATCGATCCACGGAAGATTGATACGAGGCCGGTAAATCTTTGTGAGATTTACGAGACGGAGTTACCAGATCGGTATTCATTAGTCGCAGAAGAGCCTTATCTTCTGCTAGGCCCTTTTTATGTTGTCAAGAAATGTTGACGATGGGACACTAGTGAATGGTGTTGCAATATTGGTATCAACCCCACTGTTGGACTGCGAATCCGACTTGAAATCGGGATGGCGCGACAACGCGTCTGCGACGACATTAAATCTTCCGGGTTTGTACTCCACGGGGAAGTTGTACTCCGCAGAGAAAGACAGCCACCTCGCCATTCTTTGCGAGAGGTGTGGGCTGTTTACGGCCGTACGTGATGGCGCATGGTTCGATTAGACTTCAAACGGCCTATCTCCAAGGAGATAGGTGAGAAACTTCGCCATTGCATACTTCATGGCAAGGCGTTCCTTGTCATGCACTGAATAATTACGCGCAGCCGATTGCAAAATCGCTGGCGTCACAGACCACATGGAATGCTCTGTCTTGGTCTGCAGTCTCCAAGATGGGCGATTATGTCAAGCTCTGCTTGATACCTTTAAAGGAGCGCTGACAATCAGCGTCTCATGACCACTTCCCGTTCTTTTTCTAAAGACGAGAGAGGTAAACGGTCATCTTGGCGTAGTTGCGCGAGTACTTGTGTAAATACGCCGCTAGACTAAGGATCTTTCTTAGCCCCTTAACGTCGACTGGCACAGGCCAGTCGGTAATCGCCTTGATCTTTTCTTGATCATGGCGTACACCGTGTTTAACCACGATGCACCCAAGAAATAATATTTCGCTAGCGGCAAATATACACTTCTTGAGGTTGGCATACAGCTTATGCTTGCGCATAAGTGTAAGAACCTGACGAACGTCTGTTCTATGAACGTCTACGTCCGTCTTTCCGCCCATAGCCCGGCTATGGACGAATACATCGTCAAAGCAACTCGGTGCAAAGTCTCGCACCGGTCTCAAGAGATCTGTGACGCATCTGTTGAAGGTGGCAGGGGCGTTACTAATTCCTTGTGGCATTACTAGCCACTCCCAGAGCATAACGCTCGGGGTGGTTACTGTCGTGTACGGGATGTCCCGTTCACGCATTAGGATCTGATAGAAGCCATCCATCAGATCCATGGACGAAAAGATGGTACTCTTTGACATACCATCAATGATTACGTCCTTCCTCGGTATCAGCGTCTGAGCCAGTACCGTTGCATCATTCAACTTATTGAATGCGTGCACTATCCGCCATTCTCCTGTGGCCTTGCGCACACAGAAGGTCGGAGAGCTGTGAGGGGAAGTTGACTTCCTCACATGACCCGCAGCTAAGCGATCGGCAAAGAATTTGTCGATCGCAAGTACTTGTTCACGAGGCAGTGGCCACTACTTCATGACACAGTACTTCGAGCCCGGTTTGAGCTCGATTCCATGTCGAGTGCCTTAATCCTTAGGCAATTCGCATGTTACGGAATCAGGGAACACGTCCTCGAATTAGATCAAATCCTTATATAAAGGATTTGACTTATGTAACTTCCAAGATTGAGACGTGTACCGCTCAATCCGTGTCTTCTCATCGAGGACACTTTCGCCCATCGATGAGATGCTGAGAACCCGTTCGTTCTCGGCAGATATACTCCCGACCTAATTTCAGTCACGAACTCGTCCTCCGTGACGAGTACACAGATCTGCTTGACCTTTCCACTACGCAGATCTCGCAAGAACCGTTTCGGTTCTAGCGTTGAAAATTGAGTGATCTCCGAAGTCAACTTCGAGGCGCGATCCGATCAAGTGTATAGGTGCCTACACTTGACCCGTCATTAACCAAGACATTCAATGTCTCGATTTCCTCCTGTAAACCGTTTTCCACAGGCTGATGAATACTTATTCCTTCAGGATGATGAGGTCTCATTCCCTCACCAATAACTGCTTAAGCAATTCTTTCCTCAAGTATTTGGGGACCTATTCCCTCGACGTCTTCTAGCTGTGGTTGCGCTACCACAGCTAGGTCCTCAGCGATCGACTCTTCAGAAGATCTAGGATCATCGTGTTTCCCTGTGTAGGCAACAATTTTATTCTTACTTGGATGTCACCCGCTAGGCGTACACCCATGTCCCGATCCACTTAACTTGTTCGAGTGGTTGACCTTCGGCGCTGCGTGTGCATCCGCACAGCCGCCGGCAGCTTCCTGCACAGTGTGATCGGTTTTCACACTGTGATCTTGTGCAGTCGTACTAGCGACCGTACCGCAAGTGAGGCCATCGCACTCACTTGCAGTACATCCACACGCTTGTTTACTCTCCAAGACGTTCATCAGATAGCCATCTAATGAACAACTGGCAGGCATCTTCACGGTTCGATACTTCCAGCTGACCCTTGGCTCGTACCTTCTGATGTTATCCAAGGGTAACCCTTGGATAACATCAAATTTGTCATACAAATCAAGTACGATGAAATCATCATTGTACTGCAAATCTTCTAACTTGTAGTGAAATACTACTACACGTTTCATCACTGCTATCGATGCGCCTGTTGCGAGGCACAACTTTAGCCTCGTAGGAGGAGTAACGCGCTCAACGAACTTGAGCCTGCGATCCTCTAGTGACTGGCGACGAGCAAAGTTGTTCGACGCCCAACAATCAACTAAGGCACGAAGTAACAAATCTTTTGTCACTTCTAAATTCAAGGTGATGAGGGGTACCTCATCACCAAGTTCAGAGACACACAAGGATTGTGAACCTGGAGCAACTTTCATCAATAGATTTGCAAATTCTATTGAGGTTGCTGGATCAGTAGGGCGCTCCGCCCCTACTGACCCCTACCGTTTTTGGCGGTCCGCCACGCTGTTGTGTCTCCGCAACAGCGTCGGACCCGCGTCCGTTGCCCTTGTTGGCAGACGGTCAATCACTTCGCTCAGTGTTTCGAGACACTGGGTGTGAAGCTCTACACTCGTAGGCGTAGTGTCCTAACTTCTGACAGCGATTGCACTTTTGCAATCGCTTACTGCTTAAGGATAGAGGTCTCTCGCTCTCAACACGGCAGAGGTTCATTTGGTTCTGAACCTCCCGCCTCTGATCGTCTCGAAGGACGATAAGGGGTCAAGCTAGTGTGATCCTGTCTCACACTGATTCTTCCTGCACCGCAGTTGTAATCGCTTCCTCTAGCGACTTCAACTCGATGCGGAATAGGTTGTTCCTCACGGAACCATCTATGAGGCCCTGTAAGAATATCGTGATCAACACGAATTCACTTACAGAGCTCGCTACCATGCAACTTGCAAGGTAACGAACATGCTGAGCGTAAGCGTGAACGTCATGCTTACCTTGTTTTATCTTCAGGAGCTCTGAAAGAGTCCTGAACTCAGATCTTGGCGGCTCAAACGTTTGGCTGAGCAGTCTTAAAGATCACCAACGATCCAAACGTTTGGATCGTGTAATTGAAGATTGAGGGCCCAAGTTCTGGCACGCCCTGGAAAATTCTATCTGGCAAATGCAACTCGTCGATGTGGCAAGCCTTAATGGCGTCGTCCACTTTGAGGAACCATCTCAACATGGAGTTTTCCTCGTCTCCCCGGTACTTGGAGACTTCTAACTTTAGAGTCTCACGTCGACGCTCACGTGTCGACGCTGCAGTAGCAGGCTGAGACTATTTTTGCTGTCTCAGGAGCTCAGTCTGCTGGTGACCGTGCTGATACAGCAGGGTCGCTTCAGCTCGCGACGCGTCAAGTTCTCGTTGCAAGAACTTGGCTAGTATGGAATGCTGTTGGTCCCTATCTCTTTAGTATAGCAGATACCAGCCAGCTTCTTCTCCGACGGTCGAACTAATTCGTTCGGCCGCACTCCATTCGTCGTCGCTCAAATAGGAGTAACTTTCACGTGTGCTGTGCAAGGTGTCGTCGCCTTCGTCGTCCAACATGTTCATGTTGAACGGGTTTTGAGGTCCTTGGACGGACTACAAAGTGCTACCAGGTGTAACGGGGCACCGGAAAAATACACTGGACAACCAGTGTGGGGCTACTATCACCGACAGCAGTGCTAGTGATGCCTCGCTACCTCTGTTAATTTGGCAGCGGAAGGGAAAGCAACTAGGAACTGACAGTTGCTGGTAAAAAGTTAAACTGTATTAAATATAATAAAGTCCTGATCACTAACCTATGTTTTAGTCCTAACTTAATTATATTTACCTACAAAAATGTATGCTAAAGTCTTGATCACCACTCATTGCGCGCGTCCATCGTTGATTGGACCGCTCGAGCTGGCTGATATGATGACCCATATCAGCCAATCGGTGAGTGTTCTGAATATATATCCTTATGGTAATATTCACGAACACTATCAACCTTTATGATAATATTCTAATTAACAAGTATCAAGTGTTGATTACATGTAACAGGCTCACCCCGTTACACCCCCCTTCAACAATTTGTTTTTTTCTTGGGTACAGCAAACCCCCTGACCCATCCCCACCTCTCCCCATCTGCTCCACAAGCTTTAACAGATCACTTTTTTACCCCCACACTTTAACTGCACTTTGTACACCCCGTTATGACAGCTTGTGCCTCTCCAAGCTTGCCGACAAGAAGACCGAATTGAACAGAGTCTCGTGTATAACGAGTATTTTGATATGGATTGCAAGAAGCTGGGGGAAGTCAACTAAGTCACGCTCGACACCATTCCAAACGAAGAACACTTTGGAGTATGGAGTGCAAGTTGATACGGTCGAACCTGAGTCACATTCCGTCACATCCATATCGTGCAGATTTTGCATCACGTTCGGTCGTGAGGAGGTTTTCAGCCAGAAGCGTCAGAAAAAGAAAATTGTCAAGACATTACAGCCGCCGTTCGGGCCTAGGAATAACTGAATACATCTGCAGCGTGAGCACCAAAAGAAGTGGACAGTGTATCTTGAATCTTGTCAAAAAGAAGCCCACTTCTACGTAGCAATGCCATTAGCTAATCAGATTGTGGCCTACTTGGACTCCATCTTGGCGACTACTAAGTATGAACTGGAGGCTAATATTGTCAACGTTATCATTGGTGATATGGTGTGGAATCGGAATGACATTGAAGGCGTCAGTTATGCAAACGCAATGCGAATCTTCACCTGGATCACTGACAATGGTGTTTATGCTGTGACAGTTTCAAGTTCCTTGCTCTTCCGCCTGAGTGTTAAGTACATCGCTTTTGGCATGAGCTTCAAGCATACAGCGCTAGCTGTACAGGCAGCCAACGAGGAGACGAGCCTGTGAAAAAGATGGCGGCGAAAATTCGAAGTTTCCACCTTGCGCGTCTGCAGTGCGCTCTCAACTTCCAGATGCTTGATAGCGTACTTCGCCTACAATGGGTATTTGCCCTGGCACTGGATGACAGCTCGCGCCTGGATACGTCGTACCTCGATGTCCGCGTTCGAGTCGCGTGTCAAGGTAAAAATTGCAACTACCATGTCGCTGCTCTTTCCATGAGCGTCTCTCATACTGGCCTGATCTAGTTCAACTTGATCTCCAAACTGCTGGACTTCCTATGTCCGCGCTTGAACGAGACGCTGATTGATGTGTCATCTGACGGTGCAAGCAACATGACTGGTGCTGCCCAAGGTGTCATGACCAGACTTCAGCAAAAGTCAACGATACCTAAATTTATCTGCGTATGGTGCCTGTTGCACCAGCTGTAGATTAAGCTGGAGGGGGCTTGGACGGCACTTCTCGCAATTATTAGCCATTTACGGCGTTGCAACGGCTCGTTGACGCTACGCGATCGAAGTGCCCGAAAATGATCTTCACGCGCTTTTATTCACTGGACAGGGTTACCGCGTGGCTGGATAAGCATCGCGTTGAGGTGCTGGCGCATTACAGCAGTATGTCACAAGCTCGCAGCACAACTGCACCAACTTGACCGTCCTGGTGGCTGCTCAACGCCATCACAGCATCGCTAGCTTATTATATCAACACAGTGGTTCAACGTCTGCAAGGGTGCCGCATCACGCTGAGCCAGCACGACACCGAGATGGATCAGCTTAGCGTCAGACTGATAGCGACAATCGGCGTATTATGCCCGCTGTCTGATGAAGCCGCTGCCACCATTGACTCGAATCTGTTTGTTGTGCGTGACCTCTGGTGTGCTGAGATAGTCTTTATCCGCAACTATTTCGAGGACATGGGCATCTTCGATATACAACTGCTCCAATATATGAATGACGAAGTTACCACCAGACTCGTCACGAAGGTTTCCTTCCTCATTTTCGACATACTGAAAGGCATCATTGACATCGTCGCCATGCGAGACAAAGGGAACCAGGCTTGTGAGCAGGACATACCACCCACTACGTATCACGAGCTGGTTGCAATTCCGGGGCGTGATGTAGGACGTCTCGTCTTTTCCCAGATTGGTCGTCCCCATTTTTTCTGTTCTGATAAGGATATTAACCAGATCACTGCACAGCACCGAGCCTTAGTTGCTGCAATGGATGTTGAGCAATATTTACAGCTATCCATGCGCGGCTGCAGCTCCCTCACCTCATTCGATGACGCCTGGGGGTTGCCCTGCCTACGTGGCAGATTTAACAAGCTACGCGAGTTCTGCGGTGGACTAGCCGCAGTCTTCCCTAACATAGTGCCAGTGGAGTCTGACTTATCCTTGCTCACGTTTCGCAAGACTGTGTTTACTAGGTCTCTAACTGACTCCTCAGTGGAGAGCTACTTGCAATGCGAGCAAGCTGCTGAAATGATCGAGTTAAAGCAGTGAAGTAGTCGATTGTGGACACGTTCACCCTGGTCACTTTAGGCTCACGTGAACTTTCCATATAAAGGTCAAAAAAACTTGATAGTATTGAGTGGCCTATATGCCTAATATATCTAATAAAAGATGGGATAGGTAGGGCTCCTACCCGGACCGGAACTCCCCGGCGGTTTTCGCCCCGGGCGGTGACCGGTGTGTGTGGGGTTTGAGGGGTACGTCAACCCCCCGGGGGGTCCCCGGGAGGTTTACATATGTATTTGTAGATACATATCGGTATATATTGCAGAGCATTTCCAACAGATCTTATACCTTCTCTACATAACAACCCTCGACAGCTTCTTGTATTAGTCTTGCATACACATCAGCATCCCAGTGGTTTCCCCTTTCAAATATGCCCTTTCATCTCTGCAAATCAAACGACCCATCGAGAAAGCACGCTTGGAAGGGAAGCTGGTAGCAGGAATTGCCAGAAGGGCCCTCGCCATCTTGCCCAAACTAGGAAAATACACCTGTCGACGGTGCCAATATCCCAAAGTATCCACATCCCTATCGGCCAGTTCTTCCCCCAAATACTTCACACTTTCCCCATTCACGTTGGTAATCTTCTGCCACTTGGCATAAATGAAATCTTCAAAATCGTCGACCTCTTCACCTGCTTCTTCAGTGGCCATGAGAACGGCTGCATGAGTGCTGTATCGGCTTGCAGCAACAGCAAAGTTCTCACGAATCATGCGAGTATGGATGCCATACTGAGCAAACTGTTCTGCATGCTTGCTGAAGAAAAACATCTTGATGCGGGGATCGAGAATAACGTCGTGCAGGTAAACAGGTTTCTTGAGAGCCACCTTGAGACACATTTCGAGCTTTTGAATAATGTCTCTAGCTGGCAGTAGAAGCTGCTCCGAGTCGTAGGTCTATTCCACCTGCAAGATTCAAATATGCTTGAACATGAATATTGATCTTTCGGATTCTCTACTTCAAAATCATAGCTTCGCACCTTTTGCAATTGAACAATGAGCGCAAAAAAGATCGGGAGAGCTTTCTCAAGCGTGGGGAAACGTGAACCCGCAAGCCTTTCGGTGGCCGTGTTCAGAGGTTGAAGAAACTTCATGAGCTGAGCAAGCTTCTCCCATTCCTCGTTTGAAAGGGCAAATACCTGATAATCGACATCGCTGAGGCAGATTCCAGTCACGGTCGGGCTTTCGAACCGCAAAGAAAAACAATTTCACCAATGAGTCAAAGAAACAATTCACAAGTACATACCGTAAGTGCGAAAAGCGCGAGCACATCTGGTAAGTCGAATTCCACCGCGTTTTGACATCGACAATCAAGCAGTTCACAGTAGAATCTTGTTGATGGTACCTC
This sequence comes from Hyaloperonospora arabidopsidis Emoy2, assembly GCA_000173235.2. Taxonomy (NCBI): domain Eukaryota; phylum Oomycota; class Peronosporomycetes; order Peronosporales; family Peronosporaceae; genus Hyaloperonospora; species Hyaloperonospora arabidopsidis. The sequence goes on from JH598092.1 coordinate 53,820, forward strand.
CACAGCTTGGGCAAAACGTTGGCGACGTTGATCAGAAGCTCGTACGTAGACTGACATGCCGTGTACATGCCTTAGGACCGTAACCAAGTTGACATCGAAACCATCAGGTTGGTTGGTGATGATGTGCACCGACATGACACATGTGGCGGCGGAGTCCTCGTCTTCAATGTTGAGGTAGCCTTTCTCTCCAAGGGCCGTGATTCCATCCATTGCAGCCAAATGGATCACGTGAGCCATGCAACCAAACGGCTGTTCCTTATGGTTGAACTCCACATGCTCCATGCGGGAAAGAGCTTGAGCCATAGCGGAGTTTGTGCTGGCATTGTCGGCAGTAATGGCAGAGAGGGATCCAACGATGCCATAGTCGGACAGAACGTTGTAATGCAGTTCTGCAAAATTTTGAGCAGAATGTTCACCTACAAAACATAATTGTTAAGAAGACGATCCAGTTGTCAAATCCCACAGTACCCATGGAAATAGGAAAATGCACTTACCCATCACAGCAGGAACCCCAGCAATAGTTCTTGCATTTTCCAATATGTGTCAATCTAATGAGCAGTGAGCGCCATCAAGGATTTCACGTTGGGTGAAGTCCAAGCATCGGAAATAAAAGCGATCCAGTCGACCTTGGAAAGACTGATCTTGATGAATTCGCGTTGCCGAGCATACATTCGGAAAAGAAGGTTCTGGATGGCGTCGGCCTTGACTATCATCTGGGGGACATTTCCGTTACAGGCGCCTAAAAGATAGATAAAAGAGCTTCGTTCGATGATGGCGAACGGCAGGTTGGCGTCAGCAATCAGGTATCCGATGTGAGTTTTGAAGTCCTGTCCAGTCAACACATTCTACAGCATGGATTGATTCAGTCTTTTGCAAATGCAGGTCACATGTGTTTCTCAAGCTCACCTTCTCGAGAGTTTCTTTTTGGAAATACTTCTGGATAGACGCATTGTTCTCGTCCTTCTTCTTCGGATCGCTGAGATTGTGGACCTTTGTCAGGTGCTTGTTCAGGTTCTTGGTGCTGCCGGACTTTTCAAGGTTAAGGGAGCGACCGCATGCACAGCCCGTCCTTCGGTTTGTGAAGACTTGGCAAAGGGCTTTATTGGCGTCGTCATCAGCCTCAAAATGAGCCCAAACCCAGCTACGTTTGGCACTTTGGGTGGTGGGAGGCGCAAGGGCATCGTTGGGCATGTCGGCACGGGTTTCAGACATGGTGAATGGCAATAGGTGAAGGCAAAGAGGGCAAAGGTGGGCAGAGAGGGGGTTTTGTCGTTTTGAGCCAGTGTTTGTTTTTATTTACTAGCGCGTTGCTTCGTCACGAGGCGACAGTAACACTAGTGACACTTGCACAATCGATTCAAATGAGGTGCGTCATTTCACTATTGGACAGTTACACAAGGAAGACAGAGCACGTATTGCATATGCACCCCGAAACCCTCCATGGGGTCCGGGGGGTGGGTCTCCCTTTGGGGGGGGGGGGTCTGGGGGGTTGCCCTCAACCCCCCAAAACTCCCCGGGTAGGAGCCGTAGGGATAGGTGCCTAATATGATTTAGATTAGGCAAATTAGGCATTTGCCTAATTTATAGAGGGCTGCCTATACCTCAATTTTATAGCTGCACTCATCAGCTTAAAATACCGAATGAGAACAACAACCAGAACAGAAAACAGGATAACATTTGTGGGCGGCATCAGAAAGCGCATATCAACATAGACCACCACCACAACTTTCGACACAGGAAGTCATTCGTTCTCGACCCGCCACCACTTTCCTTCAATGGCTCTTCACGGCAACATTGTTCTCATAACGCGTCAACAGGGCGCAGAGACCGCTGTGCAGCAAATCAAGCAATCGAATCCGCAGGTGGCAGATGTGACGATTCTATCTGTAGCCAAGGACTCGGACGTCGCGCAGACTGTATCCAGCTCTTGTGCTGAGAAGGAGAACGTGTTTGACGCTGTCGTGTCATTCAACGACCATATCGAGCAGCTAAGTGCGGAGCTAAGTGCGCTTCTACCGCTATTAAAGGCTAATGGCGTGCTAGAGCTGCACGTGGCCAATGTGAACGGAGACCATGACGAGAAGAAGAACGCTATCTTGATGGCGCTGATGATTGGTGGCTTTGTAGACACATCGTTCGTCCCGATCGACGGTAGTGTGGTGTACCCAGACTTGGTCGACGTGGTCTGCTGTGTAGCCAAGAAGCAGTCGCTTGAGAGCGCTGTGATGCCACTGGCGAAGAAGACGACGGCACCTGCTCCATTGATCAAGAAGTGGACGGTGCTGGCCGACGATTTCGGCCAAGACAATGAGGATGGCATAATTGACGAAGACACTTTGCTGGACGATACGGAGGAGGTGTTGCAGGCGGCCAAAGCCGAGTGCGGTGAAGTTGGAGGAGCAAAGAAGCGCGCGTGCAAGAACTGCACTTGCGGGTACGCAGCGTTCTTGTTGTGTTTTACTTCTTCTTTCGGCATGAGGTTACTCGTGTGTGTATTTTGACAAGTGAACTCACACTTTCTGGCAACGGGGCAGACTCAAAGATGGAGATGACAAGCCAGTTATGTCGGAGAAGGACTTGAACCAGCTCGTGTCTGGATGTGGAAACGTAAGATTGGTGGATGCCTTTTTCTTATTTTTTGGTTCGATGTTGTAACGGAGAGCGTCTGTTATTTTTCTTGCGTTGTAGTGCTTCAAGGGAGACGCTTTCCGATGCGGTAGCTGTCCATTTTTGGGCAAGCCTGCCTTTAAACCTGGCATGGAGAAGGTTCTGCTGAACCTCGACGACGCAGATGATATATAAGTGTACGTGGCCCGATCGAAACTGCCACCAGGCTGAAGGCTAGACAGCGGTCGACGGAGGGTAATACAGGAAGCAGACCGACACAGCCTGATACGAGAAACGCTGAAGGAGTGAGTAGTGGTCGATTGAGGACTAGACAACTTCCTAATGCAGCCTGACACAACAAGACTGCTTTTTCATTGCACTGTTACATTCTTCTTCGACGCCAAACATTTAAGGTAGCTGCAAATACATGACAGCATTCGTAACGCAGTTCTGTTGTCGGGATCGCCTACCGCATGTCAACCAGTTGCGCTGTCATCTGCTTCATCCACTGACACTCGAACGCGTCCGAGTAAATCTCGATCCGGCTCGGATGCGTGTGAAACCCTGTCAGGCTGCAATTTTGAATCAGCTGCAACCCATTTGGCTCTGTCAGCCGGAATACTCCAACACTGAGGCAAAAAATGCGCATGTCGTTAGCATATCCCGCTTGACTCATACGAGAAACATATGGAATACTTACTTCTTGTGCGGATCGCTCGGTGCAACAACAATAGCGATGGCCTAAGAAAGTTCGTTAACAAAGTAATTGTAAGCGGTTCATGAAATGCACAATCTGCACGGCAGGCCGAGCGGATGTACCTCAGGCAAAATCGACTGAAAGCCACACTGAGTGTGAACATCAACCGACGACAAAAAGCAGTTCTGCTTCGGATGCGTCTAGTCAGAAGCAAATCCAGAAACAAGCGACATCGGCGTAAATAGAGTGAAAAACAAAACCAGCTCGACATTCAAGCACATCACAAGCCTTACGTGGATCCAGCCGAGCGTTAGCAGCTCGTTACTGAAGCAAAAATCGTAAAGATCCTCTTCGTTCGTCATCGTGCACATGTCCGACGATCCCTTGTCACCATATGCATAAGCCAGGTCAGACACGAAACAAATGACATACGGCTTGGCACCCACGCACTTCTTGTTTCGGGATAATAAGTGTAGTAATAACCAGTTTCTGATCACGCTGAAAAGTAGATAGCAGTTAGCGACACTGTGCTGCACCAAGTCGCGCACCAAGCAATTTACCAATATTCCAGCCAATATACCACATGTCTCGATCCCGTAGGGTGGCTTGTTCGTATTTGGCGCAGCTATCGATATGAACTGAGAAATGACTCCTGCTGGAATTTCCAGCGTGCGAATCTTTCCACTGCTCAGTCACGTTAGAGCATCCATTTTTTTGTAGCAAAGTTACGCACTACCAATAACGCAAACCCACCTGGTCAAGTTTGCAATTGCTTCTTGTGACCGTTGGCGGCTTAGCGGCGGTGCAAGGCAACTCGGATGCTGAACAGCATCAGCCGTCATCCACGATGCTTTTCCAACGGTAGGGTACAGCACAGTACTGCTTCGTTCCTACAGAAACAGCACGCCATAAGAACTACAACGCAGCGACATGAACGCATGGCACCGATTTTACCTTTCGACTTGGCCCAAGCAAGGAATCCAGTTGAGACATGATCGAAGCGGACGTTACGTCTTCCTTCTCTGCTGCTCCCGCCGCCTGCACTTTTGGTTGATATGGACCCTTCTTTTCCAGACGCATTGCTTGCAGGTGATCTTTCAGCGCAGTCATCGCTGCTTCCTCCGTTGCAAGTGGAACGTCCTTTTCCTCTACTTTTTCTGTTGTCAGTGAGCGTTCATACTCCAGATACTCAAGCTCTTCCGCTTCCATGCCGTCTAAAATTGCGTCAAAAAGCTTAAATCCAGCCACAGCTTGCTGACAGCAGACCACATAAGACGCTCACCATAAGAAAACTTCACAATGCACTCTGCTGTAAGGCGTACCTTTCGCACCCACTCGCTCTCCTTGCTATATCGCGGCAGCTTATAGTCATGGTGTGCAGTGATCACCTTGGAACAGAGTCTACAATGCTCCACATATACAAGAAATAGAGAACAAATGTCCATCTTCCGGTCAAATCATAGTCGTTTCTCGAGCCGGCATGTCACCTACTTGATAAACTTGGCGAGAAACACGTATCTGCAGCATTTTCACCAACAAAGTCATTGATATATGAAGTGCATAAATCAATAATACACAAAGTCATGCGATCGCCTCGGTTATGTTAATAGCTATTTTTTTACTATACATCAATAAAAAAAAATAGAACCTCGAGGCTCTGTCGCCACGACACCTACGCGTTATCCCAAGCGCCCTCTGCAAAGTACGTCTCAGACTGACGGTAGAGTTGCCTTGCCAGCTGGTAGTAGCTCTGTAATCGCAATTGCTGCTTCACGGGGTCCACGTGACACAATAGCGCCAGGTGCGTCCGTCGCGCTACCAGCCGCTCGCTGACGTCCATCCTGTTGCGACAGCTTGTTTTCTGTGTCGTTCGAAAAATCTTTAGAAATTCGAACTTGATCGGAGAAAAATAGAAACTCTCTGTTTCTGCATAACAAGTCATAGAGCCCTGCGAAAGGCTCAAAAAGATCATGTCGACCAAACAACATACGAGCGTGAGTGGCATGCAGCAGCGCGGTGTCGAGTGAGTGAAGAGACGCGGAACGTTACGAATCGAAGCATAATATGTGACATGCAACTGGCTTGCATGTGTTAATTGTGTATTTATGGACTGCAGCAATCGTGCGCATAACCACATGGTACTCAGGAAGCTGGCGCTGTTCTCGCTTTTGATGGTCATCGTGCCTTTGAGCACGTTTTATACTGTTCGTAGCCTTTTTAGACCAGGTAAATGAGTATAGTATATTCTACAGAGAATGGGTGTATTTGCTCGGATAAATTGTAGCTGAGACTTGTGTGTGCATAGGAGTGCCGGGCAGTCAGTACGCGGACGTATGGAGGTCCGAGAGTATTCATAAGCTTTCACTCTTCGACGTTGTGACTATCTAATGAAGTGTATGCTTATGTCTGAGTAGCGGATGTACGGCAGTGCTTACTGTCAACATTGTCATTGGACTTTACGTTCTGTCGGCGTGGAAAGAGGAAGACAAGAAACAAGTGACCCCGCTCGTGGGCCGGTTTGCCAAGCAGAAAGAGCAATAGACGTCTATTTGTCACGTTGAAATGCACACTCTTTGCTGCAGTGTTTGTTACTCGTATTGATTGTCTTAAGGCAATGATAACCGCACGGAATAGCAGACAAAAGCACATGTGCGACGTCTGAAGGCTTGATCTGCAGCCACTGCCTTTCTATATCGTTCATGCGAATCAGATGGTGCTTGGATCCCAAATGCTGTATCAGAGACTCAGCCAGCCAGCAAGTACAGAATATGCCTTTTGGGTACAAAAGTGTGGCAATCACCTGTGCACCGCACCGATGGATGGGAGTTGATCATGCAGGTACATGTGTTCAAGTAAGGACAGCCTAATAGTTAATGATGTTCAAAGCGAATGAAAACTAGAGTAATTTTGCCGAATTGGCACGTATACATCGAAAGAGTGGGCTCTATAGCAGCGCACAAATCAATCTCATATTTGTTGATATTATGGTGGGTAGAATTCATGGATGATGAAATGATGTCCACGTATATGTGCTCACCTCGCAGTGCTCTGATTAAACACATGTATAGTTGGATTATAGCGCACTTGTAAGGTAGAAAGACAGCTGTCATCTCACAGTCTAAATTGTGTGGCGTAATACAGACAGCACAGACACGCTGGTAGAGAACAATCACTTTGCTGTTAGACTGCGTACGAGCGATGTCAGCAGACTCCCACAATTTAGCTTCAAAGCAACTACTGCTGAGAAACCCCTGTAACCTAGGAGCAGAACCCTGTTATAATTGGACAAGGATCGAGCAAGGAGTCTATAATGAGGTCTTGTTTGGTGTCGTCACTTTTGACAAAAGTAGCAAGCGAACGCTAATCCCAAGCGTTTGCCCTAGTACTAGCTACTTGTGCGCTCAAGTGTGTCATCACAGATTATTAGCTATTGACCCCGAAATGATGGTTGAACTGCTAAAAAGCTTGGCAGCGTCGTTTATAGACTGCACTACATATTTATAGTATACCTACAGGCTCCGCCAAACGTAGCGCGGTAGCAACTATCAGTATTAGATTGTCATATTTATGCTGCATGCACCTCACCACGTATTGCAGCAACATCTCACCTTGAAGAGGTAAGGAAACGATTGGTAGAGCTGACCTGTGATGATGCGTTTGCGCGGCTTGCTACGAAATTGAACCCGCATGTCTACGCCCGAAAGCTGATATGATATCTTTGCGATCAGAAAACTGCAGCTTGTGCCAGCGTGCTTCGATTACTGCATTAACACTTCCATCTGAACACATATGCGAAGAATAGACGTATCCGTGATCCTGTATTTTCTCTGCCATAACATCTGCATTGTAGTATCCAATACAGCTTAAGGCGAACGCGAGCTCCCTTGCTGCCGCTTGCATTCATACCGAGCTGTTCCGATCATCCACAATGTATATTTGTTTTCCGTAAAGTGGGGAGTGCTCCTTCATCAGAATGGCTCGTGGTGGCATGACTGAAGCTAGATCAATAACGCTCGTATCCTGCGATTTAGATAGGGCATGTTGGGTTTACAAGGATGAGCTCCATCTTATAAGATGTCTTCAATATCATTGCGTTTCACCTAAGAAGTGATATTTTTCGATCTCAATTGCCTTGTTAGTAGTCCTTACTGAAACGTTTGCATGGGCGTTGATCAAGGCAGCACGTTGGTCAGACAGTGAATGCACTAGGTGACAGGTCCGCACGCATACAAGCGGGGGGTCTCGATATCTTCATATATTTGTTGTTAAATACAAGAAAGGTGTCTGAAGTTTTGACAATACTGGTATGTATGTTCTATCGCTGGCGCTATCATTGATCGGTTTGTAGCTCAACAAAGCTGAAACATATGACATGGATCTTCACGTAAGCTTCATGCATTTGCCTTGGTGAGCCAATTCGTATATATGACACGCACTGTTGAATAGAAATTTTGGGCAATTGGCAACGTTCCCAAAATTCGAAGACCACGAGTAGTCTTTCTTGTGTTTTAGACCTGCTAAGTCTCAAATCATCACAAGTTTCTTTTACGTGGCTCTTGACACAAACCTACGTACACGGCTTATTAGTATGACATTACTTCAACATGGGCGACAGTATATTATTGCTTGAACTCAGGCCTAACATTGACCTATCAGGATATTTACTTGTGAAGCGTTTCTCTTGATTGTCAGCAACAAGTTCACCACCGACTTCGTTTCCTCACTACGATAGTGGAGCTGCAACCACGCAACTTTAACGTCGAGCGCCTTACGTACGTCTGTTGTCGTCCCAACCCTGGCTACTTAATCGGATCGCCAAATCACGGGAACTTCATCAGTACGAAACCTGAAGGTAGCAAACGGCAACGTCCGGTCATTAGCTTGTAAGTCCTTCACGACCGCAAGATATTACAATGTACCTTTGAGTGCACGTAGCCTCCTCCAGTGGTGTCGTGTCCCCATATTGAAATTGTAAGACCCCAGCTTGAGCAATCATCGCACCGTTATCGATACAATAACGATGGTCCATTGCACAGACGCGGCCATTACGCTCCTTCGCCATGATGCCCATCATTTCTTGTAGTCGCAAGTTGCCTACGAGCGATGACGACAGCAGCAGTGAGTTTGACCGATTACAAGTTGAGTATACTCCTATCGTTTCCGACAACGGCAAAGACAATACTGATTTACATACATCCCACGCCACCAACAATGAGCACTTCTGACTGTCCACAATGTGCCATCGCACGTTCCGTAATTTCCACCTAACACAGTTGTCAAGAGCGTGCGGTCAACAACTTGTCATATTTTAGTAGAGCAGCCAGTCCACAAGCTGACAAGAGACGCACAAGCATCGCAAAAATCGTTTCTTGCAGCGAGTAGCACAAGTCTGCTTTAGTACATTCGCCAGATTGAATCTTGATGCTGTAGATACGACATACATGGTCAGACTTGCACATAACAAACCGCGGCACGACTATGACAGCATACTCAGCCTCTTTCTCGACGAACGTCGAGATGCCCGAGAACGATACATCCATGCCTTTCACGATATACGGCAGTTCAATGAACTTCTTGCCTCTAAATTGATTCACAACAGTCCGGATAAAACGATTTTACACCGACAAGAAGTGCCACATAACGATGAAGGCACTTACTCTCTCGCCAGCACTTCAATGTTGTATCCAGGACTCGGATCATTCGAAAGCTTTAGCACTCGCGCAAATCGGTCCAAGCAATTTCCGACAGCAATATCAATTGTCTCGCCAAAGATGCGGTAGCTGCACATTGCACTTCATTAGCTCCGGTGCTTCACTTGCTATCCATAATGTTCCAGCAAGATCCTCACCACTGCATCGAGTAGGCAATGACTTGCGTATTACCACCACTGACGTACAACACGGCTGGATTCGTCGTCTTGGCCACTGTCCTGCCCATCTCGATATCTGCTCAAAAATTTGCAGCCACAAACGCGTCAGCTCACTGGTGACTTGTACTCTGCAAAACCAGTCAAACTCATGTATCCAGGAGCTGGACAATAGCGTACGTCCAACGCAGTGATTGACGCCCACGAGCGGTTTCTTCCACAGTAACGACAACATGCGCGCGCACACAGCCGCCGAGCGCAGCGGACCACCCATGCCTGGACCTTTTGTGTAGCAAATACAGTCTAGCTCGTCTGGAGAGACGTTAGCCTCTACTAGCGCTGCCCGAACAATAGCCACAACGTGGTTCTGGTGATGCCACGCCGTCTCACGCGGCAGGAATCCGTGGCCTGGAGGTGTGATGTACGTCTTGCGAGGGTTGGACAGGATCTCTGTCTCACCATTCGTTCGGTACCAGAGTATACCTACAGCCAGTTTATTCGCACTTCCCTCGATGCCCATAGCCAGCACATGACCGTTTTTTCGCATGACTTTTTGGTATAATAATGTCCGGTAGTTTACACGGTGTTTCATTGGTCAGAAAAGAAAACCTGATGTAGAGTATATTTGTCCTCGTAGGTGCTGATATATGCTATGTGAAAGGATTAAGACAAGACCTGATAAAAAAATGACAGCGTTGCAGCACGTGGTGGCGTTCCTCGCTCTGTGCCACTCCGTTGCGGTGGACGCAGACTTTCAACAGTGTCTGGGAATGAACACGGACTTGATGCTTACAATGCCGCTTTGCATGGAGCTCTTCAGCATGTGCCAGTCTGGAGTGAACGAGCTTAATCAGAAGCTCCAGCTGACGGCTCTAGATGCGTACAAGGCTGTGAGTATTGTATCTGCTTACAAACCGCTTGCGACAAGACCAGGAGAATTCCAAAAGTCGGTATGATAGTGCAGCTCGCACCACTCTCTGACTGCGCTACAGCGGTCGTGGCTGAAAACAAAGACAGGTGCGACGAGAGTTGGTCGTGTGGCCATCTTTTGCAACGAATCGCGGCTATATCATAAGTAAATATTGTTCACTATTACATGTATCTTGTGCCAGAAGCTGCAATTTCGATAATCGAGAGTAGAGTTCTACAGCATTATTTTGGCACTTGACGTTGGTGTTAGCTGGAACTTGGAGAGCTACAAACGTCACGTGCTGTCGGGTAAGTTGTTGTCTCTCAGGCAGACGGGATTGTACTAATTGACGCAACTGTCTATATTTTTTAAATGATATAGACGACAAAAGAGCACAGATCGTGGCGGAATACGACAGTGATCAAGTCTACGGCAGCAAAGTTGCGATGGCTATGTTTGACGCGCGTGGTGCCCCCTTCGAGCTAGATGTGGATGAATCAGCGCCATGGACACGCAATTCTGTTAGTGCAGCTTCTGTTTTTGTTTTTCTACTATGCCTTGGGCTGGGTTTGCATCAACACAGACGCCTACAAAATGGCTACGTTCCGGTTTCTGGTACAAAAGAAAAGGCACTTGAGGCAAGGTCTTCTCCACGTCAACGGGAACCGACGGACCGGCAGTTCAATCGAGAGCCGAGCCGAAGAGTAATTAGGTTCAGCGATATGGCGTCAACGCTCGACGTGATTCCAAATGAGGCTATCTACGATTACCAACTATAACTACTGTGATTTCTTGTCAATTACGTTTTGTTGAATATACCGAAGTAAACCAGCAGCACGATGGCGATAATGATGAAACTGGCTGCGATCGACAAAGCCATCCTTTGGCGTTTGTTACGAGCAGCCATTCGACGCACGATATTTCCTCCGCGACGAGCCATCTCATTCACTCCTTTCACTTTTGCGTGTGTAGCTTCGATCTTCTCGCGGTTTCGGCCAAGCTCATCGCTAATGGCAAGCGCTATCATCATTTTCAACATCGAGAACAAGAGTTAGTATCCGCATGAACTGCACCCTACAGTGATGATCTGCCATAAAACCCATAGAAAGCGCACCAACTTCCTCCGTGTCCGCTATCTCTTTTCGTGCGACTGTCAACTTGTCTGTCGTGCCCTTCATTCTGCACAACACAAGCACCCAAGCAATACCACATCAGTTACTACATAATTGGCCACAAAACAAATACCAGAATACTTGTTCGTGGCAGCAGAAAGTCGACTGCGGTGGTCCACGGAAGTCTGCATCATCATACAAAAAGGGGTGATTTACAGTAAGAAAAAATTCTCGGGCAAGCGCTGTAAATTTAGCAGCTTCTCTCTCGTACCGCCTCGCAGTCCCGATCACCAAACAGCCCGTCACGTTCTTCATTTTCGCGAATTTTCTTGTGGTCTGCCGATAAAGACACCAGGCTTTTCTTGTACTGGTCCACCTTCTTCGATAGGTCTCGACGGGTCGCGGTGTCCAGACTCCTCACCTCCAGCTCCATCTGCTGAATCTACAGGAATGACACACGACAGCGTTACATTTCATCATCTCCAATACGCTAAACAATACAAATGTCGTACCAGCTGCGTGGCTTGAGTTAACAGGTCGCCCACGTGCACTATACTCGACTTCTTCTTGTCTGTCCCAGCAGCAGCAATGAGAGTTGAGGGCTAAACATCATCTCTTATACATATGTTGCAGGTAGAATAGGACGCCCAACCTATCTGCTCGTCATACGATGCGATCTCGCGCAGCTTCGTGGAGATATCGGTGGTTAAAGTGCGGTACTCTTCGTCATAGCCGTCAAAGATAGTCGTCATGCTGTGAGGCTTTTCGTACTGCACGACTAATTACCGGCTTTTTCTTTCGGACAATTATACCGGTATATCGACCAGATGTGTGGTAATCGATGTGGTGCACCTGAACAATAACCTGTGACTCCAAATATCAGGGCCCAGTTTCTCGCCCAGAAAAAGAGACAGCAGAAATACGCGTGTCAAGCACTTAGCTACGGCCACTTCACAATTTGTGTACAAAGTGTCAAGGACTGTCGATCGACTGGATTAGACAGCACAAGATGCGTCATGGGGGAGGGCGATTGCTATCTCTCTTACTCGTGGCTCTGACGGTACTAGCAGCTGCTGCCACAGCAGGTCCAGAGCCGAAGGAAGTGACGGCCGACATGGACGGGGACCTGCTGGTTCAGGACGAAGAGACGCTCGAAGCAGCGGACACTCTGGACGGAACAGAAGAAGCCGGTTCCGAGTCGGAACTTGATCCGCGTCTGACGCTCGAGGCCATGGAGAAGATCTTTGCCAAGTTATCGGCCAGGTGTCTCTTGGAGTTCCATGAAAACACTTCGGACCTTTCAAAGGTGTCCGATCGCTGTCGCATGGAAATGACGAGTCGCGTTCAGCGCTATTTGGCGCGTCTGGACAAGGAGGAAAAGGGAGAGACGGCGGAGGAGGAGGAAGAAGAACAGCAGCAGAGGAAGAAGAAGACGGGTGCAAAACCGCAGAAGAAAAAGCGTCGCAAGGGCAGGAAGCAAACGCGTGCTCGGCGGGAAGCTGTGGCGGCCCAGAGGAAGCAGGAAGAGTACCAGAAGACGCTGCGAGTCATTGTCGGCTTCGTTGTGACGTTCGTGGCCATCATCGCCGGTGCCGTGTTGGTCATCAACCGCAAGCTCAAGGCTGCTGGACTGTACTATTCTGACCCTTCTGCGAAGGCCACGTGCTGCAGCAACTAGGGAGGGGCTACTTTTTGGCCCAGCTGTTGAGCTGAAGCTGCGAACGATATGCATTTTACACTTGCTGGTATTACATGTCTATAAGTCTTTGCTAAATACCGACGATATCTGCTGCGTTCGTTTGTTCGTACAAGCTGCAGACCAAACTGATGTCATCTGTGCTGTTTACACGACCTCGATGGAGCCGTGTGTTGAGCCGTTCTTGGCTTTGTCGATCGGTAACACAATGAGCGGCAAGATTTCACCGTGCTTGGCTCCATTGACCGCAACGGCTGGATGTACTGGATCATAGTGCTCAGTGTGTCGCTCGGACAGGACAACTATGCCACCCACCGTCGAGACTATGCTGAAAGGGTAGACAATCAGCTGCCACCATGCATTCATGCCCGCAATCTCATGGAAAAAGACCACGCCCGAAATGGAGCCGATCAGAATCAGAATTGCCTGGTAAATTGCGACGAGGTAAAGCGCTTCGTACTCGCGCAGACCTTGGTCTAGCACGAAAATACCGCCGCTTGCTGTCGACAGAGCTGCTACAATGATAAGATAAGTCTCTGGGTTCGACCAAACAGCTCCACCCTCGCCAAGCAGCTCAATCGAGGCCTACAATCACGACAACAGTCAGTTAGTCAAGCCTAGAAGATCAAGTACGTGTAGTGTCGTACCAACGGCGTACCTTAAGGAAGAAGAGATTGCCACCGATGAGACCCGATAGAGCACCAAATGCAAACCTCCTCCAGCCGCTCTTCTGATGACATCTGCAAATGACCCATGCCAACTGCAAGGAAGAAAAGCCTCAGCTCCAATCCTTCATTCGAGGCACACTTGCCAAACGTACCGTTACAGCAGTACAGACTGCGAAAACAGCGTACTCGACGAAGACGCGGCTTCGAAACAACGCAAAGAGCTCGGTACTGCGATGTGTTGGCGTGTCGTGACTTCCAGACAGACCAACCAGCAGACACCCTAGCAAAATAACTGCTGAGCCTTTCAAGTCTTGTACCGACAGCTTCTCATCCAGCAGAGATGGCGACAGGATGATGTTCCACACGACACTAAAGCCGGCCATGGGCGCCAAGATTGACTAATGATCACAAAACAGCGCATAAATCACGCAGACAGAAGTCAATGAACACGTCACGTAGACGTTCATCAGTAGCATCGACAGTAGAAGCCACGGCCCTCACCTGCGCTGCGTACGCATAGCTGATGGCGTCGAGCACCGGGTTGAGCAGGAACACGCACACGGTGGCCGCCGCCTTGACCCACAGCGCCTGCGACGACGTGTGCGACAGCTTCAGCAGCACTTTGCCCAGCGTCCCGAAGAGCGTGGCCGCGAGCGAGAGCGTCACGCCGATGATCCAGAGCGGAGGCCCCATGGTCAGGCGACGGGAAGTGGAAATAACAGAGATCACACGTCGACGCGTGTTCGAGGACCGAGCGGAAGAGAGCGACAAATGCACGACCTGACGTTTGACTTAATCACTAGCAGTGTAGCCACTTTTCTGAGACCACCAGCTGTTCGGACAGTCTATCGTCCACACGAACATGTCGCAAAGTAGGTGAGCGGTCTATCGTGATCGTATGTTTAAAAATACGGGAACAAGCTCTGGAGCTCGCCCTTTGATAAAGTAAGTCAGTCCATAGAACTGAATTAACTTCTCTACATTCACGTCCCCATTTGGGTGGTTGGCGGCAAGGAAACGGGTTGTGCGTTGTGCATTGAGAAATGAAAGTGCTGGTGTATTGTGTGTGAAAGCTACTCACTTGATGATGTTTGATATTGAGCGAGTCGAATATGAGAAAAGGAAGACGGTGGATGATCCTGCATGGTAACGCCGCCAACCCTAAAATGCGACCGACCAGATCTTAAGATAGGGGAGCAGGCTCTGGAGCCCGCCCGTTGATTGCGAGCCCAAAGTGTGCAGCTATCTGATTAGTGAATGTGCGCAAGGTTGAATGCCGAACTCGTACTTACTGCGAGCCCGAAGGGTTGAAGCTATTTGTGAGTGTGCGCAAGGTTGAATGCCAAACTTTTAAATCGTACTTATCTGTGTGTCTCTGTGTGTGTGTGTGTCTGTAAATAACGAGGTTAGGTGGACCTGACTCGTACTAAATACGATCTAGCCTGTCCCCCTTATAGGTCGATTAGCATGATAGGTGTCACTCTTGGGCTAGGTCAATATTGAGATACACGCACCTAATTGGCTTAAAATCACTATAAAAAAATAAAGATGAATATGATCACATAAGCAAATGCTGGACGCTCATAAGCAATGGCCGATCGCGTTGCCCAAGTATATTGTACTGTGTTAATACGTACATTAACAGCATCATACTCATTCTTCAGTGTCTGCCTTTGTATAGATTTTTGCAACTTGATTCAGTTCTCCGAACTGAATTACTTATATCAAGAGGCGAGCTCCAGAGCTTGCTCCCCTATCTTCTGTGTGTGTCTGTGAATACCGCGGCAAGGTGTAACTTTCACGTATTTTTTTAAGTGCGATCTTACTTGTCCCCACCACATAGGTATATTGAAGCGGAGCTACCCTAACTCCTTAGTCAGAGGAAGACTTCTAGACTCGTAGAGTCTCTTAGTGTATCGAACGAAACGGGTATTAACTGAAAGGGTCCCAAGTCTTACATGTAGTGATACCCAACTCTAAGTGTATGTACAAGCTCGTAAGCTTCTAGTCCTGGTTCAGGGGACTACGACTCTAACGAATCACGTGACACAAATTCCCAAGAGTACTTAGCCTTAACTCAGGCACTTAAACTCTTACGACCACAGACGTCTTAGAAAGTCATGTGTCTGAAACTGATCAAATGAGGAACTGAATATATTTACTGATTTATAGCGATAATAAACCTCACTTACGTCTCTAACCTTAAAACTATGCTACCTAATCGAATAGTCCTCATCATAGTTCTTCTTGTGTACCACACCACAATTACGTCGCCTCTATGAAGACCCTATTACGATAGATATCCTCTAACCATAACTGATAGGGTACGGTATTATCGCTTAGCGTATGTGATACAAACGTACGCCTTATCAGTGACACTGATCACTTTCTGTGTGTACCACACCAATGTACCTTGTCATCACAACCGTTTGTGTAACCCCGTTACACGCTCCCCCACCAAACAGTCGATACCCCGAATCGACATTCTTCACCTTTCTCATTGAGATAGCTCGGAGAGAACAGATAACCTCACGGTTGTGTTCACGATACCTTGCGCATTAATGGCAAAGTCTTCGCATTCCTCCGAGTCTTTGGAAGACATCATACTAGTAGAGAACATCGTTGATTATGACAGTGACACTATCGTGGAAGAGAGTGAAATCCCCGAACCTGCCACGTCAGCGTCGTGCGAGCCTTCTCGCATAGCGCCAAACCCATTCCCGGAACGAAGCACGGCTCAAGCGCTAACAGCGTTGCGTGCCTCAACCACTCTTGATGAGTACATCATCACCAACAAGCTCGATGAGCAATAGCAACGCTATATCGAGGAAAATGAGAGAGCTAGACGTCTTTCTCAGACTAGCAATTGCCGTGGCGCATTCGGACTATCGCTTCAAGCCTTTGAGCGTTGATGAGCTGTTGCGAAAGTTTGCAAGGCAGCCCTTGACTACTTGGCCACACGGCGCGAGGCTACGACGTCTGAAGACATTGCCGAACGAGATGCTATCAGATAGAGATACTTGACGCCGAAGCGACGACGATCTCCGAAAACCAAATCAAGTTAATGGAACAAGCACGTGGTGCCTCTGTACCGACGCAGATAACGGTCCCGGTCGTTCTGTACCCAGGTGAAAGTGAGGCCGAGGATGACAGCACGTTCACTCGTTGGGCACATAGGGCACGTCGGTTGCCCAGCATGAGTACCCTTCGATCTAGTGCCTCCAAGGCCGACGTTCGGCTAGAGCGCAAGCTGCGCTATGAGTTTGCTAAGCTAAAGGCCAAAGGCCAGCTACGTTTGCTGTATCGCAACCAGTATGCAAAACCAGTTGCTGGTCAAATCACCACTGTTTGGACTGTGCAGACAGTCACAGGGTACTCGGTATTGACAAGTGAGCTATACACCCCCACACCTATTTGGTTGAAAGCGCGTTGGGGTACAAGCTGACTCGCAGCGTAACGCTCAAAGACGTCAACGGCATACGGGCAATCTTGCCGAAGGGGTACCTCAGACTCCCATGAGTTTTCAGACTCAGGGTATCCACGCCACTTCACCAGATACTGGTATTGAATTTTGTGACGACGCCGCTTCAGAAGTCTCTCCACATGGAAATGTAAGTTCCCTTGCTCGTCGAGCAACGCAGGAAGGGGTCGATGTGTCAGCACAGGCTCATGAAGACTTGGTGTCAGAGATGAAGCGACTACGAGAGTCTTTTGATCACGTGCAGACGGCACTAGATCAGTCTGTGACTGAGAGGAAGCAACTTCGGGAGAACCTTGACCAAGTACAACGCGCTCATGAACAGTCATCGACTGAGTTGGCTCGGTTGCTTGATCAGATGAACCGTCTCGGTTCGATCGACTCGGTCGACAAGCGACTGCGGAAGTTGGAGTACAAACTGCCACGGCTGGATGGCCAGGTGGAGCTCTTGACGAAGATGCAGCTAGCGGGGACGACGTCCCACCCTCAGGCGCAAGCACCTTCCGGTCCACGAGAGAAGGGTCATGATATGGCTTAAGCAAGCCAACGTAAAACACTGGGTGTGTGCGCAACTTGCGCGGGAGATTGAGTGTATAGGCAATAACCTTCTTTGCTATGACCGTAAACGGCCCAATGAAGCGCGGGCTCACCTACTTACAAACGTAGTGTCTGCCATTTTCAATACGGCAGACACTACATTTGTAGGTAGGTTTTTAGCATTTTTTTTTAGAAAGACTTGGTCTCCAACTTCATAAGAATCAATACATCCTCTGCCTTTGGCATCAACTTGTTCTTTTTGTTTGTCCTGGCTAGCAGCCATTGCATCACGCACATGCCGTAAGACACTAAAGCGTGTCGCGAGAAACTCGTTCAATTGTTTCTGCATGGTGGTAGGGCTGATTTCAGCAAGCTTGTCAGCAGACTCTCCCCTACCAAACCCAGAACCACGCAGTGGTAACTTGAGCGGAACGCGGGCGTGCGTGAGGCTATTCACATAGAAGGGAGTAAAGCCGGTCGAGGCATGAACAGCGTTGTTCAACGCAAAGTCAATAACCGAGAGCATCGAGCTCCAAGTCCGTGGCGACTCAGCACAAACACTGCGAAGAACGTCACCAATGACGCAATTAACTCGCTCAGTCGGACCATCGGTATGCAAATCATCCGCTGTGGACATGTCCAATCGCGTGCCAAGCACCTTGAAGATGGAAGTCCAAAACTTGCCTGTGAAGCGAGGGTCGCTATCAGAGATGATTGCTAGCGGCAACCCGTGTTGACGAAACACACGACCGATAAACAGCATAGCTGTACCTTTGCCATCGATGGAATCCGGCACCACTGCCAAGTGATCCATCTTGCTTTAACGGTCAACAAAGACCACAATTCCCGTATTGCCGTCACAGTCTTTGAGAAGACCAAACACAAAATCCATACTGATTGACTCCCAACACCCCGTGGGAACAGGTAAACTGGCGAGTGGCGTAGCCGAATGTGCCGAGTGTTTGACCCGCTGGCGCGATTCGCATGTACGCACGTATGTGCTCACCCATTTGTAGAGTTTGGGCCACCAGTAGTGTTGACTCACAGAGCCATAAGTCTTTTCCCGGCCCAAATGCCCACTGAGGGCAGTATCGTGGGTCTCAAAGAGAATTTAATACTTTATATCTTCATTGTGAGACACACCAATGCGAGCGGTATCCGCTACATCTGTGCGATCGCACAAGAGGCCATTATCGATGGAATTATTGATGTAGGCTGGCCCGCAAGCGTGCAGAAAATTGACTTTCCGATTCCTTGTATCTTTTAATCCCAAGGGCATGAAACAATAACACCCACTAAGGATCTCGTGGATATGCCACACGAATTAACTCCTTAATAGGAGACGTCAAAGTCGTGACATGAGCAAGCTCGTAATCAGGTCTGCGAGAGAGGGCATCTGCCAACACATTTTGCTTGCTTGGCTCATACTTCACCTCGAAGCTATATTCCGCAAAGAAGGAAATCCACCGAGCCATTCTCTGAGAGAGGTGAGGCAACTGTGTCGGCGTGCGTAATGACACAATATCCGTATAGACGACGAATGGCTTGGAGCCAAGCAGATGGACTCTAAATTTGACGAGCGCATATTTCATAGCAAGTAGCTCTTTGTCATGAACTGGAATGGTCTTTTTTAGCAGCTTTCATCTGACGAGATTCAAATGCGATAACTCGCTCGCGGCCTGAAGCATCTGTTTGTAACAGGGCGCTGCCGATGGAAAAGTCGGATGCATCGCAGACAACACTAAAAGGGTACTCAGGATTTGGCAACGCCAAAATGGGAGCATGGAGAAGACTCTCCTTGATTGGCCAAAATGCGTCGGCATGGGTGTTGTCCCAGCGCCCAGCGCCAATCTATGACCCTCTTAAGGATATCAGTTAATGGCCGAGCCATATCAGCGTAAATTTCACTGTATTTGTGTAAGTAATTGGCAAGGCCAAGCCACTTACGCAATTCCTTTTGATGCTTAGGAATCGTCCAGTCCACTATAGCTTTTACCTTAGTGGGGTCCGCTCGAAGGCCGCGCTTACCAATGAAATATCCGAGAAAAGGAATCTCCTCTGCACCAAAAATTCATTTAGACGCGTTGAAGTACAATTTATTAGTGCGCATGCACTCGATCACGGCTCGCAAATGACTGATGTGATTTTCAACATCTGACCGACCTTGTTTGGCACGAATATGGACAAAAATGCCATCAAAGTACGTCTGTACGTAATCCCGATGTGGGTGGACAAGTTGCGTCACCAGAAGATTAATATTGCCGGAGCATTAGACAGCCTTTGGGGTATCACCAGCCATTCCCATAGCATACCACTCGGAGTGCTCACTGCTGTAAGCGGAATATCACTCGCTCGCATGAGCAATTGGTAATATCCATCGGTCAAGTCTAGTTCTCTATACATATTACAACCAACCATGTTGTTCTGAAGAACATCCTTTCGAATAATGGGTGTCTGTGCCGGAATAGTAGCCGCACTAAGCTTGTTATAAGCATGCACAATACGTCACTTGCCGTTCGGCTTTTTGACACAAAATATCGGTGTCGAATGTGGAGATTTACTCTCACGTACCATTCCTGCCTCGTGCTTAGCACGGAAGAAGTCATCAATGACATCACATTGCTCCTTAGGCAAGGTCCACTGTCGTGTGACACAGTATTTAGTCCCAGGAACTAAGTCAATTTCGTGACGCACACCTCTATCTGGAGGTAGAACCGAGGGCGGGTCGTGGCACATCACATCTTGAAATTCCTTGACTAAGGAATAAAAGGGATCATGAGGGTCTTTCAATATTGCTGACCCACTACGCGCACTGAGTGCTGCTTTTGTGTTCTCCAGAACGGCTTTATCCAAAAGTGAAGAAGAGTTTAACTCTATGATGTCGGGTCGAATGAACCCACCTCTGAAAGGTCTCCATTCTTTAGCGAGTGATAAAACTCATCGACCGACAACTCTTCGACTTCTAAAAGCGAACTTAACGAGGATATAACCTCAAGGCTAATTTTACCATCACAGGCACCAGTTACTCCGTTGACGCGTGTATACAGATGACAGTCATCATCACTTTGTGACACAGCACACGATGTGTGATTCGTATCTCTCTGATCGATACCGTCATTGAACATAATTTGCTTTTAACCAGAGCTGACGTCACTATTGACATCCGATAGCGAGTCATTGTACATGACGTCGTCATCACGTGGATTACGTGCCACTTCACGTGCATCCGCTGAGCCGGGCTCGGGATGCCTTGATATTTCAACAACAATGTTACTATTAAAATTCAGCTCGTCGCTATCACAGCCAACGTCACTCAATGGGTACTTACGTGCCACTCCACGCTCATTTTATGGGTTCAACCCTCAATGAGATGACCCTTGATCATCAATGCTTTCAGCATTTAGTACGTTGCTCTCACAACGACTACCACTTAACGGAGTATGTGCCACTTCACTATCACATATCGAGCTTTGCTCTATACTCATGTCTTTGATATCGTCATAATCAACTACATCTGACATTTCAATGTCCAGCACACTGACATTGTCAGCCGTGGCTCGCGCCAATAACGCTTCTGATTCCTAGCAGAGGTGGGTTCTCTGACTCTCCAAATCTCCGATAGAGGTGGTGCGCGTGGCGCCTAATGTTTTGGACCTCCAGTCGATCCATGATTCATGACGCTCAAACCAAGCCATACCAAGAATGAGATCATATCTCGAGTCCAAATCAAGGACTAAACAGCGTTCGATACTATCAAAATCGAAAAACTTCACACCCAAGTTCGCAGGAACTTCGGGTGCAGTGACTAGACTTCCTGTCGCCAAGCGAACAGTGATCATATCACCCTTGTGCGCTTCTAGCGCCTCAACATAACGTGGATTGCCTTCAAGGAAACATCTTCTGACATAATTACCGGATGATCCGGAGTCAATCAACATCGACCAGGGTTTGTCGAAGCCTTTTACAGTCGCCTTTGCGACCAACAAGCCTGGCTTGTATTCACGTCCCGTGTTAGATTGCACGGGACTCCTTGGGGCTAAACCCAGCTCGCCACTACCTCCTAGAAGATCAAAGAACGTAATTCTTCCCCAGCAGGGCGCCCTGTGCCTACTGGGAATCTACGTTTTCCCGCACCGTACCAGACTTCTGTAGAGGCGGGAGTTCGGCCTGAAGTAGCCTGGCATGCCCTGCGTAAAGGGCAACTAGGTCGCAGAATCTTTGTGCTTCCGCACGTGAAATACCGTCGAGTGTTTCGATGCTGTTCCACAGCTCGAAGCGCTGCTTCTTCGTCCGTCTCGGCGAGACTGAGGTCCATAGGCTCCGGCCTTTTGAATAAACTAATGAGTTCGCCGAGTTTGGGTTGTACCCATGGGTGCCAAAACGGGCTGCCTTAAAGGTTGAACTCAGCGTTCAACGCGATATCTACAGCCGGCTCAAAGGAGGTGGTTGTACCCGGAATACTTCCGTTTGAGTCACGCCCGTACGAATACCTTCCATGAAGATGGTAACGAAAACCATATCTAGTAGGGGATCAAGCTGCATGGCAGCGATTAGAGGTTTCAGCTCCTAGACATTGTCCGATAGTTCTTTCTTGCCCTGACAGCCAGATAAGAAACGAGAACGCACTCGGTATGCCTGATTAGACGGAGCAAACACCCGGGATATTTGCTGTTTTAGCAAATCCCATGTGGGAAAAGCCTCGTCTATCGATGTGCTGCATGTGAGAGCCCATTCTCTGGCTCTACCACCTAGTTTTAAGATAGTCATCCCAACTTGCTGTTGCTCCGACCGGAGCATAGCGGACTCATGGCCATTTCCGCCTCTCTGATCCACAGGCGAAGATTATATCCTTCTTTTTCCTCAATTATCTTTACAGTCAAGACAAGGGGGCGAGCCCTTGGCTCTTCATCGGGTACGGAAACATACCGAATAGGCATAGCTGATGCCAAACGGTCGTGCAATTGCCCAATCAAAGTGGACTCGAACTGCATAAAAGCATAAAGAAGTGCTCGAATCACGTCAGGACCTTGTGCGAGGATTAAATCCACTTGTTCGTTACTGACTAGCGCTTTGAGTTTCTCCAACGCTTATCCCTGGGTCTCGGACGGGTTTATCTTTATTTCCATCCTTATAGAGGAACATTCTTTAACAGACTCAGGTGTAGGTTGACTACAAGTGCTATCAAGTGTATCGGAGCTACCCTAACTCCTTAGTCAGAGGAAGACTTCTAGACTTGCCGAGTCTCTTAGTATATTAAATAAACGGGTATAAACTTAAAGTGTCTCAAGTCTTACAGTCTTAATGAGACTTATCTCTAAGTTCCTTAACAAGCTCGTAAGCTTCTAGTCCTGGTTCAGGGGACTGCGACTCCAAAACATCTCGTGGCACTAATGCCCAAGAGTACTTAGCCTTAATATATGCACTGACTCTTACGACCAAAGACGTCTTAGCAAGACACGTGTCTTAGATTGATCAAAAGGGGAACTGAATGTATTTACTGATTTAAAGCGATAATAAACCTCACCTACGTCTTTAACCCTAAAACTATGCTACCTAATCGAATGGTCCTCGTAGAGGATCTTCTGGTGTACCACACCAGAACTACGCTGCATCTCCGAAGGCCCTATTACGATAGATACCATCTAACCGTAACCGATAGGGTGCGGTATTACCGCATAGCGTATGTGATACAATACTACGCCTTATCAGTGAAGCTGATCTCTTTATGCGTGTATCACACCAGCGTACCTGGTTATGATAACTGTTTGTGTAACCCCGTTACACTTTTGCAAAGTGTGTATATCGCAGAGTATCATACCCCGGCGCACCTTCACGTGCGACATAGGTGACAATACGATGCACATATGACAAATGTTATTTGTAAAGCACTTGTAAATTGTTACACGCAATGTAAAGTGATGCATCGATCTGGCGTCCTTAGCTCATTTGCTGCATGCGCTACTTCTAAGCATACTGATTCTTGCAATAAGACGGCAACATGTGTCGTCGGTCATAACTAATCTATTGACAACGGGTAGCTATTCTGATTACTTACCATGTTGAAGTTTGCCAGTCGATATACGAGACGTCTAACATAGCTAATGTAGTCTTTCACCAATCTACCACGCTACCTCGTCTGTACAAGCTGTATGCCAATCTAAATGAATATCATCGACTTTGAATCCATAGACAGTATCAGATGAGTCTGGCTGTCTACAAGCACACATTGTGTGACACTTTAATGAGCATACGCAACGAGTGGAAAACCGCCAGCCTATAAAGCTGATTAGTACAGATTAACTACTCGAGAGATCTTGTCGACACTAACACACGACCTAGACGAAGCTGTTAGATAGCATTGAGTACCTGATGGATCTGAGACCATCACATTTTCTTACCACGATCTCGAGTGGGATACGAAGTACTTATGTAATTTCCATATCAATTTTCGATCGAAGGAGTTCATGAAGTAATTTGAATCACTAAGAACCAGGCTTACGTGCAATGATGTCTGTGCGTCAACTTTGCACAGTGAAGAACACGCTACCGCATACCTCTACTAGGATCAGACACTAACATTTCGCCGAAGCGTGGTCGGACTACATACGCTTCCAATGATTGGAAGCCCTGCCTTGAGAATTCCTTGGGAGTCTGCGAGTACGAAATGTGATTTTAGGGACATGCGCAAGCTCTATCAATTAGCTTTGTGTACAGGTATCCAATATATAAGTAGGGTAAATAGAAGGGAGGAAACCACTGAGCTACATCAAGACATATTCTCTTAAAGAGAGTTTGACGCTAACGCCGATGACGAGGGGGTGGCTACTCATATGTTACAACACGAAGTTTTCTGGCGTTCTGCTTTCCAGCACATTCGTGAGTACGTTAAATTTGCTTCACGGCAATGTCGCAAATACTCGCGCAACCTTAAACTTCTTATCAGCTGGAATCAGTTGGAGAGATTCGGAGAAATTCGGACAAACCAACGTCACGAAGGGACAAGTCACTTCAACGAGCCAATGTGCGTTCATAAAGAATCGGCCAACGATACACAGTGGCACATCTATCCAACACGTACCGATGCACCGCTTAAAGTTCACTTCAGAAACGGCTGGATGGGCTTTGTAGATATCTGCAACAACTCAGGTGCACAAAATACCTAACTGAAGGCATCTGCTTTCAAACGTTGTAATTATCATGGTCTAGATGCGCTTAATCTCGACAAAGGTTCGATCTGGCACAAAATGGGCACATTTGTCGTCAATCGCGCTCTCGATATTGTCGTTTGACAACGGGAGGATGGATATATGCGCAAAGGTGCCACCGGACTCGCCCTTGCACAGCTGACCCGGGTTAATACAAATGGAGTCTTTTGCTCGCTGTAGGTATAAGACGCAATCGATAAGAAATGTTAGTAATCATTCTCGGTGCGCAAGTATTGTAGAGAACGTACCCCACAAAAACGATTCAGGACTGAAGGGAGCAGCAGGATATCCGGCGTCTCTTCAATCTGAAACTGCTTCGTATAGCGCAGATCGATAGGTGCTTCGCTACTAGGAGGTGGGGGAAATATTGGGTAGTAGCTGTGCAACACATATCAGGGGAACATCGTTATACGTGTACGGGTCAAACAGTATACTAGGTAATTGGTGCGAACATACAAATCGAACCTTCGCTGGTCAATAACCTGTTCACATAGCCGCAGCAATCGATTCGGATCACGACTTTGGGCTCTGCAGTAACAATATTGGTAAATACTTAAGATCCACTGGTCAAGACACAATATATACATATGCTCACACACCTGTACAGTTCGTTCGAGCTCAACTGAACAATCACGTCCAAGGCAGACGCTCCAAACACAACCCCATTTATAGAAAACGTGCTAGGATTAGACATAAAATGGACGCGCTGCAATCACATATTCACAATGACGTTTAGCTCTGCGAAGCCGCCTTCAACAACACTTCCGTACCTTGGTGTACTCGGGCGCCTCAAATGCTTCACACGCTTTCTTTTTGTCCAGCGGAGGCTGCGGGTATACGTAATGGTGGTTGGCGTCTCTTAAGGATGGAACGAGCACAATTTGGATCCGCTCGTCTTGTGCCAGCACTTTGTTTAGCAGCGTCATTACTATAGCGAGCCACACCGTTTGCAATATCGCATACAGTTAGTCAACACAGCGATCAACCTGCCCGAAGCCTAGGAACAACCTTTGAACAAGAAAATCTCGTCAAAGCTAAGCATCATGCCGTCGTATTTGACCAACCCGTCCTTGAACATTGAGTGCATTGAATCAATGAACGGGCCAACCTACAAATTTGGCAATGTCAGTTGGTCCCTTCCGCCAATTTAGTTGCGCCAGCACTTACAAGCACAAGCACATCGGGCTTCTGGTCGATGGCAATTTGAAGAAGATCATTCAGTGGCAAGTAGTCCACATTGCTGGAAGTCGTGAATGGACCACAAGCAACAAGCACACGGACTGGCTTTCCGCGCTCAGTGTGGATCTCTTTGATACGCGCGGGAGAGGTTGTAGAGGGCGGCGTCGGAACAGGCTGCAGTTGCGATAAACAAACAGTATGACTAATCACTACCGTGTAAATGTATCAGCAACAGTACAGAAGCTACCTTACCTCAAGAAACCTCCGGACTGCCATCGGGGAACGCGTATCCGAAAAGACACCTTCCAGTGCAACAATCTGCGCACACCATGTCATCCTCATACTCTCGATTCATAGCAATTCCATTGCTGCAACTAACCTTTCCGGGGAAAAGCTGAAAGTTAGGAACTTTACTCAAGTCGAGGAGCACGCGTTGTCCCCCGCAAGTTTTCCTTGATCCTTCAATCTGCACAACGCTCGAATTCAGCTTGCCTTCAGCTGCCTCACAGACGATACGTCCCACTACCGTCACTTGCGCCGGCGATGGATCTCCCACCGGCTTAAGCTCTTCTAGTTTGAACTGTTCTTTTACCAGCTCCTCATACTCGACCAGCTGTTCATCTAACGCAATTGTTCGTTGAAACTGTGGTGTGTACATGTACGTCGCATTAGGGGACTGGTTACGTGACGGAAAGGGCAATGCAATAGTGACGACACATCCTGCACCAGCGTCCAGTTCTTCCATCTGTGTTTTCAAGTGCGCGTTGAATTCCGACACGGTCTTGCCAGCGTCCAAGCGATTCTCATAGTTATTGATCCCAGGTGAAAACTGCATCGTCGAAGGAGAGACAAACTCGTTTGTGCGTTGTACTTTGTTGCTTCCTGGGGGACTCGAAAATGAACGTGCATGGTGCTTTCCTTCAGGCGACTTGATAGTGTACAGTGACTCAAGTCTGTCCTGACTTTCGGTCTCGCGCTTCATCACGGGCGTCTTCATGTTGCGACGATGCTGTGAGGGAGCTGTGGTCGCTTTTTCTTTCGTCTTCAATTTCTGCTGGTTGAGATACGAGCGAAATGCCACGAGGTCGTCAGTCGTAGCGGCACCTACGAGCTGCTGGTTCATCGAATAAGCATCCCACTGCGCGGCCATGTCTTCTGAGCTCAATCCAAACTCCTTGCATATAGACACGCATGTACTGGTTGCATCTTCATTGAGCTCCAAGTCGCATGCTGCAAAAGCTGCGCGAATGGCAGCGACGTCGACGCTCATCAATCCAGTCGCTTGTTTCGATCACTGGGCAAGCGAAAAAAACGGCGCCAAACGTTTGGATTGGTCAAAAGGCATTTTGGACACCACAAGTTCTTAACAGGTGTTTCACACGCGTTGGGTTAAAGTGTAGAAGATTAGAACGAAACTTGACTGTTTAGATGAAGCGAAATCTGCGACTTGTGACGTGGAATGTTAATGGACTGCGCGCAGTCTTGCAGCGTCTAGGACAGCGTCTCCAGCCCTTTCTCCAGAGCTTTGAGGCCGACATCATGTGTTTCCAAGAGACAAAAATAACTCGCTCCGAGCTCGATCAGGAGCTCGTGCGGCCTCCAGGTGATGATGCTGCTGTATCGAATAGAGTGCATCATGTTGAAGCTCAAGGATTTATGCTACTGCAGGATTTGACGCCTTTTACTCCTTCTGTCGACATCGTGGAGGGTACTCGGGTGTTGTGACGTTTGTCAAAAACGACCTGCCAACTGTCGCAGCCGAAGAAGGACTGACAGGTTTATGGCAAACCAAAGACAGCGTGGGGCACCTTGGAACTCTGCACAATGGGGTACTGAAGAGCTTTGAAGGTGCTCTCTAGCTGCACTTTTAGATTCAATTCTGATAACTGGGATGAATGTCGTTGTCGGGACGATGACTAATTTTTCAGCTTTCGCCGAAACTCGTGCACGATTTGGAATCCGAGGGACGCTGTGTCATTACGGATCACCAAGCATTTGTGCTTGTGAACACGTATTGTCCAGCACTGGCATCCTCGGATCGCTTGGAGTACAAGCTTTACTTTCACGCATTGCTGGAGGATCGGGTTAAGGCTTTACGAAAGGCAAACAAACGTGTTGTTGTCGTGGTTCGTTGTACGCTTGTCGAGCGCTTGCAGCTGCAGAATGTTGACCTGGGATCTGTTTGCTTACAGGGTGATATAAATGTTGCGCACCGAGAAATTGATCATTGTGATCCGGATACGCATCGGCCTGGTGGTAGTTATTTTGCGGATCATCCGTGCAGAAGGTGGATGGACTCTTTTCTTGTACAAAAAGAAGAGATAGATCAGTCCGCTGTGGTTCTTGCTGATTGTACAATACTGAATGAGCACTCTACTGCTAAAATGGTTGATACTTTTCGGCATCTACACCCTTATGAGGTTGAGGCTTTCACGGTGCGCGACCATTGTGTATACCCCATTATAGTATCTGAATTGAGAGTACGGTGGTCTCAACCCTTACGTACACTGTTACTCCGCTAGTGTTGGAACACCGTGACGGGAGCGCGTCAAACAAATTACGGAACCCGAATTGACTATATCTTTGTAGACCCTGTTTTTCTTGCGTGTGTAGATTCTTGCAGGTACGGTAGATTTCGATATCATCACTTGGATTATAGCTGATCGACAAAACTAATTATTGCATGCCTAGTCTCGAGCCAGAACGTATCGGATCGGATCATTGCCCAGTGGTCATGTCTTGCGTTGTGGATTTCGAAACTGGTGACTCCGGCACAAGTTGCGGAGGTGGTGCAGAACTTTGTGCCAAAAACTTCGTGGAATTCTCAGGTATGCAGCAAAGTATCCAGGCGTTTGTTGTACGTAGGCAAACTGTGCCGGATGGTCAAGATATTGCACATGGCTCGGAAGACTTTGCGTCGGCACCCTCACGAGCCTTTGGGTCTGGAAAACAATCTAGAAAGCCGATAAAAAATCGTGGCCAGCAGTCGATAACTTCTTTCTTTTATGGTGCAATGACGAAGCCAAAGACGGCATCGCGGATCGAGTACTCCGGTAGTGAAGAAGAGCCGCCCGTATACCATATGCTCGCTGAACAGTCAGCAAAGCGTAAACGAGTTGAAGAAGGGAAGCTGGAGTGGCAGCATGTTCTCAGTGGACGACCGTCACCAACACCAATGTGTTATTGCGGGCAGCCTACTGTACTCCGGTCAGTTGTAAAGGTGAACGAAAATTGGGGCCGCAAGTTTTACGTCTGCACCAAGCCAGCGGTAAGGTCAGCGTTGAATCTAGCCGATTCATGTCATACTAACACAAACTGTTTCGTGAACAGGGTGAGAAAAAGAATCCTGATGCCAGATGTGATTTTTTCAAGTGGGCTAACGACAAAGGAGCTAAGAAGTCAAAGATGCCGTAGCCCGAATTTGTCGCAAGACGACGGATTCATACATGGCAATCGCCTGCACTCGCAGTATATTTCTCTTTTGTACTTTGCGCTATATAAGCCAACACGTCTCACTCTTTTCCTTGTTAGCAATGCCTCTGTGGCCACCCAGTCAGTTAGCACATCTAAATTGCAAACATGGCTGACTCAAACCAAGTGTGAGCGAGCGCTTCCGCAGCAGTGAGCCGCTTTGCCGGGTCACGCTCCAACAGACGCTGAACCAAGTCCTTGGCGTCAGCGCTTATAGTCTTCCACACACGATCCGAGAAATCAGCATCTTCCTCGATACACATATGCGGTGGGTAAAATGGCTGGTATCCGGTCAACATCTCGAAAATTATGATTCCTACCGACCACATGTCCACCGGCTTGCCGTACGGCTGCTGCTGTAGCAACTCAGGAGCGATGTAGCCTGAAGTACCCGTCACTTTGGTGAACGGAACCTTGTGGACATCACCGGTGAGCTTAAAAAAGCGAACGTCGGGCACCTTCACCGACAGTCCGAAATCACACAGCTCGACACTATAGTCGTTAACCTTGACGTCAGCGTGAGGGTCCTTAATTGACTTTATAGGGCTTGGGCGTCGCATGACGGGAGAGTTTTCGCCATTATCTTGATTTGCGGTCTTGGCGTCACTCAATAAAATGTTGTCTGGCTTCAGATCACAATGCAGCACGCCCATATCGTGCAAGAATACAACAGCACGGGCAATTTGCTGTGAAAGCTTGCCAGCAAGTGCCTCAGGAAGCATCCGCTTTCGCTCCATCAAAGACTTCAGATTACCCTTCGTTGCTTTCGCCATGACCAGGTAAAGAAAATCAGGCGTCTCGTAAACCTCGTACAGCCGAACAATGTGCTTATGGCGCAAGCGCAGATGAATCTCGATCTCTCGACTCACAGCGTTCTTCGCCGCCTCGTCGCGCAGAAAGCGCTTGTGAATCTGTTTGATCGCAACTTCCTTTCCATTGACGCGACGAATAGCAGGTTTTACAACAGCGTAGGAACCATCACCCAGCTGGTCTTCCCCAACCAATTCATACTGTTCCGTGACAGCTTTCTCGTGGATAAAATAGGGTTTTGGTTGGTTGTACTCATCCTCGCTGTCGCTGCCGTGGTCATCATTTTTCAGGACTTGAGCCGTCGAATCGCGTATTCCTGTGCGGTGGATCGCCATGATACGAAGTTCGTCACCATCGTTCAAGCGCCGGGCTACAAATGGATTCGCAGGAATGCGAGGGGCAGCCTGGGTGTACTCATCATTTACGTCGTCATCATCGTTGTCCTCGCTGACAATGCGCTGCAATTTCAACTCGGCAGGTTCCCTGCCCTGTTTGCTCTTGACCTGAACATTCATTCGCTCCGATTGTGATGAGCGTAAGCCAACTTTCCTGAAAATACCTTTACCCGTCGATATGAAACCGTCCGTCATCTCCGCGTAGCCCGCCGACTTGCTGAGCTCCGCGCGGCCATAGCTCGGAGCAAAGAGTGATCGGATCGATGACACTCCCCCGCTTTCCGTATTGGTGGAAGCCAAGCCAGCCGAGTTCATGGGTTTCTTGTATGGCAGTCGGCGAGGGGGTAAGCCACCAACCGGTGGCGGCACATCATACTTGTCCGTAATGGACAATACATTCAGCGGTAGCGAACGAGGCGTTTCCTTCTGCTCCAGAGCTCCAAACTCCCCTTCGCCCACATCACTGTCATCAAAAGTGCTGTATTCAACCCCATTATCGTGCTTGCTGTTTGGTGAGTTTGTCTTATTCCCATTAAAGAACGGATCGGCATCTCCGTCGCTAAAGCGGCGTGGACGCGTCATCAAGTCAGTGTCAGGAATGCATCGCGAGTCACTGTACATGCGATTCATGTGCGAAGGTTGCTGCAGTGACGCAAAGTCGTCACTGTCCGTAATATCCATGGCCACAAACGAACGCAGCGACTCCGTGTCGGAGTAAATGCCTTCGGCAGTCATGACCCGACGACAAGAAGCCAATTTGTGCAACGGATCATAGTACCCTGGAAGTGAATGAAAGATACCCGTGAGCGGATGATGGCGGAACTTCTTGCGCTCTTCGAGCTCGGCCATGTCGACAATGTCACTGGAAAAGTAGACAGCACCACGGTTTCCAGCGCTGCAAAGAGTGAAGAAAAAAATCAAACAGAAGAGAGACCGTCAAGAGCTATAGAACAGTAATTATAGGAGAAATTGATAGCAGGGGGGCGGGAAACACGCACCTTGGTGCATGATGGAACGTGCCCACAAAGGGATTGTACGAGGGCAGCTTCGCAAACACGTTGTGGGAGACCACGACCACGCCGACATTGGTCATCTCGGGTGGATGCGCTGCTCGGGATGCTTCACGTCTGGAAGTGGGAGGAGCGACGTCGTGACTCGTGGACGCGGCTTCGGCTTGTGTGGCTCGGGACTTCTCCGTTTGATGCTCGAGGTCGAGCGACTCGACAACACGCCACATCATGGACAGAGAATGGGAAAAAGAGCCGGCCGGTTTCACTGCCGTTTCGTATGGGGAGTCATTTGTCCAATCAAGTCCAGTAGGTGGAAAATTTGAGCAGACGTGACTGCCACGTTTTGAAAGAGGAGGAGCTACTGCAACGTTGGTCGACAATTTGTTTGGTATTTGAATCGAATACGTACGTTAGGTACAACGAACGTGGCTTTTGTAGGATCAGGAACTTCACCTCGTATAAATTGACAGTCTGAATGACTGCCAATAAGCTTGTGTATTGCCGCGCTAAACGGTAGGGTAAACCTACGACTGCGGATGTTTTGAAGCACAAGTCAATTGCATAGAAGTTTTCTCATTGATACAGTATGTTTGTGCCGCACAAAACTTCACAAGCAAGTTCGTTGGTGACAGCAACAGTCTAGCATGGGCTTCTTATATTCCGCAGGAGACACATGGAGTCTGGAGACTTAACGTCACCGTCACGCGCACAACAGTGTTACAATGCAAGAAGCGTGCTGTCTGAGAATGGGTGCTTGACATTATTACAGCCCTGTCATGGTACTGGACAGAAATCGGTGAGGTAGTCATGTTCCAAAGTAGGCCATTCGTAAATGACGAGCCGTCTGTTTTGTTTACATAGTCCATCTGGACTTGCCAATGTCACATTTCGCGCATAGAGCACGCAGCTGGATGGATTCATAGCGGGTTCTTTGCATTGCGCATGTGCATATGGCGCAAACTCTTGCCTACCTTGACAATGCAAAATAGAGAATTCATACCAAAATGTATTATGGGACCACTGCGCCTACGCTCGATACATTCTTGACTGTGAGAGCGTTATTTTCAACACTAGGTAAGATTTTGTCGCAGTGAATATTCGCAAAACATAAAGTATACCCCATCTGATTAAAGGGGTAATTGCTTTTACCGCCCCGACTCGTCATCCGGATTTGTCAATCATTTGAGGTAAGGGCGCTGTGTGATTGGTCCGACAATTAGATGACGCATACCCGTCGGAAAAACTCTTGACAGCGACAAGTCACGCGTGACTTGTCGCGACTGATTTGACTTCCACGCTGCGCCTGTTATATGAGGGAAAGATAGGACAGGATTGCCTACTTAACATCATTACCGTATGCAAGATCCTGCAATTTCTGAGCCAGGCTAGCTACGCCAGTGTCTATATTCCATCCACCGGTAGTTCGTGGCTCAGCACTTTTTATAATACCCCTCTTTGTTGCGCTCCTGTAATTTTGTATGCATCCAGTCCTAGTTGTAGCTAATGTCAACAGGTGCCTGAATTTGCCTAAAGCAAAAGGGAATTGTTAGCTTCACTTCCTTTTTGGCTAGATTCACTCCCTTTTAATTCGTTAAGTAAACACACGAAACAGCCAATTGTGATTGGATAAATTTATGTGTGAAACTTTTCCGTTTTAGTATACCATCTAACATGGTACGTTCTCGCTGTAACTAGAAGTTACGGTGCGGTAGTGTATTCACCTTAAGTCCGTACCTGGCACGATGCATGTCTACATGCTCAGCTCCCTCTTCATTGTATTCAGATATCTGCACATACAATTTATTATAACGTAGTCGCTTTCTCCCGTGAGCATGTCAAACCACGTCGAGAAACGACGCAGTTAAAACTTGTTGCGAGCGGGAAACCGCCACGGCAACTCTACATCACAGGATAAATGTTGGCACAATTTTTAAAAAAAAAATGTATTTGAGATGGATGTGCGTGCGGAAGTAGTTTGCACGTAAACGAGAATTGAAAGGGTCTCATCTTCCAGCTATTTTATAATGCTGATAAGCAGATAAATGGCAAAGTTCAGTTTCGCGTGATGTTTATTAAATCCTTGTCCATCGTCTTTATCTTGTAAACTCGATCTTGATGCTGCTAAATCTCTGGAACCGTATGTAGTATGGTAAAATGTATCCATTGCCATTACCGCTGTCCTCGTCTTCTTCTACTTTTTCGTTCCTGTCTTTTTTATTCCGTTGGTGATTAAATGCCTGTTCGTTCAATTCCATTCAAAGCTGCACGTAACTTTCGTAACTTTTTTAATACCAGGTGGGGAAAATAAAAAATTGCCCCATTAAATCACGAAAATAAAAACGCCTTTGATAAATAGAAAATAAAAAAGGCCCCATATAATGGGAAAATAAAAATACCCCATTTGATTACGAAAATAAAAATGGCCCACATAATAAGAAATAAAAAATGCCCCAGATAATTGGAAAATAAAAAAGGGGACTGACTCGGTAGACACCCTCTACTTACTACACAGACGCCCCCTGGATAACAAATATCAAAATTATCTTATAATGCCATTGCCCGCTGAAATTATCAAAAATTAGGGAGATAGTCGCAGTGCGATACAGAATGTTAGACCCTCCTCACCTTACCACAACCCACGTTCTATGTATATTTTTTGTGATCTCGCCTTAATTTTGCATAACCCTCCTTTCTAATAGCATGTTTCAGTTGTATCCCAGAGACACTCACGGCTAAAATTACGTGGCCATGAACATTGATAGGGAAGAGCAAGAGGTAGCTAGTGGTAAAAGATAAATAAAGGAACGAACTGCGCTCTGCACTTTTGCTGAGAGTTTAGAACTGGCTATTCAATCTTATGTTTGATCCACAATAAAAACTTTCTCTGTACGTACTGCACAGATGCCTGAGCCATCGCTAATCGACACTATCACTAAGTCTCTAAAGGGTACAGAGAATGCAATTATCTAACATGGTAATGTTCAACGATATGCAACGCAGCTGTTGAGATTGAAGTTGTCAAAGTGAATTGTAGAATGCACACAGGGAGATTAAAGTTTACAGGGCGGCATTGTCAATCACCAATTATTTTCGCTCTGCTCTGTACCTGGAGATGGTATAGCAGCGTACCATAACACACCGGCGAAACGTCTACATCAGTATTAGTGAAAGAGAAAATATGTGGTGAAGTAGCTGGATATCTGCATCAGTGTAAAGTTTCTCATCAACTTATCGTACCGATATCTGGCGTTGGTAAGGCTGCCGGTGCAGCTGTCAAACCTGCGACGAACCGAACGACAATACAACATCATACACATATACTAAAATGGAGTTAACAAGTACAAGAGGGATGACCACAATAACGTACACTGGATGCGCCGGCGCTGTCTCTGTGGCTTACAAGGAATATTGTAATGTTCATCAGGAGTGAAAAGTCATGTATTAAGTTTCAGGGGGATACCGGCTTAGTAAGACAATTATAATATCTTTTATCCAGGGGGTGTCCACGTAGCTAGTAGGGAGTTTCTACCTAGTCAGTACCTAAAAAATGCCCCAGATAATTGAAAATTAAAAAAATGTCCCATGTCCTAGTATACTTAAGCTAACGTGGTACACATAAAAGTTTATATCTTTAATTATTTCTTAGTTTCCTTTGAAAGGCCGTGCTCAACCCCGCCCTGCAGGCGGAGCCGTGTAGGGGGTTCATCCGCGAGCGTGCTGCGCTCGCAGC
>JH598093.1:0-52315 GCA_000173235.2 Hyaloperonospora arabidopsidis Emoy2
TACCATCGCACTTCGCCGCTCTTCGTGTCCCGAATCACCGGGATCGGCATCTTCGGGATCGGCATCTTCGGGATCGAAAAGGTCAGATCGACTGAGATGCGATCGCACCGACTCCATCTCAACATCTGGGGTATATGTTTCTTAGACTCTTGCCGGCTTGATTCTTTGGCCAGGATAGATCGCTTAATACGCTTGCTCCCTTTTTTTCTTGCTGAAAAGGTTCTATGGCCTCATCAAGGTACGTCCGCAAGTGTCCTTGCATAGTCTACGTCATCTCTCCTTTAGCGCATGTGATCGTCGATTGCGGTTCGATCTTGATCGTCTCAACTCCCGTCAGGGGGTTCAACTTGTTATATAGCGATCGACACGCGTACATCACCTGATCTTGATCGCACTCCAGCAGTTTGTTCGCGTCGAACACTCCAGCAACGTATCCAGCGTCGTGGAGTAGCTGGATGATCGCGTCCAGCGAGTAGTTGTCACCTTCGGTGGGGATATCGAACCTTGAATCTCTCCGATCAGCTTGGGCTTCAATATCTGGAGCACTGGATCGCTCGATAGCAGATTCTTGATCGCCTTCCAGTGATATACCTGCGCCAATTGGTCCAACTGCCAGCCTTCCAACTTCATGTTATCGTCCACAAACTTGATCGGTCGATTGATCGATTTCACACTGCGATCGTGTTGATCCGATCTGAGCTCTTCTTTCTTCACTCGATCTGTCTTCACAATCTTTTTCTTCTACATTGCCTGAGTGGTCTTGTGTAGTTTTTGTTCAGTTTTCGCTGAAGGGTTTTCACCCAGCGGATCGTGCTTTGCAGCACGATCCGCGGTGGTCCCCGAAGAGACCTCAGGAGGGGGTCGAGGTTTCTCTTCCAGATCGAGCGATCGATCTTTCTCTTTGATTTTCTTGTCATCAGAGCCCCTCCATAAACTCCGATAATCTGGGGATACTTTAAAATCACGCGTTGGCGGCGATCCCTCTGCCTCTGACGCTTCCATCCCAGGTTCTGTCTTTAATTTGACCTCTCGCTCCGGGAGTCACGGTGAAATTTCGAGTCACCACAAAATCCGGGCACGCGCACCATTGTGGTGGAATGGCGATCACTCATTTTATGAGGCGATCCAAACTCTTCACTGGTGCCCAGACGACCGACTATCGGAGGGTGTACTCCGTTTCCGTGCCTTGTATTTCCTTCCTCAACTTGTGTACCCGTCAGTAGGGCGGGCTGCACTATTCTCGGTGGACTCGTGTCGAGGGAAAACTTGGCCGTGTTGGGAATGGGGTTCGTGATCGTGCGGAAACCTTCACACGATCACGAGTATACTGGTAGGTGCTTGATGTAAGCTACCCAGATCTCACCGAGATCGCCTTGTCCACTATGTGGATACTTGATACGCGAGCCTTCTGACCACTTGAGCCGTCTCGCGATCTTGCGCGTTGTCCTTTACGTTCTTGCTGCGTCCAATCGCAGTTGGGGTTATCTTGAGAATTCTTGATCCCCAGCCAATTATCTGGGGATATCACTTGGTTTTAGTATGCGCGACTTTCTTGACGTCGGGAGGCCAATATTCCCGCTTGAAAGAGAAGTCGACACGTGTCTTAGAAGCAAATAGAATTCTATTGACCGCCCCCTTGATCGATCGTCGATTTCCCTGATCTCCGATCATATTCTCAACCTTGATCACCCTGTATTTCTTGAATCTGGTATCTTGATAATCGGTCTTGATATCTTGGCATTCGATCTCGATATTGTACAGCTTAACAGCCAATCGATCCTTCTCGACGAACAGTCGTCGTTTTCGATCAATCAACTCCTCGATCACTTCGAATTTTCTCAAATCGCTTCACCACACAAGCGCCACGTGGAGTCGGGCACCTGAAGGGCTTCCAGCAAGTCGACTGGATCTGACCCCACCTTACGGATTGGAAACCAATACAACATACAGCGAGGTCGAAGAAAAGAGTCTGAAGAAGGATCCCAGGAGGATGTCCTGATCACATCGGCCATCACTCGTTCCCTTAGAGTTCAAGTCGATCACGTCCCGCCACGCCCGAGTCCCCCGACCCATAGGCTTCTTCCGCGCGTTGTAGTAAGATGATGTTCGTAGGCGCCCGGTCTTTGGAGATCCACAAGCATTGGATCGCTTCCTAACGCGCTTGGCTGTGCTCTTCATTGAAGAGCGCGTAGGCCACAACCAAATCGGTGAACCAGCCCACTGATCGAAAGGACATGGGCGGAGCGGGACTCTGTCGGATAACCACCGGTTGCTGACCAACAGGCTCTTTCTCATGGGAGGGTCGATCAGTGAAGACTTCACTTGGGAAGACGGTTGACGTTTCCATCCGATGGACCGAACCATCAGTGTGGCAACTCCAGGCGATTGACCAAGTCACTGAGGCTTGACGATTCGACCATGTCGGCCAAGGCGCCACTTCCGCGGCAGCGAAGGTCTTTACCCTCATGTACCCAGTGATGATGTCATCCGTAGGAAGCAAGTGTGGGTAATCTTAAACTTACTTGTCTACCGCAACCGTAGGAAGGGCCTTATATCCAGATCCGACTCGGTCTCCGAGTCAGAGGACCCAAACATCACTCGGGTTAATGAGCAGCCCGGGTTTGAGGCCGACCCCACCGAAGTGGTGGCCCGAGGCGGAGAGACCGAGGGACCTTTGGACGCGGAACGTCGTCCGAAAGATCTTGACTTATCCAGGGACCTGGACCACCTCGATATCAGCACTCGAATCGTCATCGGAATATCCCAGCAGTGTTGGTGAGGAGGTACCACCAGTAGCTCCTGACTTGATCACCGAGTAAGACGGGGTGCCGGACGCGCTGAGCTTGAGGGAATTGATGGATTTGGCCGACACTCGTACAGATCCTTGCCCCGGCCGCTTGCCGGAGATAAGGGGTGGCCGTTGACCTCCCGAGACAGGATCCTTGAAGGAGCCGGTGTCTTCAGTCGGCCCCACAGGTGGACCTGCAGCCGCGGAAACAGGCCACCGGAAG
The DNA here is from genome assembly GCA_000173235.2 of Hyaloperonospora arabidopsidis Emoy2. Taxonomy (NCBI): domain Eukaryota; phylum Oomycota; class Peronosporomycetes; order Peronosporales; family Peronosporaceae; genus Hyaloperonospora; species Hyaloperonospora arabidopsidis. Next base: position 3,012 of record JH598093.1, read on the forward strand.
AAGAACTGGGCAATTGAGGGGCTTACAGAAGAAATCAGCATATTCCACATTTGCTGCGAGGAGAGAATACCGACTTTGACGGTAGTCGACCTGCCACCGCAGATGCTCAACCATCTCCCGCTCGTGTTAAAGACTCTCGAGAAGCTGAAAAACGAGACCGGAGCTGTCGTTTAGCCCTTTCACGAGGCGCTCGTACCTGGTCATTAAATAGTGGCAAAGGGTAAGATATTAGGGCAAGTTGACCTTCGCAAGCCTCAACACGGCGGGACTGTGCAGCGACGCCGGTCTGCAGGTCGCAAAGAGCTTGACGCATCCCAGCTAGGGTGGCCAGCGCGGCAGACAGATCATCAACGGAATCGGCTAGCATGAAGGAGGTACCAGGTGTGTAGATCAGCATGGTAGACGAATCATAGACTGAGTCGGCCGGAATGGAAGAGGAATCGAGAGTGTAGACCAGCGTGGTAGTCAACAGGGTCGTCCGGCGTGGAGAGGCATCAGTTGTGTCGACGAGCGTGGCAGACGACCCATCAACCGGGACGACCGAGGCCTGGTCTTTGAGCGGTAGATCTGGTCCGTTGAAGTCATTGCTGGAATAAAACCAATGAGACGAGGACCACTTAACAAAATGCAAGCAGAAGGATTTACGCGATCCACGTGAAGAAGCCATGCGAATGCTCAAACTGATGTACGGTTGATCAAGTGCAGGGGGTTGCTGTGCTGAAGCTCCTTTCAGAAGTGGTCGACCTAAAGTCCAGTGAGTTGAAGGAACAAGGAGCAGCGCACCAGGAAGAGGGTACAGGAGAGAAAGGGATCACGGAGGTGAAGTGACCTTGATGCGAGCGGAATTTACAAGATCAAGGGGGACGATCATTGCCAGATTACTGATTAAACGGCACTGAAAGAAATCGACCACGGTCCCACATTGGAAGGACTGGTCCCTTGAGGTAGACCTCAGTCCCCAAGTGTAGACCGCGGCTCCTCGTTGGTAGTCCCGTTCCCTCATCGGTGGAGCTCGGCCCCTCAGGGTCGATCACGGCTCATCATTGGTAGGCCGGGTCCCCCATAGGTATACCTTGGTTCCTCAGGATCAAGCTACTCCTAGCCAGTAAAAATAACGAATCAGGTAATAAGCAAGGATAGAGTAAGGAAAGTAAAGGATAGGCCGATATAAAATACTACTTAATTTGCGATCCACGTGGCACGACTTCATCGTTCTTAAAAGAACTCGTAATTCTACCCACCTGTCCGGGGAAGGAATACCCTTTGCCCCCCCCCCCTCGTTGAAGACAGTCGCTTGGCAAGACCCAAGTGCGACTAGAACACCAGGAAGCATTTGGTCTGTGGGTTCGTCCCGAATAGCACCCCCAAACGACCGCTATCAGAGGCGGCATTCCCCACCTAGTGGTTTGGGAGCAAAGTAAAGGCCAGCTAGTTAACACCCCTAAGACGAACCAAGGAATAGGCCAGGGGTCACGATCTCCCTGAAGAATTCTGTTCCAAGTCCACTTTTGACTAGGTCGATCGAGTGGCCCCGAATAAGATTATCTACTCGGGGCCCCCAGGTCTGCCTCTTTCAAGGCCGACATCCACATCCTCACCAAAGTCTTCCGAGGAGTGCGATCCTCCAGCTGGCGGGTACACAAGGTGAGTCAAGGTCCATGCACGGCGTTAGGGTACGCCCTTCATAAGACGGCTGTCCGGCACAGTGAGTAATTTGGGGTCTCATCACACAATTTAAGGACCCCACTCCGCCACAATATTGAGGATCGCGACTTAGTGGGTATAGGTCATGGGTCGCACGTTTGGATGTATCTGGATCGCGTTAAAGGAGGAATACGCTCGAAAGCTATCCCGTACGTGACATGGACCGTTTCGCATAGCTGAAAAGTGCAATGGTCACGCTGTGTGTGTTAGATTGCGGGTACGCCCTACTGGGTATTCTCAGTGGCTCGTGTTTTCAAGCTAAAGCAAGTTAGGGTCTTTCCAGAGCGCCCTGCAAGTAGGTCAAATGTTATTGAAGCGGATCGATTCGATTTTGACAAATTCTTACTGCCAAAAGATAGTTGGGAAGGCGATCTGGACGCGGATAAATTTTAAGTGGATAGGGTTATTGATGTGCAATCACGACGGAAGACCCGACATGAAGAGTTACATAGATAACATCTGGTGCAATGGAAGGGACATAGCGATACATCCTGGAAAGAAGAAGCTGATCTGAACTGTGGATCTTTGCTGCAGGAGTTCGACCGTGATCGTGTGAGCAAGAACCATTTCGAGGTGACGCAATCTAACAGAGAGGAAGCTGCATATTAATGAAAGTCGGAATGATGTAGTGATTTTATCGGTGCAAGAAGGTTGGATTAGATGAAGAAAGGGTTTACGTGTACACGTGTGGCGGTCAGCTATCGTAACATCTGATCAGTCTTGGGGGAAGTAGCATGGCGGAGATAAACCACGATTAAATGGACGATACACAGCCAGATAGACACTGTATGTCGACTAACGGTGCAGGGGGCGGTTGTGGTAAAGTGATCGGAGCGATTTTTGACAGTTGCGTACAAGATGGAATTATAAGGGTCATTCCTTATAATTCCATCTTGTACGCAACTGTGCGCTGTGGGCGCACTTTCAGGCCAACTTGAGTGGCTGCTGAAGCATCGAATCCGGCTCATTGAGCGGACCACCATGAGCCAACACGTTTTGTCCTCAACGATCACGTACTGGATCATTCCCGCCACCATCAACCCGCTCGCCAAGTACTGTTGCGCGCAGCTCGTCGTACTTCATCAGCGCGACCGTGTGCTGTCTCAGCAGATAAACATGATCGAGGAGCTAGTATAAGACCTGTTGCTCATGGTCGACATCCATCTTGGTAACGATAACCACGATTTGCAGCGCGGCGATCGAGAGGAGTACTCGTACTTCAAGTTTGCGCAATGGTGGGTGACCGCTGATGTCCCCCTCGAGCACTTCAAGGGATAAGGGCACCTGGGTAAGGAGGTGTACCTGACTTTGGATGACAATGCCCACCACGATGTGCTGATCGAGATCGGCCTGTTATCTTTGCGTCTCGTCCCTGGCCTTTCCGCCGTTCAGGCTGAGAGCGACCACCGCAATAACGCTGCCGTGCAGCTCGCACCACATGTATTTCCTCAGCAACTGATGAAGATGTGGACCAACAAGTTCATCGAGAACGTCCTCGATCCCTGTCGTGAGATGATGGTTGCTGCTTGGGGCCGATCGTACGTTAATCTAATTGAGAAGAGCACCGCAATCTCCTCGAGATGAGCCGCAACTCTGCGAGTCTTAAGTCGCTCATCGAAGGCCACTCATTCAAGACGATGTTAACGACGCTTGAGACGACCTGCCTGCACATCCCGCCCTGCAACATCTACGGGCGTTTTGCGGTGGCCTGGTGATCGCGTTTGCAGTAGAAGCAGGCAGCGGCGATTCAGCACATGCTCGGCCTCCTCACTGCGTGAAATAGGCTCCCTCCTTCAGTTTAGTACTAATAATTTAAAAAAACTTGAATTGCTCCAGGGGGGTATAAAACCACATTTCAAAAGACGCCTAATTTACTCTAACACCCAACGCCTATTTTAGCTTAAATTAGGTAAATTAGGCGTACGCCTACTCTTATGAGACCTGCTTTACAATGAGTTGCATTTATAAGTAGATCTATTCACATGTATCGATTTAAGTAGTAGTCATGATATACTAGTTAGTAGAAAGATAACGTATTTATTTCGCTGTAGTCATGTGTGATTGCAGAACTAACTGACGTCGTAGAAGTGCCAATTTAGAGGAGAAATCTCGTCCAATCGTAAAGTTGCCTGTCACTTACTTATTTGCGCTCAGCGCCGTATAACTGGCTTGTTCTTACTTTAATAAATTAAGTAATACATGTCGAGTTTCTTTGTTCCTGTATAAATTAATATTGATGAAACGGACAAACATTGTGAAATACGACTCGCTCGATGCAGGACAAAGACAGAGAAACCGAGAGAGTAACGCATGATATCTACGCGGTCTTATCATTCGCACTGTATTTTTTGTGCTCTTGTGTAAAATTATGTTATCGTGTAATATATGATACGATGTTTGATTCGGTCGCATTCTGGTACCCTTTTGACGAGCGGTCAGCTTGTTTCGGGCTAATGTTAGCCCATACGACGGAACTTAAACAAATATTTTTAGCATAACCGAAGTCGCACATGCGAGAGGTGGGTTTTGAGCAATCGCGACCGAATCTTAATAAAGGAAAAATAACTGAGTATGTATCCAGCAACTCATTTCTTATCTCGCATTTACACTGTACTTTCTATATGCTTCTTAGAATTAATCTTTATTATATGCGGACGCTTATCGATTCAAATGTGGTTTACGAAATATGCACCCTTTGTCTCAGACACAATCAAAACGTCATACTAGTTATTTCAATTCTGCCCCGATTTAGCCGAGGTTTTGCCGATGATAAGTCTCGGCTCAGCCATGCTTTGATGTGCGCATTCTACACAACTAGTCTAACACAACAAGTCTCTTTAATGTGATAACCTCCACATTATTTACTCAAACAACAAGGGACTGGTTGGTGCTGTAGTTACAGGGTCAGGAGTCAATTAGTCCAACCGGTGCAGCTGAGTTTAATGCACAAGAACGTTATTATCAATTTAAACTGTCTGTATTTTGTCAGTAATAAAGTATCTTATCGCTTGTGGGTTCATGTCTAGCTTGAAGACTTGCACAAAGTGCGTACACATCAGTGTTAACGTATCAGCCACCAATTTGTTTTAAATGCTACGTTTTTATATACTACTTAGTTTTAATCTTGTCAGGGTACATGTAATGGGCACCGTTCGCTTGTATTGTCACAGTACAAGCTGCTTACACTGAACACAGAGTAAGGTGGTGCCTCGGAACTTCACTTACACGTATCGTTAGAGGAAGGTTTCAATGCGAGATAAGGGTACAAGTAGAACTGTGTTAGTATAGTTAATCTCCTTTTAGTAAATACTATCTAGTCTTCTTTTAACTATGCCTAAATACAAACATGTATTGTAATTATCTGATCACCACTCGTTGCGTTTTTCTGTCGTGGCTCGGCATTATTGGTATCATTGGCCTATGCCAATCAATGAACAGTGTATTAATTCTGCATCACAATATTACCTGTTTAAACTAATATTGTGAGAGTGTGATGTCTGTCTTAGCATAATATTCATACTTAATATTCACCTTATGTAAAATATCATCTAACGGAGGCCCCCGTTACATAGTTTATTTACAGTCACATGCAAAGGAGGTGACAGGCTGAATCGCACATATTATGACATAGAACGTACACCTGGCGTTATTTACATACATACTGTAAAACATGTTTTAAAGTCCCATCCTTCAATTTGAGCCTCCCCTTAAACTAACCACATGTGCCCCTGAAAGTCACTCCACAAACCCATCCTTCCAACTGACCCCCCCCCCTCTAACAGAACCCCACCCCGAAGCAACTAAGAGCAGTCTTAATCGAATTCAGGAACCTATCAGAACACCACAACGCCAAAGTTGTAACGCTCCAGCATGCTCTCCGCAATAGCAACTGGTAATACACAGCATAGGTTCTCATTTCCTGATCAACCATGGGGCGCCAAAGCTACACTATCAGCGAGAAAAAGAAGACTGCAAGGGAGGCGAAGGAGGCATCGATATGATCCGTGGCCGTTAAGTACAACGTCGACCGTCGCTGCATCCGCGACTGGGTCCATCATGACAATGCTGGCGCGTTTGACGAGGAGTAGCCGAGCAGGTTCCGTCTTAGCGGGGGCGGTCGCTGTGTTGCCTGTGAAGAACTGGACTCTCTTCTCATCGCTGAAGTTCGTGAAGTTCGTTCCAAGCACCTCCGTGTCACTAGCCGCCGGGTCGTGGAGTTGGCGGCAAAGATCATGGACGATGACAGAGCAGTCCGGCCTCGCTCTCTCAAATGGTTGGCTTGAGTGTTTTCTTCGCCGACACAATCTAGTCTTGCGAAAGATAACCAACAAGCCGAAACTGAGCTCTGAAGTTATCGCCACGCGCGGTGCCAAATTCATCTTCCACTTGCGCAAGCTTGTCCTCAAGTACAAGATCGAGCCGCAAAACGTGATACAGGCTCGTAAGATCCTGTACGCGGTCATCCTAGGCGGGCTGGCGTCGTTCTTCCAGCCCTGCGATTACGGCATCTTCAAGCCCTTGAAAGAGCGCCTAGCCGACCTGATCGACAATTGGAAGGAGCATGGACCTCACTCCTACACGGCAGAGGGAAATATGCGCGCCCTCCGTCGCTTTCAACGGTCGTCGGCTGGATCAAGACCGCGTAGTCGCAGATTAGCGAGCCATCAATTCACCGCAGCTTCCGCAGCTGCTTTCTCGGAGAAAAAGCTGATTTGGCGCTTTGGCGTCACGAAGAGTACGGACTCCATTTCCAGCGACTTGTGTTCAGGAGCGACATCGCCGACTCGCTCTCGCACTTACTCCTCCTGGATTACAACAGCAGCAGCGACATGGACATCGAAGACGACGACGAGTACGATCTTGACTTCTCGAACGCTCCAGCTCTTTAGTTGTGATTCCCTAGGAGCGCATACCTGCGAAGTGCAACGTGAGATTTAGTAACCAGCGTGAAACTGCGTCGAACGTACCATATCAAATTCAAGTCACTTCGTCTTGATTGCAGTCTTGTTGCTTTGGAAACACTGAGAAAAACAGAGAGTAAGTTGCTCAATACACGTTTCATTGGTGTGCACATACCTCATAGAGAGGTGCTTCGTTTGCTTCTGCATATTGCTTGCAGGATGCGCACAGTCGAGCCTACCCACGTCTTAAACGACACAGGGGCTTACTGTGCCACGGGCCGCCAACTAGCGCGGGGAGCATGAAACACGACCGTTTTCTCACCACGAGCAAATTCGCAGAATGAGAAATTCAAAGCACGAGACTTGTGTCAGCGTCTGGTTTGACGTCAAAATTTCTTCTCTCAAACTTATTCCAATTTTTTGTCAATCTTATTCCAAGTTCAAACTCTTAATTTTTATCCCAATTCATTCCTTTCAATTTTATCCCAATTCATTTCTCTCAGATAAGACCTCCCCCCTCCAATAATAACCCACTCTAGGGTGGGGTTATGGCGAAACCTCCGGTGAGGTTATGAAACAGGTTTTACAGTAGGAGGTGACAGACTACATCGCACTTATTGAGACGTGTAAGGTAACACCTGGCGTTATGCACATACACAGGAGATGACAGACTAAATCGCACTTATTACGAAGTTTATGGTACTCCTAGCTCTATTTACAGATAGACCGACGGACAGACATACAAACTCACTCACAGACAGATAAGTACGATTTAAAAAAGAAGAAAAAAGTTCGGGATTCAGCTTGCGCACATGCACTAACACCTTCACCCTTCGGTCTCGCAAATATTCTTAGAGGTATTATTCGACGTCTCAACGTCGCCGGATGGTGTTGCTCGGTTTAAATATTGCCGGAATATTCGACGGCCTCGTTTCGCCAGATATTTCTCATCCGCCTGATTTCGACAGATAAATTCTTTTTTTTTACTGGCCATTTCGCCGACTAATATTCACCACATTTTCACCGTCTGCCATTGCTGGCACTTCTCTACCAATCAACACGTTTCGGCTTAATTTTCATTAACGTTGCGTCTTCTAGGTACACCGCAATAACAATAAGCCACTTTGCAGACTTGTTGTCGACATTTTCGTCGCTGTGCGAAAGATGGGAAAGAACCGGACAGACCAGCTTGTCAACCAAGTGCCCAAGGATTTACATATTTGTTGGCGTCAGACAACTCAATTCGACACTCGGAAGCGCAAGTTTGCAGCCGACCACTCTTCATCGCGCTCAGTGCACGGCAATCACTTGAGTCGGCGGTAGAATTTTCACCCGAAAAGAGCACGGTAGGTTTGGCGCACAGCGATTAAAACACGGGTGATACTGAACATCGAACACCATCCTATCGATGACATTGCGGTGCAGGTCTACCCTCGTAACCTTCTACAATCTAGGAACGCAGCATCTGCGCCACATCAATAGCCGTGCAATTACCATTGCGGTTTAACGAAAGGCACAGCTCTTCAAAATACGTACAACGACCCTGTATCAAGGTATTCAGCGGGACGTCAGCTCTTCCATCTTTTTCCCCGTTAGACCCATTAAACACGTGACACAGAAACGCATGAAGCTGGTATAACATACTCACTGCAACTCCTGGTGACGTATTTAATCAGCAGCGTGCATTTCTTGCTCACTTCGGTATCGTTGGCACCCTCAGCGCTCGCACAGTCACCAACAAGCTTTGTCGTACACACGGGCATGGTTTTCAATGCGAGTCAACATTCGACGGAGTGCAAGCGAACGCAGCTCGCATTGGTCTACAAACACGGTGTCAGTCGATGGACGCTTGGTAAATGGTAACGCCGTTGCAACTTATGTCATTCTTGTGCTTTGATGATGGAGATGCAGCAGCATATGGATGCCCGTCAATCGGTCGACCAAGTGGATGACAACAGATTCCATACAAAACGGTCAATTGGTTCAACTCTACAGTTTCGAGTCGAGGAAGTGAAGTTTGTGAACATCGTGCGCACTTGCTCCAGACGATTCTCATGTGACGCTGAAATGATGATAGATGCTGCTACTTTTGTAGATGGATGCGATACTTGTGCGTGAGATAGGGAAAACACATCTTGCTGATTCAGTCCTTTTCTGTATAGAACCGACAATCGAGAAGCTCCTAGCTTTGCGCACTTTTGCCAACTTGTGTCCATCATGATTCTTCGCCAATGCCTCAATATCTCCGAAATGATGTCCCTTCGTGTCCAAACTCCAGCTGCATGTCCACCGCACCACTAACAACACTTTAATTTGGCTTCTGCGCGTGATGCGGCTGCTGCTACCATTCCTCTTGCTTGACATGGTCTTGATTTAGTGGTACTACTTCTTCACAACTTGTAATGCTACACGCGGGCTCAGCAGATCGTAGTACAAGACTACTCTCATGCTTACAACACCCGTTCTGTAGTTAAGTCGTCTACAAAGGATTTATCTTTCCCAATATTTGAAATTACAAATCAGCCTAATCTTCACTACCTTTATTTGATAGGCAGCAAAGTGCGTTGCAATTGTATGATGTTGGGTGCCCATGAACTTAAGCATATTAATAGGCGGAGGAAAAGAAACTAACAAGGTTTCCTCTAGTAACGGCAAGTGAAGCGGGATGAGCTCAAGCTTAAAATCTTTGTCACGTATTTATAATGTGCGGCGAATTGTAGTCTACTAGCTTTTCAGCTAACCGCAGTTACCAATTATCTGAACCAACGGTTCCTCTCGTACTGGGTTGGATTACTGTTTAGACAACGAACTCATCATTAGGTAAAACTAACCTGTCTCACGACGGTCTAAACCCAGCTCACGTTCCATATTAGTGGGTGAACTATTTCTTCTGTAGTAATAACTAACCGTCGAACTTGTCTAACTATTCTTCCTAATACTAAACGTAGTTACCTTTCTCTGCGACCACAACAAGATATTAGTTTTTGGGAATCACTCGATTGCCGCTACCTCCTTGTTCCGTCGCCTGCATTTTTACCCAAATGTACTATAATTACCCAATGTTGTAACCAACTGGATATCACTCATTTTCTGCTCCCCAAAACATATATGTGTTCGCCGAAATCAGTTTTTACATTTATTCATCATTTTTATCCATTACTTCAATTTTTCAACGCTCAAGCCGAGACTGCGTAGCTCATTCTAATTGTCTTTATATTTAGTTTTCTCGGTGCTTGCTGTATTCTTGGCCTTGACTCAGCTATCGTTTTGCGGCGCGGAGGAGTAGGTTCGCGCGTTGTGTACAGCGCAACGACACATGCGACAACGCCGAGCAACGAGTGGCTTAACAGCCAGCTCCACATGCTTAAACTATAGAAATAATCGCTGCGTCAATCTAAAAGATAATTGTTTGTCTATCCTGGCGGTCGGCTGCGTGCTTGGATTCTTTCTGGATCAATAGACACATCTGTCTGTAATGGCTCTAGTCGATTTCCCTAGTTACTGAACGTTTTACCCAACGAGATTTTCTTCCAAGTCGCTGGTAGCGAACGAGTCACTACCGTCATCGACGCTATTCGGGAGTCATCAAGAAGACGGGCTACGTATCATTTACGCGGGTAACCCTATCGTCACGCGCTTTATCTTATTTCTGTAGAATTAATGAGTTATTAACGGAGCAAAGAATATTCCACCAGATACATATAATAACCTTCTGCTCACCTTAGTTAAGAGATAAATCTGGTCGATAGAATGTTGATGTGGTGTTATCCTCAACCATGTAGGTAACCGCGTTTTTGTAGTTTCCTTCTCATGAAGCGCAACATATCGACCATGCTGGCAACCAACGCTTTACATCGCTCGGTGGTTATACTCGTGTATGTACTGCTTTTGTTATGACCTCGCACTTGAGTTACTCCACACGTCTCCGAGACCACCTGCTCATGCACCTTTTGCAGCTTCTTCGTAGGAAATTCTACTTATTAATCTATAACAATAAGCGATAGAATGAAACGATAAAATGATGAATAAATGTAAATCTGATGTCGGCGAACACATATATGTTTTGGGGAGCAGAAAATGAGTGATATCCCGTTGGTTACAATATTGGGTAATTATAGTATATTTGGGTAAAAATGCAGGCGACGGAACAAGAAGATAGCGGCGATCGAGTGATTCCCTAAATTTATTAATGGAAAATATATAAAAATAAAATAAATTGAGTATCAAGTATCATTTTATTACTTTATATTTAGTAATTGAATTATAAAGTTTAATTTTTTTATATTTTAACTTCAACCCAAAAAAACTATATTATCTATTGAAGCTGGTTCAAATATTTTATTTTAGAAATAAAATTTCTGATAAAAAAATTATATGAGGGAAACGTTGACCCACCAGGTTTTCGTTAACCACCCCCCACCCCAATGTATTACCGTAATTTACTCGATTTACGCCTTCTGATTGGTGGAATTGAGAATATCACCATTTTCTGAAGTAATTTACAATCTCATTTACAAATGATAAAATACTATATCTGAATATTTTATGCATGTCTTTAAGTCGGCGACGTGGGGCAATTTATTGATCAGCTACTTCATTTGACCAAGTAAGGGTTTGGTCAAATGCAGGGACGGCAATAGTGCGAGGGATAGCGGCGGCGTTGGTTTTAGATCATTATGATGAGGAAGCAAGCCTAGGAGCTATTCGACTGAAGTGCAAGTTGTCGTAATGCTAAAGCTTGACGCTCCCGTAGCTGGTTGAGCGGTAGGAAGATCAAATGAAGTTGTCGTGCGCATGCAAACGCTGCTTCATTTTCGAGGTTTACGCCGTGTCTCCTTAATCCTCGCTTTCTTCCCGAGACCTTTGCGATTGTCAGTGAAAGCAAAAAGTCATGACGACATCAAGCGTACCGTCCCTGAGAGTCGCACCAGCATCCATTAATTTGTTTTTGTGTAGCTCGAAGACAATTTGATTCGTAGTGTCAGGCAAGTCTGAGGCAGCCCCGACTAGGCGTGTTCTTCACGGTACCGAATTCAACTCCTATCGAATGATCTTCTGGGGTAGACCCTCCATCAAGAGCTTAACGCACGCCTATAGCCCTTCACCGCTGTACGATACCAATGGTGAGATCTTGATGTACCCAAATTTGTCCAACATCTCTGCACAAATCTATCAGCCTCGGTAGCGGGTAGAGTTGCGGTAGCCGCTGCGAATAGCCGTACTTTTCCTTCATTGTGCATCATTTGACGAGCACTGCCAGGTGAGTCGATGATATTTCCTGGAGGGTTTACGACTGGCGCGAACTCAGTCTCCCTAGAAACAGAAAGAACCGCCGTCCGCGACGACAACGGGAAGACACCAAAAACGAAGGATTCCAGCTTAACGCCCGAGTTGCTCGTAGGAGTATACGCTGCTCCGGTATCGTCAGCCATAGGAACTTTCTTGTAAGCGACTTGATACTCATTATTTGACGCTGGTAGCACTACGTGCACCTATAAATCACTGCACATGCATACTAAGGTTATGTATCGCAAAGATTATACCACGCCTGAAACAAGGCACGTACATCGTGTAGAAGTGATTGCAAATGTTGGCTGCTCCGAATACCAACTTGCCTGTGTCAGAGTCCACACGCTCAGACATTCCACGGTCGATCTCCGAGTACTTAATGACACAGAACTGGTCGTTTTTTATGCCAAGACACCGCCGCAGTCATCAGGTCGCGTCTTCCAAACCACCTTGTTACCACGGTCTGCTCGCTTATCAATGCAGTACCCAATAAAAAGTCGGGTCGGCCGCCTTGCCCGATCCATTTATGCACAAAGAAGACATGCAAGTACTTCACCCCCACGCCTTTTCAGTGGAGCAAGCGCTCCACTCGACTCGAATGCTACCCCACGTCCCGACTTAAAGACATGCATAAAATATTCAGATATAGTATTTTATCATTTGAAAATGAGATTGTAAATTACTTCTGAGAACGGTAATATTCTCAATTCTACCAATCAGAAGACGTAAATCGAGTAAATTACGGTAATATGTTGGGGTGGGGGAGTGGTTAACGAAAACCTGGGGGGTGGTTAACGCCTCCCTTATTTAATTAATATTAAAAATTTAATAATTGAAAAACTATTTTAAAAAACATTATTATTCTTACCATAGATAAATTGTCCGGCAGTATACAAAGTCATATCAGGAGTGTCCACATTTTCCTACTTCATCGCTTGTAGCACTTGGTATGTCATAGCACATTAGCAATGTCTTCCGTCCGACTTACCTCGACTTTTCCGAACCTGAAAACTCACGACGAACGTAATGTGCTGTCACGTACTGCAAAGAGCATCATGTATTTATCGATGTAGCCTACTCTGTATAGAATGGAATGCACAACCGCCGAACGCGCTACACACGCCACCCATATACACTTACAAGCATCTGGCAACAACTAGCAGCTCGAGTGCCGTGTCAACAGTTATTTTCTATAAGCGACTCCAGACCGTTCGTAATTTGGTCCCGCAAAGCATAAAAGTATTCTCCTATCAATTCAGCTTTTCGTCCTCGCTGTTTAGCATCTCGGTCGAATCGTGGGGGAAGGCTCTCAATATCACAAACTTCGGCACTATTTGGTGAATGTGAATGTAAGGTTTATGTTTGGACGTTAATCGAGCATGAAATACAGGTCCCTGTCTCCCCACGTTTCTTGGCCTTTAAATAAGAATAGCAGCATTATTTCTCTGCCCTTTCCCGTTACCGAGAGTGTCCGTCGTGTTCCATCTAGTCATTTGTCACCCATCAGAGGTCTACATCGATCTGAATTCTTATTGGTAGAATTCGACCGCTCGTGTTGAACGCAAAATCAGATCTCCCACATTTAGCCATTTAAAACCCTGTTGAGTCGAAGAAAGATGGTGCAAGTCTCGTTGTATTCTGCGATCGTTGGTGTACCTCGAAGTACTTTCGTCGTGGATATCGACACAGATAGATCGGTGGCTCACTTGAAGGATGCCATTAAGGCGAAGAACGCAGTGGATGTCCTGTGCGATGCTAGAGAGCTGCGGCTCGACCTAGCGAAAAAAGATGGGGTGTGGCTGCCAGACGACGATGATTTGGACAAACTGATTCAAACCGAAGGATTTTTCGATGGGATGGAGGAGATGCGCGCGTCGTGGGAATTGTCAGATCCCAGTTTGTTTGGTACCGGCGTATTGCTAGGAAACAAGGTGGTCCACGTGCTTGTGGTGCTTCCGTCGCCTATGTCAGTTCCGCAAGGCGGGGCAATAACTGTGGGTGGCGTCACCTTTCCTTTCATGCAAACCATGAAGCTCAATCAATCAGTGGCTAAGTTTTGGAAATCCTTCCGAGAGATGTCGCCTAAGGTTGTAGCGGATGCTGTAATCGCATTACCAGAAGGAACGTTTATTCTGGGCGTGCAAAAACTTGGTTCTGTTATATACATTCGTCACTGCTATTCGCAGCTGTGGAAGCTTTGTTTGGATACTTTAAATCACGCAGCTATTGCAAACCATTGTGTTGTGATCCTCGGCACCCCGGGAATAGGCAAAACCCACTTCGGCTATCTGGTCTTGTTCCATCTTGCACACACTGGAGCAACGGTGGTTTATGAGACTCGCGAAGACAAGTGGACACGTACCCTATTTTCAGGCGACAAGGTGGTTCAAGGATTGTGGACGGACTTTAACCAAGTGCATGCGCAGCCTGAAACGTTTTACGTGGTAGATGGTGTCGAACCGTCACGCTGCGACGCGAAGACAATTCTTGTCACGTCGCCGCGCAAAAGGATTTGGCATAAGTATTCTCAACGTAATGGCGCAAAAGTTTTGTTTATGCCAGTCTGGACGGAAGAGGAGATTTATAGGTGTCGTGACCTGCTGTATTCGGATACGCCAGTAGAGACCGTGGAGAAACGTTTCTGCAAATGGGGCGATGTTGCACGTTACGTCTTGCGCTACGCTAAGGATAAGGCCAAACAGAAAGTACTTAAAGAGGCGATTGGCCAAGCTGACCTGAAAGTGATAGTAAGCGCGAGTGTGGAATCGAGCGGGGTGGAGTGTGATGTATCGCATCGGTTGCTCCACTTTCGTGTCACCCGCGACTTCGGTTATGAAGGTTTTGATTTTGCGACAAATTACATCGCCGAAAAAGTTTCCATACGCTGTACCAGCGTAATAGGATCAAGCTGATCGATTTTCTTTCTGCTTCTCATCAACTTAACGATGCAGCAGGGTTCCGTGGAATCCTGTTCGAGCGGTACGCGCTTTCGGTGTTGTCGCAAGGTGGAACATTTGAATTCCGGCGCCTGAATAAAGAACGGAGAGTTTCTGTAACTAGTGGAGATACAAATGAGAGCAAGTCCGAATGCTTCGTTGATAACGCTGGTGATGTTACGATGGACGACCGCGCGGCGGTTGAACGCGTAAAATTGCGCCCGCGAACAACTCTTTTTTTCAAGCATGACGTTGAAGTGGCCAATGCCGATTCGAAAAAATTCCTGCAGCCTGCCTCGCGTAACTTTGAGTCGGTGGATGCGATGGCCAAGCCCAACGAGTTGCTCCAGGTAACTTGTGCACATGTGCATCCCTGTAAGCAAGAAGGGCTTCTCAAGGTTCTTACTTTTCTTGGAAATCCTGCTGCACCGTGGTTGTACTTCATTGTCCCACCTGACGTATTCGAGGGATTCAAATACCAAAACTATCATACTGTCAGGGGGGAGAAGGTCAAGGTTGTTGATGAGAAGTTGAAGCAGTATGTCATCAAGGTTGACTTCTCCCACGAGATTCATCCGGCGAAGGAAGTCGTAAAAAGTCGTGTCAGATCACGTGAGGAAGAAAGTAATGAAAGTTCAAGCCAAGGCCGTACGTCAAAGTGTGCGAGAACTGGCAGCGTGTAAGTGCCGCGGATGAGCTTTACCTGTTTTGGTTCGGCTGCTGGCACCCGTATCGAATTTGATGTTCGAAAAACTTACCCGACTGGCAAGATTGTATTGGCATTCTGTTGTTTTTGTGCCGCTTCAGCAAGATGGTTTAGCACTAGAAGAGTTGTTGTGGTGGCAGTGAGCACCGAGCTTACGCGTCGACGACTTCATATAGTTTCGTGTGAAGCAGCAAATTGCGCGAGCTCACACTTTTAAACGAAGCTGAGAGGATTGCACCTTTCGTTAACGCTTCAGACTTACTAAAAACAAGAAACGATACTCTCTTTGTGTACAACTGCAACTGCACATGATGTCAAGTCAACGTCGCGCGAACAAACAAAGTACTAGTGTAATGTAAAGTCGAAGAGCGTTGTCGTGGCAAATTCAAAGTGGCGAAGATTATGAAGGATTGCAACTTGTATCTTGTGTGAAGGACAGCTACACACAGAGACATAAAACATGCATTAATAAGAGCTGAGTTCTGCCACACATTGGTGGTCCTTTTGGTCCTGGTCCTCAACGACTTTCAAATGTAGAAGCTACCAGAATTTAAGCACAGATTAGAGAAACTGCACGAAGAAACAAGTACCAGCAGAATGGCGCTTACACCCGTGCTTGTATCAATCGACATCTCCTGTAAATCACCATCACCTTTTCTGTCTGACCTGCATAATGTGGCTCAGCTTCAGGACCCGGTGCTTTGGGGAAAAACCAACCTGGTCGTCAACATAATGACGGCATAGCAGATCCGCCACGTACTGCCTGCCGGAGTCGCCCTGTTCGACAACTTGTTAGCTTCGGCGAAAATGATGATACCGAAGTGTACCCAGCACGTAAGACTTGCAGTCTTCATAATGATGCGCGCGGAAAGAAGACATTGCGTCTGCTACCACCCGATCTGCTGTCGAAACTTATTGGCACATCCTACGCTACTTGGGAAACGTGCGATTTACTGAACTTGCGAGAGAATAGATGGATAAGCCGGCCACCTAGCTATCTTGTTATACTATAAGAGCATGATCTCATTGTAACTGGTGAAGCGACAGCGTGCGGCCAGTGTAATCTGCCTATTCCGTGCAAACACCTTGCGGGTACTCTTACTACGCCTCTACAATGCATTGCTTCCGAGCGGCTTGGTAGTTTGCTGCCAAAGTGGAGAAAGTGGCTCCATCTCATAGCAAAGTCTCCCGAGATTGGTGGTAAAACGTAAGGCGATACCGTACAGTCCAGTTGCGGTATCTACAGCAAATTCACATATTTAGACTCGAGACTCTGCGGGCTCATCTGTGGCCCTAGTCCGAGCGCAACACCTATTGCTTGGACTGGGGCCACAGCTACCGTAGCCACTAGGCAGCGTTGCTCGCGTCTACACCACCCACGGAAATAAATTAAATGTCGCCTAGAGGAAAAGTATTAATTGCACAAATGGCGAAACACACAATACGTCGACAGTCAATTATGTGTGCAGTGGGACCGTGATGATCATCAGCTGCTACATTCACAAGGCAAGGACGCAGCTTTTCTACAGAAGTTACTTAGCACAATATCATCGTTGTCAGATGGCGAACCGACAGAATGTTATTCGTACACGAATCCACAAGCTCGAGTCACCCCTTCAGCATCGTCGGAAGTCACGGCCTACACATTAACATGGTAAATCTAGCGTACTTAAGCAATGCACGGTTTATACATACACTACTCCCACCACGATCCAGCCACCGACGGTGGTGCACACTTTAGTGAGGGATGATGGTGAAAGGTATGCGGTCCTTTTTCGCCTTTACCACGAAGCGTTTACCTCCTTCCACACTCGCACCCACACCCGAAGTACGCATAATGGATGGCGCAAATACCTTGTTCATCTGCTCTAAGATATGCAAATGATGGACTCTTCAACAACCTCTAGGCGTTTGGTGCTGAGTCAACGAAGTATACTGAGCTCATGCATTCGCAAGAACTATTTTTATCATGATCTTTTGACACAGCGACGTTGCAAACGGGGTAGGATGTGGTCTGCTTTCGATTCGGCCCTTCTTCGTGAGATAGCCATTGTTCTGCAAGGTGTGCCACTTCATCATGGACAGCACCACGAAGCGCGACAAACCTCTTCATTCATACCCTGGAGCTTCTGGTTTGTGGCCCGGTGAACAAGTCCAAGGACCACGAAGCACAACAAACATCTTCATCTATACCCCGGAGCTTCTGGTTCGTGGCTAGGTGAACAAGTCCAAGGAACAAAAACAAGACGTTGAGATCGGGTCGTGATCAAGCGCGAAAAGAGTTATAGGTTGCAAATAACTTGTGCAAGCAGCTCGTCATCCTCCGCAATCGATTCGTTCGCTCCACGCATCTGCGCTTATCTTTATCCCAATACCGAAGGCGAAGACTACCTGTTATGTCTAAGAAAGAAACAGAAGGAGCTACTGGACGAAGACCATGTATTTTGTGCACGTGGCGACCCGCTTTGTTATGCTACTAGCCACTAGAATAGATACTGCACGCGCAAGACCCATTGTGTCTCTAAACGGCGTGTCGACTAGGTCAACACAATCGACTTCTCCGCTGAGTAAGTGTATGTTATAGAGGTCGTTGATCAATTACAGACGCTTTTCATGGGTGGCTCGCCTGCCGTGGTGGCATAATTTAACTTTTAGGGAGCCGCTTATGAGCCTTCAGTTTTCGCTGTTGAGCCTTCACCCCATACATTAAACAAGTAATTGGATTTGAAAGCCTCTAAATTCTCAAATTGTATTGTTGTATGTTTTAGAGATAACGTCCATTTTTCTCATATCATCTGCTATATCGTACCTCTGACCTCCTTCCATAAAAGCAACATGAAAGGTCTTAACCAGCTCACAGGAGAGCTGTTTGATTCTGTGGAAGAACCCCGTCACGCGCTTGACGAGCTGACACTGCCGGAAGGCTATGTTTCAACAATCAAATGGCAACAAAGGGTGGATAATAGCAAGGATGGTGAGGTTAATGCGGTGAATCTGCAATGTTCATGCAACGCTGTCCACAACTGGCGGTTCAAGAAGATGGATATAGTAAAGCACTTAAGCACAAATAGAGGGTGAGTAGCATAAAATATGTGTGTCGTGTTATCAAGATCGCATATTTACACATTAATGTCGTACCCACCTAAACTAATCCGGTGCAAGCCTACATTCAAGTGCTCTCATTAGCTTGCTATCCTATGCAGCAAAAGTGTGGGTAAGCTACGTTATTTCAACACATAGGTGTAGTGACGACCGCAAGCGCAGTCGATCAACCGTATGTACGCGATGTCAAAGCAACGCCCGATGGAGAACAAGCCACCATCAGCAACAAATTGTCCCCGAAACGAACGCAACGCGAGGGGACGCCAGCATCTCGCAATGGCATTTGCAATTAGCAACACGCCTTCCACGTCGTCGAAATCGTCGCCTTTATCGATTTTCTTCTTCTCAGTAACTGGATTACGAGATCCCTCTTCATCCGAGTCTGACTCAACCTCCGGATTGGTGTCATCCTCTAACGACGAGCCGTGTGTCATACGTGGCAGCGCGAGACCTGAACTATTCGTCATCGGTAAGTGGGATACAGCATCACATGACCAAACAGTTTGTAAAGAGTCGAAAAGAAACTGATAAAAAACAATCGCCCTTCCCACATACCTGCATAGAGTACGCAAACTGCGAGCTGTTCTGTGTCGGCGGCCAAATGAAAGTCATAGCAGCTGACACAATGAAGTGAGTGAGAAAGTGATGTATATTTACGTACGCGAGCGAACCACTATATCCTGTCTAACGATAAATAATTTTAGCGTGCAGACAACACCTAATTGCTTTAGTAATAAAATGAGCTCGAGCAGCTGATCTGCGTTGCTCGAGTTGTTGGCGGGTGAGAGCGCGTACTTTGGCAGTCATAGTGGAGCCGCTCGGATCGGTCCGTTCTTCCATTGAGGTTTCTCGCCAGTGGTTAACGTCGTTCTCAGCAATCTCCGTGATCTCACTGCGGTCCGACAGGGCGCTAACCTGAACGGAAGAGCACGTATTCATGGCTATATTTGCCACGTGATCCGCCATCTTGTTGTAGTCGCGGTAATGATGACCCCAGATGACGACGCCGATAGCATCGGCACAAGTACGTGCCTCCAGGTACAGTAGTGCAAGGTGATGCTTGCGTTGTGAGCGATAGGTTCGGAGCTGGGATATCACTAAATAGCTATACCTGACTACATAGCGGAGAGTAACCGCATGCCGACGCCTGACGAAGACCGTGCACAAGGCCCTGATATTCAGCTATGTTGTTGAAAGTCGATGGATGACCGTAGGCCATGCTCGCTACCCACAGAGAGCTAGCAGCGTGCGTAGGAATATTAACCTGGATAATGACGGATCCAGATCTTCCTGGCCCAGGATTTCCGAAAGATCAACTATCAAAGAAAAGTAGGTAGAAAAAGCCGGCGCGGTCGTCACTCTGCAGAGGACGTAATGGAGGAGGTACATCATACCGAAGTAGAGTGTCTGCAAGAGCCGATCGCGCCGTTGCGATATGTATTCCCTCATCTCCCGCGTCGGACTGGAAAGTTGAGTTACGTAAGCGTGTAATCGCTCGTCGTAGGTTAGCTCGTGCCCCGGTGATGTGAGTGTCGTTCGAATTTGTAGAGTCCTCAGTGAGTCGTAGCCGCTCTATCCAGATGGCATGCAGCGTCGACGCAACGACAAAACGCCGCAGTTCGCACCCAGCGGGAAAAATAGCATCCTTTGCGCTAGAAGGATCTTCAATCGGTCCAAGAAACAGCCTGAATCGCGTCCCAAGCTGCTCCCGGTGTTCCAGAAGGCTCCATTCCAACACCCAAAGGTGTAGGCTTGCCTCATCGGAGTTTTTCGAGACACTGCTACATCGAAATAGATGATTCCAATGCCTTTGCGCACCAGGGCAACTCCAAAAGACATGACTAGACGGAATAAATATGTTACGGTCACACCCCAAGTGGGGACACGACATGTCGTTGTTCGCCCAGTTCCATAACGAAAAGCTGTTGCTCTTAAGCCGGTATAGCATTTGTGCTTCGGAAGAAAAGGTCGCTCTTATCCGCCGAGGCGTGCCCCACTCGATCAGATCGATACCGGCCGATAAAACTTGAAAGTCTTGTCTTGTCACTCTTCTATCACGTTGTTGCTCTCCTATTTAAATGGATGACGTGATATCATCTTCTTGATCAGTCGTCGGTTTGGACGCCAGCGGCTGAACCTTTTCCAAAAGTGAACGACCCGAGTAAATGTCGGGTGTGCGCCAAAGTGAACTGGAGAACCGCTATTTTGGGTTGCAGCGTGGTCACATGCCATCATCAGGTCAACCGCAGTTGTCTCGCGTGCAAATCCCGCGTCAAAATGATAGATCTTGTATCCCTCGGTCCTTGCGCATAAGTGTAAGGACCTGAAGAACGTGCGTTCTATGAGCTTCCACGTCCGTCTTTCCATTCATAGCCCTGCTATGGACGCATACATCGCCCAAGTAACTCGGTACGAGATCTTGTACCGATCTCAACAGATTCGTAACGCATCTGTTGAATGTGGCTGGGGCATTACGAAGCCCTTGTGGCATAGTCAGCCCCTCCCAGAGCATACCGCTGGAGGTGCTCACTGCCGTGAGCGGTATATCCCGTTCACGCATAAGGGTCTGATAGAAGCCATCCATCAGATCCATGGACGAAAAGATGGTACTCTTTGCCATACCATCTATGACTACGTCCTTTCTCACTATCGGCGTTTGAGCCGGTACTGTAGAAGCATTCAACTTGTTGAATTCGTGCACTGTCCGGCATCCTCCTGTAGCCTTGCGCACACAGAAGGTCGGAGAGCTGTGAGGGGAATTTGAATCCCTCACATGACCCGCTGATAAGCTATCGGGAAAGAAATAGTCGATCGCAAGTACTTGTTCACGAGGCAGTGGCCACTGCTTCTTGACACAGTACTTCGAGCTCGGTTTGAGCTCGATTTCATGTCGAGTGCCTTTATCCTAAGGCAACTCTCATGGTACGGATTCAGGAACACATCCTCGAATTCGATCAAATCCTGATACTAGGGATTGCGTGAAGCGACTCCCAAGATTGAGACGTGTATCATTCAATCCCAGTCTTCTCATCGAAGACACTTTCTTCCATCGATGAGCTGCTGAGAATTCGTTCGTTCTCGGCAAATACAACTGCCGAAATATATCGGTCATGTACTCGTCCTCTGCGACGAGTACGCGGATCTGCTTTAAATTTGCCACTAGCGGATTTCGCAAGAACCGTTTCGGTTCTAGCATTGGCAATTGAGTGATCTCCGAATTCAACTTCGGAGGCACAACCAGATCAAACGTATAAGCGCCTACACTTTACCCGTCATTAACCAAGACATTTAAAGTCTCGGTTTCTCCCCGAGAACCTATTTCCCAGGCTGCTGGAGACTTATTCCATCAGTTTGCTGAGGCATTAACCCAACAATATCTCCTTGAGGAGTTATTTCTCAAGTTAGTTGGGGCTTTCTCTCTACTTCTTCTGGGTGTGGTTGCGCTACCACAGCCAGGTCCTATACAGTTAGCTCTCTAGTCGACCTGGGATCATCGTTTCGCCACACGTGAGCAACTGGTTTATTCTTCCTTGAATGTCGGCCCGTTAGGCGTACACCCATGTCCTGGTCCACTCGACTTATTCGAGTGGTGAACTTTCGGCGCTGCCTGTGCATCTGCACAGCCACCGGCAGCTTCCTCCACAATGTGATTGGTTGTCACACTGTGATCTTGTACAGTCGTAATAACGACCGTACCACAAGTGAGGCCATCGCACTCATTCGCAGTTCATCCACACGCTTGTCGACGCTCGAAGATATTCATCAGATGGCCATCTGATGAAAAAGTGGCAGGAATCTTGACTGTTTGATGCTGCCAGCTGACCCTTGGATCGTACCTTCTAAGCCGGGGTAATCCTAGGATGACATCAAATTTGTCATCCAGATCCAGTACGATGAAATCATCATACTGCAAATATTCTATCATGTATTGGAATCCCACTACAAGTTTCATTACTGTTATCGATGCGCCTGTTGCAAGGCGCACCGTCATCCTCGTAGAAGGGATGTCACGCTCAATGAGCTTGAGCCCACGATCCTCTAGTGACTGGCGAAGAACAAAGTTGTTCCACGCCCCAAATTCAACTAGGGCACGAAGTGACAGATCTTGTGTCACTTCAATTTCAAGGTAATGATGTACCTCTGATCACCAAGTGCAGAGACACAAAGATTGTGAGTCTGGAGCAACTTTTATCAAGAGATTTGCAAATTCTCTTGAGGTTGCTGGATCAGTAGGGCGCTCGGCCCCTACTGACCTTGACCGTTTTTTACTTTTCACTTCGATGGTGCGATTACGCAGCAGCCTTAGATCCGCGTCCGTTGCCCTTCTTGGTGGACGGTCGATCACTTCGCTCAGTGTTGTGAGACACTGGGCGTGGGGCACTACACTCGTAGGCGTCGTGTCCTGAAAAAGTGGAGTCGCTTATTGTTAGAAGAGCGAGGTCTCTCACTCTCGACATACCAGAGGTCCATAGGTTCTGGACCTCCGACCTCTTGTCGTCTTGGGGGACGATACGAACCCGAACTAGCATGAGCCTGTCTCAAGCTAAAGTCTTCCTGTCTCGCAACCTATATCGCTTCTTCTAGCGTATTCAGGTACAAGCGGAACATGTGAGTCTTGACGGGACCATCCGCAAGACTCTGCATGAACACCGTTATAAATGTGTGTTCATGAACCGGGTTGGCCGTGATACATCTCGCAAGGAGTCGTATGTTTTGGGCTAAGCATGCACATTACGCTTACCCTGCTTGAGTTTTAGGAGCTCTGATCGAGCCCTGAATTCATCCCGTGGCGGTTCAAACGTTTGTCTGAGCCGGGTCTTGAAGACCTCCAACGACCCAAACACGTAGGGGTCGTGCAACTTGAGACCTAGGGCCCAAGTTTTGGCACGTCCTGCCAATTTTGACTGAGCAAATGCGACTTGCATTTCCTCGTCAACGATGTGACGAGCCCTTATGGCGTCGTCCAACTCGACGAACTTTCTCAACAGGGAGTCTCCCTCGACTTCTCTGTACTTGGAGATACCAATCTTCAAGGTTTCGGGTCGACGCGCGTGCGTCGCCCCGGGTACAGCAGTCTGTGCCTGCTGTTGTCTCATCAGATGGAGCTGTTGATCACCCTGTTCTCCCAACAGCTCTGCCTGTTGAGAGCCTTGCTGGAGAAGCAAGGTTACTTTCTCCCGTGACGCGTCAAGTTCATGTTGTGTGAACTTGGCGAGGGCGCCATGCTAATCATCTCTGTCCAGTGCGGTCATCATAGCAGAGACGGCAAGCTCGCCCATGGTTGAATCCATTCGTTCGACCGCACTCCATTCGATGTCGCTCAAATAGGAGCAGCTTTTCACGCGTGCCTTAAAAGCTGTCACTATCACCATCTAACATGCTCATTGTTTGATGTAGGGGTTATGGTCCTTGGACGTACTACAAATTGCTACCAGGTGTAACGGGGCACTGGTTACTTGTACTGACACAGTACAAGTCAACTTACACTAACACAGTGTAAGTAGTTCCGCACGTCACTTCACGTACACGGTACGTGCAGGGGAATACTGACTATTAAACGACTCATTATATAGAAGTAGAAAATAAAACTGTACTAAATATAATTAAGTCCTCATCATTGACCTGGGTTTAGTCCTAACTCAATTATTGCGAGCCCGAAGGGTGAATCTATCAGTGACTGTGCGCAAGCTGAATGTCGAACTTTTAAATCGTACTTATCTGTGTGTCTGTCTGTCTGTAAATAACGCGGTAAGGTGTACCTTTCCCGTACTAAGTGCGATCAAGTCGGTCCCCTTCTCATAGGTATATAGGTATATTTAAAGTCACTCTTTGGCTAGGTCACTATTGTGACGCACGCACGTGATTGGCTTAAAATCGATTAAAGGTGAATATGTTCACATAAGCAAATGCTAGACGCTTTTAAGCAAAGGCCGATCGCGTTGCCCTATCATACTGTACTGGGTTAATACAGACATTTACAGCATCATACTCCTTCTTCAGTGACTGCTGCTGTAGTATAGTGTTTCGCAACTTGATTCAGTTCTATGAACTGAATTACTTATATTAGAGGGCGAGCTCGAGAGCTTGCTCCCCTGTCTTATCAATAATATATACTGAAGTTCAAGTCCACATCAGCCGATAGGTGAGTGTTTCGGAAATATTACCCTTCACGGTATTCATGAACGTTATTACCCTACATGATAATATTCTAATTAACAAGTATTAAGTGTTAATTATATGTAATAGGCTCACCCCGTTACATTAAGTCGATGGAGGAAGCGATCTGATTGTGGTGCTCAATTGCCGCTGTATACGTTGACGGTTCTAGCCAAATCAGTTCTGTCAGTCCCCACAACGTTTTAAGCTAAGAAATATCTCTCATACGATGCAACTGCTTCTTCACCCACCATTGCTTCTCTTATTGATCGCGAGCTGCTTTTTCTGAAGGTGCAACATGCCGCATGATGGCTGGACATGCTGGTTGACAGTTGGCAGTTACTACGACAGTTGGAAAATGTTGAAGCTGTAAGACAGTTGAAATAGTATGAAGCCGTTAGGTTAATCACGGAGTCTCCTCGCTAATTCATTCTCATTTTTACCTGCTACTACTCAAGCCTTCCAACAAGGCTTACGGAGCCGATAGCTCCTCTGCTAGCCAAGGGCTGATTAATCAAAAACTGAATCGGATCAAGAGAATCAAGACTCATCAAGCATGGGACGACAAGACGATGAAGACTTCGTCACGTATACGGTGGTCATATCACCAGCCAAAGCTGGCATCCCTTCGGACACTCTACAAGTGAAGATACGAAAATTCAAGGGCGGAAGTCCGCGAAGCTTTCTAAAGTGGATCTGCGACTTCCAAACGCTCGCCAGGAAGAAGGGATGGAATGACGAGCAAAAGAGCCTCAACCTGATCGCGCTAATCGAGGGAGATCTTGTTCATGAGGTGGAAAGGTTGGTGGCCCAAGCGAGAACTGGAAAATGGTCTTTCGATAAGTTCTACACAGCTGTGGGCTACTCTCTGTACCAAAAGGGTGTAGCGAAGACCTGGACTATGAGATATGACATATGACCAAGCGTCGGGATGAAAGTGTGCTCATGTTCTCCCACCGTCTGCGCGATAATATTCGTTCTTTGCGGAGCTCCCTGAAGATGCAAAAATCATTCCGGATGTGCAAATGCGCCGCTTTTTTAAGCGTGGGATGCCAATGGCATGGCAAGATAGATTGGTTGCGACAGGTGTAACCCACGAGTCCCTTAATGATATGGTGCTATACTTTTCGCGACTCGAGAACCAAGAAAGACTATACAAGGTGACCCCTGCACGAGAAAGACGTGTTTCATACAGATACCGTGAGGACGGTTCTGCACACAGTGAAGGGTATTGCAGCGAAGGCAAAGGTGTGCAAAAGGGTGGCCAGCAGAAGAAATTCTCGAAGGATGCCGCAAGAACAACTGTAAGAGCAGCTGCGAAGCAGGAGAATGGTGACAAATGGTGCTCTTATCACAAAACAAAATTGCACAATACAAGTAATTGTTTTTCTCTTAAGAAGAAAACTGAAGCGCACAAGCGGTTGGAAGAAGAACGTGAACAAGAGACGTACCCAACTGTGTTCAAGGAAGACGAAATCAGCAGTGAAGATGATTGCAAGCTCGAAGACGAGTGCAAGCTCATTGGATTAGTCAAGCAGAAGCCTAGTGTGCTAACTGCTCCGCTGCGTTTAACAGTGCAGATTTGCCATGATAAGGACCATTTTGCAGCTCTGGTGGACACAGGCGCATCACGAAGAATCGTGAACAAGTCATTCGTCACTGCTAGTGCAAAACATGGGTATCAGGTAGTTCCAAAAGCGACGACGTTGTTTGATACCATGGGTCAAGATTTGGGAAGTAATGGAACTCTTGACGCCCAGTTTCGCTTCGCAAAGTTAGAGACTGACTCAGTCATTACGCACCGGTTTCAAGTGATTCAAGATAGCAAAAATGCAATGGTCATAGGCCGTGATTTTCTTCGAGCACTTGGAATCACGATTAACTTTCGGGACCAGACAATTCAATGGGATGAACAATGTCTTCAGGTCAACACAGGTGGTAATGAGGGTTTGACTACCAGACTTCTCGACACTGACTTTGTAAAAGAGTATAAGGAGCTTGCGGATTCGTCTGTCTCCCCGAAGGAACTAGCGCCGGATCATCTGCCTCTGGAAGTCTTGAAGCGCTATATGGATCTACTTGAGCACTACCATCAGCTGTATGATGGCCATTTCGGACGGATTCGCTTGATGATTACATCTTATCACCTTCCCCTGAGTACAAGCCAGTACACTCAAAGCCGTATCCCATTCCACACAGCCAAGAAAATGCATCCAAGGCAGAGATCCAACGGTTGATACAGCTCGACGTGTTGGAAGAGATTTACGACTCGGAAATGGCCAGTCCGGCGTTTTTTGTATCAAAACCCAACGGTTCTCTGCGCCTATTGATTGACTATAGAGTCCTTAATTGATGGCTGCGCCGTAGTCCATAATTTTTTCCTCGGATTCGCAAGATCCTGCTACGTCTCGCGAAGGCAAAAGCCTTAACGAATCTGCATGCTAATATGGACTACTACGGTAGACGGTTGGCGAAGCAAAGCAGACCGCTGCCTTCTGTCTCCCATTTGGGAAGTATCAGTACAAGCGCCTTCCCATGGGAATATCTACCGCTCCTGATAAGTATCAAGAATGAATGGGAGAAGATATTTGGCGATTTGGAGTTCGTTGTTGTGTATCTGGATGATGTCCTGGTGTATTCGAGTAATGAGTATGACCACCTCGAACACATCCGCGTGGTGTTTGACCGCCTGCACAAACATGGAGTCACATTAAACGGAAAACAGTGCTACATTCTTTGAGATGAAGTAGATTACCTCGGCTATACTCTAACCGCGGACAGGATCAAGCCTAAAGCAAAAAAAAATCAAGAATATAGCAAATTGCGGTCCCGCGCAGTAAAAAATAACTTCGGCGATTTCTTGGAATGATCAATTACTATCGGGATATGGTACCAAACAAGACAGCGTTATGTCAGCCTCTAAATCGTTTGACAAGCGCAAAAGTTCCCTTTACGTGGACTCCTAGTGACACCAAGTCATTTCAGGATATTCAGAAAGCTTTCGCCGAGGCAGTACTGCTATCATTTCCCGACGTAGAACACAAGTAGGAGGAATCATACTGCAAGATCTCAAGATATTAGCCTGCTACTCTCGTGCACTGAACAAGCACCAGCTGAATTACACGACGATGGAACTGAAGCTCCTTTCGATTGCTGAAACCGTCCGCGAGTACCGAACAATTCTCTTAGGTTTTCCGGTTGTGGTTCATACAGATCACAAAAACCTAATTTACCCAACGGAAACAACTATGCGGGTAAAGCGCTGGAAATTGCTACTATCCGAATATCACCTGACAATGCACTACATTAAAGGAGAAAAAGCGTTGGAGAAGACGCCTTCTCGCGAATGCGATTCCAGGACATAGCGAAAAGTGATGTGCCACTGATCGATGAACTATACGCTATCACTGAGGATCCTCCGTGTGTCATTCATCGTCCAGTTATCCGCCAACACCAAGATGAAGATCCGATGATTCAAAAAATTAAGGCTTCATTTCTGGAGGGGTCAACTAATCCCGATTTTCAGCTGATACCTCTCCTGGGTTGTTCCTTAATTTTCTACAAGAAGCGCGTGATTATCCCCGCTTCTCTCCACGAAGACATTGCACACTGGTATCACGAGAGCCTTGGGCATCCAGCGAGTGAGCGACTTTACAAGACCATGCGAACGAACCTATACTGGCCAAGTATGGAAGCCATGATCGCGCGTTTTGTCCAGGCGTGTTTGGTTTGCAAGCGGGCCAAGGTTCATGGTGGTAAACAAGATTATGGCCTTCTCCCGCCAAGGACTCTTAAGACTGTTAAACCGTTTGATGTGGCCCATGTCGATCTCATCGGGTCTTTTAATGACGGAAGCTACGGGATAACTATGATTGACTAAGCAACCCGGTGGCTTGAAGTCGGTGTCCAAACGAATAAATTGTCTCTCACTACTGCCGAGAGTTTTGACCTAGAATGGCTATGTCGATACACTAGACCACGTGAAGTCGTTCGCGATCAAGGAACCGAATTTATAGGTGCAGAATTTTAAGAACTGCTAAGCAGTTATGGTATCAAAGCCAAGCCGATAACAGCGAAGAATCCCTAAGCAAACGCTATCTGCGAATGAGTCCATTTGGAAACCATGGATGTTATTCGATGCTACGACGTTGTTGATTGATAAAAGGCAATCTACTACGCCGCCTTTGCTGTTCGTGCTAAATGACTCTGATTAGCGTATAGGAGCTGGGACGAGTGGTTTACGAGTGCTACTACAAGTTCAAGTGGATTGATTGCAGATGACGGTCAGGGTCGAAGTCGAATTACAACTGTTAAAATGTTCAGGGTGATACATCAGGAAATTGCCCCACGATCGCGACCCAGCTATCACGATCGTGGAGGATGCACGATATAATAATAGGAAGACACACATTGTGATTATGCAATCTGCCATGCAATATAAATCGGATATGGATATACGTAAAATTTCTGAAAGGAGCGGAGGGATACGTGGACTAATTGCTGCAATCCGCGATCCTACAAAGAGGAATTACAAGATGTTGTGTGAACTATAAATTGGTGTGTACCACACAACCGGCGTGTACCATTCCAGGCGTGTAGATCACATACCGCGATCCGCGCTCCGATGATTCGCTTTCCAATGATCCGTGATCCCTAATCCATGATTTGCAATCCAGCTTCTTCTGCACCTAATATACACTACATTTACAAGGGGACAATTATCATGAAGGAGCGAGGCGTGGCATCGGATCCTAAGATATAGATAGGCGTTGTCATTTTTTGGGTCTTCGTATCTTTTTAGTTAAACAGCGTTCAATTTACTTTTAAAGATACGTGCCGACTTCTCTTCCGAGCTGGGGGTTATTTAGCCTCTCAAGGCTACGAAAGTCCCCATAATTTATTCGAGTGATATCCCCAAATTTTTTGGCTGGGGATCAAGAATTCTCAACAACTCCTAACTGCGACCAGACGCAGCAACAACGAAAAAAACAAGATGCAAGATCGCGAGACGGCTCAAATAGTCAGAAGGCAAGCAGACGAAGCATCAATTTTGAACAAGGCGATTTCATTGACATCAGGTGACTCACGGGGCACCCTATAGGTCCACCCGTGATCGTGTGAACATTTCCGCGTGATCGCCTCACCCCATTCTAAACACGGTGAAGTTTTCTCTTGACGCGATTCCACTGAGAAAAATACAATCCGCTCTACCGACGGGTGCACCAGATGAGAAATAAACAAGCACGGAAATGGAGTGTACTTCCGATAGTGGGTTGTCTGGGCGCCAGTGGATGTTCAGGGGTCGCATGAGAAAATAAGCGACACCCACTCCACCACATGATCACTGCATCAATCCTCACTGTTCCAGAATTATCAACATCACAGTGGATAATGGAGGGGTTAGCTTACGAGCCATGATATGGAAGGCCGACCGCAGTGAGATAGCGATCGCCGCTTTGAGTGGCCTTGGCGCATCCCTTGACAATCGGGTCCGCTAATGACCAGTGTTTTTCATCAAAATGAGACATCTAAACTTAGATTACCGTGTTAAACGGACAATAACGCAGGATGTTAGGTGCCTCAAAATTGAATTTATTCTTACGTCGACATGCTTCCTTGCTTCAATACGTAGAGCGCCAGTGAAGATAGTGCTCGTCATCTGTAGGTACGAATGCCAGATTCAATGATCATCCAAGACCTTCGGTTCTGGCACATATCCCGGATTTGCCACTGGCTAATCCAGTGACAAATATATTAGCCTTGCCGGTCAGATCAGACAGGAGGATTGGTCGGTTCGTGTGAGTTTCAAAGGTCGATCTGGGGATTGGGCAGCGATATCCTTTTTATATAGTGAGCGTCAGTCTCGACGCCAGACCTCGTGAAATTACGTATTCTTAAGCTCGATAACGCAAATAGGCAATATTAGTGGGTAAAGAAGTCATCTATAGTCTACAAGTTCATTTGCTTAGGCGCAAAAATGGCGTTCATTCCTACTATGCGCATATATTTTTGTACTTGAAAAAGGTCAAAGGCTGGAGTCATGATTATCCATCGATTACCTATTAGTGCCTTACATGGACATATTCGATAATGGTGGCACTAATAAGTGTAACCAATCGCGTGGATAGGGAGTTATGTTGCTTTTACACACACGAAAAAAACAATTTCTACGAAAAACCATCAGGCAGCAAAAGATTTCGAAATGTACGCTATAGAACTTTCACCCAATTGTTGATTTTTATAATCATAACTGCCCAAATTAATTGCGGCAAGTATTCTGGTCGTATAAGGACCATGAAAATAAGGTCCCATCCTTGTGGCCATTGCTTTGTGACGCTTCACAAGACTACAAATACGACCACAACCGTCGAATCCGCTATTCTAATAACAGCGTGTAAAGTAATGGAAAGGTTTCTTGCCGATTACCCGGATTATTGCTGAACCATACATCTGCTAATCAGACTTCGTAATTCGAGGCTTAAAATACAATGTTTGACTGTCACGTAGAATACCCAGTATTGACGAGACGTGTCGTGACACACAGACTCGTCCAGATGTAGAGCACAGTGGAGGGGAGAACACGAAAGCTACGATTTCGTCGGCAAATCGAAAGAACTACTCAGCAGAAGATCTGGACGCCGCTACGCGCGCGTATGACACGGGTGCCAATATCAGTCGCGTTTGTAACGAGTATTCTGGCGTTCCTGAGCGAACGATTCGGTCATGAGATACTTGCTTAAGAACGGCGTGGTGCTACAAAAGCCTGGGCCACCACTAATCCTAGGAGAAAGGCTGGAGGGTAATCTGCGTGACCGGGTGGTCGGAATACAGAAGAACGGCCTGCCTGTCAACCGCGAGGTAGTGCTGGCGAAGGCAAACGACATAAATCGAGCCAAGTACAGTGTGACGCCGAGCACCGATTTCCTCACGATACGGTGGGCATCATGCTATCTCAAGCGTCATTCGGATTTATCGCTACGATTCAGCCAGGTTATTAAGCGTGCTTGGAACGAGTTCAGCTTAAACAGTCTACGGGATTTCTTCAACGAGTACATGGAGCACGTCATCGAGCACAATGCAAGTCCGGATCGGGTCTTCACGTGGATGAGACGAAATTCTTCCAGAAGAGCAGGCAGACGAAGGTGGTCGTGGTCAAGGCCTCAAGAAATGTGTGGAACAAATCTTCTCAGTGCAGCTTCCATCTCACGATCGTCGCGTGCGCATCAGCCAGTGGTGGGATTCGTCTACCCACCGCTGTACATTTACCAGGTGAGCGTGTCACCCGCGACATGTTGTACGAGTATAACGTCCCGGGCACTGCCGTCACGACTGCTACTCGGGGTTCATGGACAGCGCGGGGGTTATTCGATGGCTCCGCCACTTGTCGGACGCCGTGTCCATTGCTGTGCAGAGACCCCTGATCCTGGTATACAACGGATGTAGCAGTTACTTCAACGGCGAGATCGTGCACGAGGCGGTGCGGCTTAAGACATCCTTATGCTCCTCCCAGCAAACGCAAATCACCTCCTGCAGCCCGGAAGACGTGTCTGTGCTCAAGCCTTTCAAGTCCAGCATTGATGCCGTGATGCGCGGGTACAATCTGAATGGAGGAGAAGGCTCCATCATGCGCAAAAATAGCCATTCACTTGGTGAGCACCGCGTGGAGCAAGGCCATCGTGGACAAGCCTTCCAATGTGATTGCTGGCTTCAGAGCGTGCGGACTTCGGCCAGTATCACTGTCTCAACAGCAGCGTTGGTTCAAGCTGTTTCTAGATAGAGGGTGCGTCAAGAACGTCGAGTTACCCTCCTGGCTCAATGTCAGAGAGGTTGTGCAAACCGAGGTTCTGGTTCTTCCTGCTTCGTCTTCAACTGCTCGTAAGCAGCGCAAGACTCTTGACGTGAACCGTCGACTCTTCACGCGCGAGGACTTATAGAGCATTGACGTGTAGCAACCACCTATAGTTTATACTGCATTTTTGCATAGCATTATTCGGCAATAATTTGGGTAATGCTATATATTTGTGGTATTTTCGTGGTATTTATGCTTTGCGTACTGTCGTCTATACTCGCTCGCTTAGCTTCTTAAATACTTAAAGCAATAGAACATCTATTGATCTCTTGTTTTCTGTTGAAAATTTTTATTTTATGCTAACGTCAACACGATTTTTAAATTTCTCTTAGGGTCTTGGTTTCCGGCACTAAATCATTCCCGTTACGTTACTTCCTTACGTCACTTATGTCATCAAATAAAGACAGCTAACAGGTATTGCATGAACGCCTGCGTCACAATCACATTTCAGTAACACGTAACATCTGGCCAAAACGATACGTAAAACAATCAAATCGTCTGAACTCACGCACGTTTGTATAGTATTAGAGCTCAAGCACAGAATCGACTGGACCGGATCAAAGTCTTCGGGAACTGTGCCATTTTCCGACGCGCCACGAATGATAAAGATGCCAATAGCAAGCGTGTGGCTAACGCGCACACCATGCTGCTAATTCCGATCTCGCACAGCAACTGAGCGAATGGACGTACGTCTATTGGAGGCGGCGTGTTGAGCGCTCGACTGTGAAGGATTAATTTACAGCGCGCCAGAAAACACCAGCCATCCTGATTTAATGCGCAAGAAGGCAACGCAACACGCAGCAATGGAAGACCGCCTTTTCACTGATTCCTTTCGGTTCAAGAGCGATCAAGCATCAGCGACACGCTGATCTGGGCGAAGGCAATCGATCTGCTTTGCGCATCCCCCTACAAGAACACAGTGTCGTTCTCGTAGGTGTCACGTTTTAAGTGTGGTACGGCATCAAGCTGCACCAACTACATGGCAAAAGGCGGGTAGCGTAGACGTATCGATACTGGAAGACAAGCGCAAAAGCCTAAGAGATGCTGCAGGAGTACAGCCCGTCGAGCGTCTCTAACATGAATGAGACGGGGCTGTTCCTTCGTAGGCAGCCGATCCAGACGCTCTCCAACCGCGCTCTTCCTGGTCGCAAGAAGGACAAGGCGTGGATTACGGTCGTGCTGTGCGCAAACATGACCGGCACGGAATAGATCAACCCGCTCAAGACCAACCATCGCTAAAAACCACGCTGCATGAAGGGCTTTGATAGGACGCAGCTAGGTGTGTGAAGTTTAGCCAATAAAAAGCATGGATGACATTCAAGCTTTTTCTGATTGGCTGAAATAGTGCAGTCTGAGCATGTGTGGCCTCAAGATCTTTTTAGCTATTCCACA
Organism: Hyaloperonospora arabidopsidis Emoy2; assembly: GCA_000173235.2. Classification (NCBI taxonomy): domain Eukaryota; phylum Oomycota; class Peronosporomycetes; order Peronosporales; family Peronosporaceae; genus Hyaloperonospora; species Hyaloperonospora arabidopsidis. The sequence goes on from JH598093.1 coordinate 37,047, forward strand.
ACACGTCACATCATGTCGCGCTCGAGATGTCGAGCGTACGTCTCGATTTCCTACCGCCCAACACGACCTCGCACACGTGTTCTATAAAAGCCGGGTGATCAAGAAATCCAAGCTCAGGTATCGGTGTGATTTCGTTCATTGATACCTTGACCAACTCGAGCGAGGCGACAACACCAAGAAAATGGACGTCCTCACTGTAGTCCGTAAGATCGCGACGTCATGGGACGCAGTGACGCCCGACACTATCCGGAACTACTGGGTCCAGACGGGCATAGTCTACACGGAAACAGCAACAACACTCAGACAGGAGAACGATCCTAAGAGCGTCTCCGCGACGTCCCATCTCGACGCGCTCATTCATAAATTGTACCTGGACGACCCGCTCCCAGCCGACGCGTACATCGCGTAAGAGGCGGGAGTCGAAGACTGGGTGGATGACGAAGAAATGGTGGTCGACAGTACGAGTAGCGACGAGGAAGAGATCAACCAGCCGCTTTGACGCATCGCGACGTGCTTGCTCTGTGCATCAGCTCTCCACTTACACGTTTGCCCACGGCATCGAGAGAAGAGATGTGCTTGTATAGCAAAGCAGTCTAGGAAATAACAAGTGGGCAGTTTGCAGCAGATCATTATCACTAAACCATTTGAACAGCGAGTGATATGTGTGTACATCAACTTTAGTCACATGTATGACTATCAGGTTTACTTTGTGTCCTGCATGTGTGAGTTGTCTGTACGCCGATTAATACGAGGGTATACATATCGCCCACTCAAAATATAGAATTCCATTCCTGATTGGAATGCAAAGACAAACTGAGGTTCCAGGGGTTGTGATCAGCATTAGGAGTTGTAAAGGATATTTTGTGTGCGAAGTGTGAAAGCATATATCGTCTGGAAGACACAATAGCTAGCACGTAGCGTCTGTTAGATGCATAAATGTAAAAATTGAAAAACGTGTCCGTGTCTGTCAGTAGGTAGGATGCGAGAATCAAACGTTTAAGATCAAGGGTTATGTTACTTCCTCTGGTACCTTATTGTCTACTTACTCGCTTTTAACTCTTTAGTCAAACGCTAATATTGCTATGGTTACCGCTACGGTTTTGTGTTTTGGTCCCAGTGAGCCACGTCGTACCCACTAGAGCTGTTAAGCTGACCAGTCTCGCACATCGACCCGAACAGATTGGTGGAGGGTTGTTGGCGCTCGAAACCGCGTCACTGCACATCCTTGTGTCGTAGATCTACAGCTGATGTTCTTCATGCGACTTGCGGATATATCACTTCGACTTGTTCGCTTGCAACGAGAGAAATTCAGGTTGAGTGCGAACCGCATTTCACACTCTTTGACTTTTCTCTCTGATGATACCGCTTGAATTACTGCGCAAAAAAGATGACCCTTGCATGTGTGCGCACGTACCTACGTATTCTAGTGCTTCTCAATGCAATCCTCTTTCAATTTGTAAAATTGTGTGTCTTTCCGAAAGAAAGGCGCTCGTGTTGGTATGTGAATCCAGCACGGGTTCATCGGCACAAGGCGAAAGTGGTCCCATAAGTAAAGAAAAGTGTTAATGCTTTGCAAAGGCAGCCAGCTGTTGGACGCTAGAGGGGTGGAGAGCTGTAACAGTTTTTTGTGTGCAGAGGTATATTAATTGTAGCCCCACCCCCAACTTCTGTTTAAATTGGTGGTCGAGTTGGCAGATTAATTCTAATATTGAAAAGAATGGTTGGGGAAGCTCTGTTGATTCGTTAGTGGTATTAATTAATTGTTTAGATTGGTAATGAAACCTGGCATCATCGCGCGGCTGGCGCAATGGATAGCGTATCAGACTTCGAATCTGGGGGTTGCGGGTTCGAGTCCCGCGTCGCGTATTGCTTTGACCGACAAACACACTCTTGACCAAATACCGACCCTGACACACCGTGATCAGAGGAAAAAGGAAGTAAACGCAGTATCGCAGGCGGCATCGATATACTGAGTGACTGCTTCGCACCCCACTTCACAAGCACCACTTCATCTAAAGAAATTCTTCATCATGGCAATATGCGTACGCTTGCTTCCGACACAGGATGCTCTCCCTAGTAACCTCAACATGTACGCGATAGCTAACAGAAGACACTTCACGCGAGTCGAATGAGTCACTAGCGTGATAATCCACTGGGAGTTGCAATGCAGATTGGCACTCGTTCATTCGTCTTGCGTCAAAACGTATCTATGTCAGCACACGATAACGGATAGGTTGGACAATCACTGTTGCCAAAACCCTCGTTCGAAAGACCATCTGAACATAAACAAATTAACAGTCATGAAAAGTGAAGTCTATGCAGACAGCAAAGCTGGGTGTTCAGACGGACTATAAATTTCGTTGCGGTACGGTCTCAGAACATGAATGACCTCAATATGAGCCGAAGCTGCTAGTCTGAAGGGTATCGATCAGGCGAGAGGAGATACCGTAAGATTTACTTTATGAAGAGAGCGGTTGCAGATCTTCGTTTCCAGAATACGCGGTTGATGTCCTTTCATCAAAAGAGGGCGGCTGACAATCGCGAGAGGCACACCAGGCAGATTTTGTCGGCCTGCGCGATCAGAGCACAAAGCTCAAGACCGATGGTGATAATTCGTGCTGCTGAGGCCAAACAGTTGATGTTGTTTGCACCAGGTGCAGGAGTTGTTGAGGTCCTGTTTGCGTCAATGCGAAGAATGAGTCGCTGATGTTTCCGCTAGGTAGTAATCACAACGACACAAAACGTTTTCTCTTTCTTGTACGCATTTTTCGTATCAACTGAAATACCGCGAACCGTCTGGATCTTTGATGAAAGGCAGCCCGAATGGCTGAACGGTAAGATTGGTTTCGCTTGAGCTGCCCGATTCCGTCGACATGATATTGTTGGAAATGGATTTGCCATAGCAGACACTCCTTTCTTGGTCAACCCCTCAGCTGCCAGTTGTAGTGACTATTGTGGGGTAGTTGTGTGGTTACACTAAGTACCAGAATGTGTTTTGCAGAGGATAGAGCAGGATAGAGCAGAGCTCACTTCTCGATTGATAAAGCCACTAACGAGGCCCCCGGCTGTGCCCGAATCGCGTCTGGCCCGCGTTTCAATACAGAAGTCGTTTATCATTTTTCTTTACTTTCCAACAGATATAGCACCTGGACTCCATTACAACACGGATCACATGACACTAAAAACAAAAGCTTGAGTAGCGATCGGGATTAGATACCCCGGTAGTCCATGCCGTAAACGATAATTGCTAGTATTTAGGAATTTTTAGATATAACAGCTAACGCATTAAGCACTCCCCCTAAAACTATAATAGCAAGATTAAAACTCGAAGGGATTGATGGGAGGCGCCACAAGCGGTGGTGCATGTGGTATTATTCGATAATACGCGCAGAACCTTACCAACTCTTGCTATTTTTTTATAAAATTTTATATAAAGAACAGGCGTTGCATGGCTGTCGTCAGCTCGTGTTATAAAATGTTAGGTTAATTTTTTTAAGGAGCGCAACCCTAATCGTTCGTATCTAATTTAGTCATATTAAAAATAGAAGTACTCTAATTAAAAAATATAATAGGTGTCCTCATGCCTGGCGGTCGGAAATTGATATCTTGTCCAACGGAGGCCAAGGGTGTTAATATTTTGAGCGTTGAAGTGAAGATGCCACTGATGGCCGGAGCAGAAAAACCAAAAGTGAATTGCATGATGTGTGTTTATCTGTTCCTACCGTTGCTACCGTTGTAGCTGAACATTCCTAGAATCACTCGATGTCGCTCACTGTCAATGCAGTTGTCGCACCCCCTTTCATCCCTTTTCCAGGAAACCCTTTTCATGTCGATGTGGGTGATGGTCACAAAAACGGGGGACGTCACTGCCTGGCAGGTCACTGCTGGTGAACCCCAAACACCAAGACCCGAAAGTTTAACTTACGACAACGGGTATCGGGCCGATGACCTATGGGTTCGCACAGCCATACCATACGACTCGAGCTATCGAATAATACGACAGTAGCTGAGCCTTTCGAACCGATCAATTGTGTCTACATTGCACACATACATGAACTTACAAGAAGGCATACGCATCATCTTCAATCAACACTCTCCTTTGATGCGCCGCACATGCTGCCCGTCGTACATCTTAGACTTCAAGATGAAGACCCTTCATAAATCTTGTGTGCTTGATCCGTCCGAGCGCCTTCGTTAATCCATCTGCAATCATTTCGTCTGTTGGCTTGTACTCAAGCTCAATGACGCCTTCCTCAACCTTCTCTCGTAGAAAGTGATATTTAATGTCGATGTGCTTGGTTTGTGCGTGGAAAACCAGATTCTTTGCCAATGCGATGCAACCATGGTTGTCTTCATGGATCATCGTTGCTTCGTCGAGTGCATATCCGAGATCGGAAAGCAGAAGACGCAGCCAAACCGCCTCTTGTGTTGCGGAGTACAAAGCCATGTACTCAGCTTCGGTGCTTGACGTCGCCACCGTCGGCTCTCGTCTGGACTTCCAGGACACCACACTGCTATTAAGAAAGAAAACATACCCCGTCGTCGATCGACGAGAATTCAAGTCACTCGCACACGACGCATTCGCGAAACCTATAAGTTTTTCCTCCTTGTTTCCATCGAACACGATGCTGCAATCTTTGGTCGTCTTCAGGTACTTGAGAATTCGCTTGGCCGCGATCCAGTGCTGTTTTCCATGGCTCTCGCAATACTTCGCCACTTCTCCCACCGCATGCATAATGTCAGGTCGAGTGCACGTGGCGACGTACATCAGTGCACCAACTAGCTCCCGGTAAGGTCTTGTCGGCACAACATCCTCATCCTGCCTGCACTTGGTGAAATGTCCACTCTCGTTCGTCGGTGTGTGCACATCCTTGCACTTATCCACGCCAAATTTCTCCGCCAGACGCTTGATGTAAGCACTCTGATTCATGCGAATCGTCTTCTTCGTCCGGTCGCGGTGCACCTCGATGCCTAGACAGTACTTAAGCTCTCCCAGCTCTTTGATACTGAACTCGCTCTTCAAAGTACGCTTTATTGCGTCAATGTGCTCTTGCGTCCGCGCGAAGAGCATCAAGTCGTTGACGTGGGTGATCACGATACTGAATTCAAAATCCGATCGGCGCACGTAAACACAAGGATTGGCCACACTCCACGTGAAACCCTGGCCTTCGAGGTGTTCATTCACTCGATTGTTCCATTCGCGCGCCGCCTGCTTTGTGCCATACAGTGCTTTACGCAAAAGACACTTTTTGTTGCATTGTTGCTCGTCCACAAATCCGTCAGGCTGGTCCATGTAGAATTCTTCTTTGACATCGCCATATATGAATGCGGTGTCAACGTCGGCGTTCTCGATCACCAAGTTTTTCTCCGCTGCAATTGAGAAAGCAACGTTAATCGACTCTTTCCGTGCAACGGGAGCCAATGTCTCAAAATAATCCACTCCTGCACGCTGCGTAAACCCCTTCGCTACGAGACGTGCCTTGAATTTGTCAATATCTCTGTTCGGGTGTCTCTTGATGCGGAATACCCACTTGCAACCAATTGCTTTCTTGTCCCTGGGAAGATCTTTGAGATTCCATGTTTCGTGTTGTGCCAGCGACGAGATCTCACTCTCCATAGCACGCAGTCATTTGTCCTTGTACTTGCTCTAAAGGACTTGCTCGTATGTCGATGCGTTCTCACCATCTTCCTCAGCACTGAAACAGTACTGTGCTTCATAGTCGTCCAGGTTAAATTCTCCACGTCGCAGATTCGGAAATTCTTGTTCGTAGCGCGTGATCGCCTGTTTCTTGCGCACTGGCCGCATATGTGACTCTTGCTCCCCGTCACGCCCCGGTGTACTTGAAAGCTGTGTCGAAACGGCACCAGTAGGTCGTTCTTCTACTGCTGTGCTGACAGGAGTGCTTCTTGGACTTCCACTGATTGGCGTGTGGATGCCATCACTCCTTGATGCATCACTCGGCTCACGATCTTCATCCCCGTCGTCGTCTTCGTCATCCATGACGTCCATCACACATGGCGTTCCGTTGATAGCAGTATGTGGTTAAACCGTACTGTGTTCAGAGAACGTCACGCTACGGGAAATAACTATCCGCCCTGTAGTATCATCTAAAAGTCGATACGCCTTGTTCTGTTTCGCATACCCGAGGAACCGACAGCGCAAACCGGAATCGTCAAGCTTTCTTCGTTTTTCCTTGGCGATATGTGCGTAGCACAAACTACCAAACACCTGCATCACATTGATGCTGGGTTTGCGATGAAATAAAGTCTCGAACGGGCATGCCTTCGGACTTGACGCACTCGGTAGTACGTTACGGATATCCACAGCAGTCATCATTGCCTCACACCAGTAAAGCTTATCCATCTTAGCTTCGCCCAGCATGCAGCGAGTCATCTCGATCAGGGTTCGATTGTAGCGCTCTGCCATGCTATTTTGCTCTGGGTTGTACGGCACTGTGAACTCTTGTTTTATCATCTTGTGCCGGCAAAATTCAATCATCTCGTGATTTCGGTACTCACCACCGTTGTCGCTGCGTAGTACCTTGGTATCCACTTCACTCTTGACCTTGATATCGTGAGCATACTACTTAAAATCTTCAGTGACTTCGCTCTTTTTACGAAGAGGGTAAACCATCGCGTAACGGCTTTTCATCATCATGAAAGTCACAACGTAGCGGTAGCCCGACTTGGATCCTGGTGTCACTGGACCGAGAACATCGGAGCACACAATCGAGTCGTCAGGGCGACTCTCCCTTGCTGATATCTCCGCCTCACTGCTGCTAAACGTTTTGCGTACTTGCTTGGCCGTCGCGCATATGTCACACACGACACTAGGGTCTATGCATTCACCTTTGGTGCACCCATATTTAATCAGCATGTTGACCGTTGAGTACGACACATGCCCGAGTCAGCGATGCCAGAGTTGTGCTTCATTCTCGAACATGTGGCACTCTTCGTCCGCCTCAACATTCAGTTGCAAAAGCATACCACGTCGCGACCCCGTCGCAACGATTCGTCCGCATTTCTTGACCACGCATCCATCTCCGGAAATTTCAATCTTCATTCCGCGTGCTGTTGCCGCTGTCAGCGAGAACAGATTCTTACTTAGGTCTTGGACGTGCAGCACATTGTTCAGACGTGCATTTAGCCACATCTTGCCATTCCAAACCCGCAGAAGTACTGTGTCTTGTCCGAGCACTTTTAACGATGCACTGTTCTTGGCACTCTGTATATTGCGCACCTTCGTAGTCGCCGTGTAGTCGGCGAACGCTTTCTTATCCTTGCACATATGCGCCATAGCGCCGCTGTCCATAATCCATCAGTCGCTTTCGTTTCCTTCTGTGACGTAAAAAGCCACATTCGTGTGGTCACCATGGTCATCGTGTCTCTCGCCACCACCATTCATGCCACCACCATTCATCTTCGACCAGCAATCTCGTGCGTAGTGTCCGCGCTTCCCACATTTGAAGCACTGAACACTCGGTCCTTTCTTGTGCTGGACACCATTCTTCTTCCCGAATTTGCTCTTCTCTTGGCGTTTACCACCGACATGTAGAGCTGTCGCTTCTTCGATCCGGGACGAGTCCTTCTTGCGCACTTCTTCGGCAAAAAGCTTGCTCACGAGGTCTTTCCAGGTGAATTGTGTCACACTCATCCGGAAAGCTTGAACCAGACTGTCGTATGATGCTGGAAGACTGCGTAGCATAGTCGCACATACGTCTTCTTCGCTTGGTCCACACTCAGCCCCGTTCATCTCCAATACGAGCCGCTCCAGCTCCATCACGTGCGTGCTCATATCCTTCGCCGTATACTTGTACGACGCAAATTTCTCTTTTAGCCATAGTCGACTTGCCATATCTCGTGTCTAGTAAGCTCTCGCGAGCGCTGTCCATGCCTTGAATGCACTTGTCGTGACGACGACGTGCATCAGCTGGGAATCGTTCAGGTTCAGTACGATGGCCGCATGCGCCTTCTGTTCTATCGAAGCTGCGACGGTGGATCCGCCACCATCCACAGCCTCCCATAACCCGTTTGACGTGAGGTACATCTTCATCCTGAACGCCCATAACGTAAAGTTCGTTCCATCGAACTTGGGCGCGAAGTCGTTGCTTGGGCTCATAACCTATTAATATTTTGAGCGTCAAAGCGAAGATGCCACTGATGGCCGAAGCAGAAAAACCAAAAGTGAATTGCATGATGTGTGTTTTTTATCTGTTCCTACCGTTGCTACCGTTGTAGCTGAATATTCCTAGAACCACTCGATGTCTCTCACTGTTTATCTGTTCCTACCGTTGCTACTGTTGTAGCTGAACATTCCTAGAATCACTCGATGTCGCTCACTGTCAATGCAGTTGTCGCACCCCCTTTCATCCCTTTTCCAGGAAACCCTTTTCATGTCGATGTGGGTGATAGTCACAAAAACGGGGGACGTCACTGCCTGGCAGGTCACTGCTGGTGAACCCCAAACACCAAGACCCGAAAGTTTAACTTACGACAACGGGTATCGGGCCGATGACCTATGGGTTCGCACAGCCATACCATACGACTCGAGCTATCGAATAATACGACAGTAGCTAAGCCTTTCGAACCGATCAATTATGTCTACATTGCACACATACATGAACTTACAAGAAGGCATACGCATCATCTTCAATCAACAAAAGGGATATTAGAGAACACGGGCAATGCATGCCATTGTACGTGGGGTGGCCATGTGTAAGAGCACTGATCCGGGCGGCTGACACGTTCAATACGATGATCTTTTTTCTTGTCAGTGTGTGCTGAATTTGTGTGTCAGCAAATGTTTCCGACGGCAATCGGTCGTGTTAGCATATGCTGGATCATTTTTACGCTGGATTAACGTTTGATTGGAACCTATCCTGGTCGAATCACACGGACTCGGTATTCCAGCCGGACAATCTTGCCTAATCTGCTTTATCAAAGCTATCTTGTTAATTGGTAAATACATAATTTCCTTTCTCGATACGACCAGTTCGATGGAGGATCGTCGGCACTCGGACCCTGCGTCACTTGTACATCCTTGTGTCATAGGTCTACAGCGGATGTTCTTCATGCGACCTGCGGATATATCACTTTGAGTCGTCCGCTTGCAACGAGAGTGTTAAAGAGTGATGTTGCGGCTATATGTGTAGGATGTATATTTTACATGTTGTAGGGTTGTATTGCAGTCATATAAGGTTAGCATTGCACGACGGAACCAAGGAACAGATTGGCTCAGTCGTTTGGGTAGGAGGGTCGCTAATGAATGCGGGTCCGAACCCCGCTGTGGTCAAGTATTGTGGCTGACTACCGCTACCTGGTGTTCGGGGTCCACCTGAGCCTTGGCCCCCCCGAGGCTACGTCTCATACCATGCAATCAACTTCGTCTGCGTAGGCTATAGTAGAGTTTTACTGCAGGTATATTACAAGAAGTAATTACCCGTGGTGGACACAGGGAACGAAATCGGTGGCTGAGAGTCACCGGCTTCTAATGGCCATTCGTTTCGAGATAAAGAACTATTTGAATACAACTCACTTTTCGGTTTTCATCTAAGGCCGTAAGCCGTCTTCATCATTAAAACAGCTCTATAACCTAGGTATAATTAACGGGTTATGAGCTCAAGCAACGACTCCGGTTTCAAGGTCGAGCCTTTCGATGGCTCCAACTATGGGTTGTGGAGCTACAAGATGAAGATGTACCTGATGTCCAAGGGTTTGTGGGGCGTGATGGCGGGCGACGAAACAACAAGTGTGGCCAAGGAGCAGCAAGCCCACGCCGCGATTGTGCTTAACTTCAGCGACTCGCAGTTGATGCACTTCATTGACTCGGCTACTGCGAGAGAGGCGTGGGGAAGGTTGGCGCAATTTTATCACTCTCAAGACATGGCGAACCGGCTTTGGCTCAAGGATAAGTTTGCCTCTTTTTCGTACACGGCATCAAGTATGAGCAGCCACGTCATGGAGATGGAAGACCTTGTGGTGACATTAAAGCGCGCAGACTGCGGTCCAAGGGAAGAGGATGTATGCGCGGTGATGCTGCGGAGTTTGCCCCTATGCTACGAGAGCTTGGTGCAGGTATTCCGCATGTCAGTGACCACCTTCAGCTTCAGCGATCTCGTAAGCAAGCTAATTTCTGAAGAAGTGTGCCAGAAGGAGGCAGCACGCATAGAAGAAGCAACGGCCCTCTACACAGGCAAGAAGAAGGTCAAGCAGCATTCGAAGAAGCAGCAAGGACGGCGCGCTAAAGTACCATCGGGAACCTGCTATAACTGTGGCAAGGTCGGACACTACGCAAGAGATTGTCGCTCAAGTCGAGGTCCAAGGGAGCAAGTGCATGATCAGTCAAACGTCGCGTTTAACGCCTGCGAAGGGTTCGAAAGCGATTGCTGGGTCATGGACAGCGGAGCATCGGCACATATGTGCAAGGATCGTGATGCGTTTGAAGAGCACAAGGAAGTACAGCATGCGCGCGCTGTATCAAGAGCGAAAAGCGATGTGAAGCTTAAAGTCATCGGTCACGGGACGGTGAAGCTGCGCGTTTGAACAGGGCATGCGTGCATAGATGCTCGACTCGAGAACACGCTTCACGTTCAAGATTTGTCGAAGAATCTGTTTTCGCTCACGGCTGCAGCAGCTCATGGCATGACAGTTGAGATCACGCGCAACGAGTGCGTGGTGAAGCGTGGTGAGACACCAATCGCCACCGGAAGGAAGCAGGGCTTCCTCATGTACCTCAATGTTGGTGCCGATGCGGAGTGCCACGTAGTCGAAGACACGACCGAGCTATGGCACCGCAGACTGGGTCACGCGTCGTATGACACATTGAACGATATGGTCAAGGACGGAAGAATCAAGGACACGAAGATAAAGTCGAACCGTGTGTGGGACGTATGCGCAACGTCAAAGCAAGTGCGCAAGTCATTCAAGACAAGCGAGAAAAATGCTGAAACCAGGGAGAGTTCGCGTTCGGACGTGGTGGTGTGCTCTGACGTACTCGGACCGATCACGCCGTCGTCTAAGTCCGACTTTAAGTATATCGTGAGTTTCATCATGATGGAGAGCCCATTTGTAACGGTCTATCCGTTGTGAAAGAAGAGCGAAGTTGCGAGTGCCTTCAAGCGGTTCTACCAAGAGATCGAGACTGCGTCCGGAACAACGGTCAAGATGCTGCGGAGCAACAACGGCGGCGAGTACCGGAACTCGGAAATGCAAAACTTTTGCAAGGCAAAGTTCATCAAGCAAGAGTTCACGGTTCCATACAACCCTGAGCACAACGGAATGCCGGAGCGTATGAATCGCACGCTGGTGGAAATGACACGCTGCATGCTCAAGGACTGTGGTCTCGACAAGTCGTACTGGTGCGAGGCACTAATGACAGCAGCATACATTCGGAATGTTTTGCCAAATGCGTCGTCCAAGAACTCGAGCCCGTTCGAGATAGTGTTCAAGAAGGTTCCGCGCATCGAGCACATGCGCGTGTTTGGTGCGCAATGCTATGCGGATGTGGCAAAGGAGAAGAGACAGAAGCTGGACTACTCGGGCGTGATATGTTTCTTTCTTGGCTACGCCAACGACCAAAAGGCGTATCGGCTTCTTAGCGCTGACGACGGCTCGATAGTGATTTCAAGAAGCGTGACGTTCGTTGAGCATCCCGTCTCGAAAGTATCGAAGAACAAAGACACGTGAGTCTTCGATATCATCGAAGATAAGGAAAGTGTGGAGGTGCCGACACAAGATAATGAAGACATGGAAACGCCGATGACCGAAGACGTGCTACGTACTCCACCATCAAGGACACAGAACGCACAGGTTGATAACCTGGAAGGTCGACCAATCGATTTTTTTCCGACGCGCGCATCCAGCACGCCCGGACGGGACGGAGAAGAAGAGTGGATGATGCGACCGATTCGGAAGAAGCGCGGCGTGGTTCGTTACGAACAAGAGTTTCCAAACCTTCGTCGCGGTCAATTCAATCTGGACGACTATGAAGGTAATTACGACTCTTTCTACTGTTTTTCGGCTGAAGAAGATGGAGAACAAGCGTCTAGTTATGAAGAAGTTCTGAAGAGCAACTACAAGAACCAATGGCTGGAGGCAATGAAGAGCGAGATGAAGTCGCTTGAAGAACATAGCACATGGAAGCTAGTGAACATGCCACCAGGCAAGAAGGCTGTCGGATGCAAGTGGGTCTTCAGGATCAAGCGCAATCCAAGTGGAGAGGTTATCAAGTTCAAGGCACGTCTGGTTGCCAAGGGGTTTACGCAGCGGCCTGGAATTGACTACAATGAGACCTTTGCACCAGTGGCGCGCAAGGAATCCAATAACACAGTATTGGCGATCGCTGCAGCTGAAGACCTTGAGGCAGAGAATGTCGGTGTTGACACAGCGTTTCTCTAAGGTGATGTGGGCGAGGTGATCTACATGGACCAACGTGACGGCTTTGAAGACGAAAGAAGTCTGACAAAGAAGTGCTTGCTGCAGAAGGCACTCTATGGGACAAAGCAAGCGGTGAGGCAGTGGAACAACAAGTTGAACTGCCACTTAGAAGATCAAAGATTCAAGAGCAGTACAGCTGACCCGTGTGTGTTCGTTCGAGTGGCTGGAGAGGAGTACAGCGTCATCGTGATCTACGTGGACGACTTGATGCTGTTCTGCAAGACGAAGGAACACATCGAGGGTATCAAGAATGCACTGAAAGAAGAATTCAGCATTAAAGATCTTAGAGATCTCAAGTACTGCCTCGGGATCGAGATTCATCGCAAGCGTGAAGATCCCGTTATCAAGATGAATCAGAAGGCGTACATCAGCGACATTCGGAGAGGTTCGGCGTTGAGAACTGCAAGGACATGCACACGCCGGCGGACAGCAACTCTAAGCTGATGAAGATGCGTCAAGAAGAAGCGTTTGCACCCAAGTACCCGTACCGTGAGCTAGTGGGCGCTTTGATGTACATCGCAACATGTACGCGACCGGACATCGCGCATGCGGTTGGTGAAGATGCGAAATTTTGCGAGCGCTACAACAAGTCTCACTGGACAGTGGCAAAGAGAATTCTCAAGTATTTGAAGACGACCCAAGACATGAGCATCGTGTTTAGCGGCTTCAACAAGGGAGAGCTTATTGGATTTGCGGATGCTAACTGGGCCGGTGACCTCGATACGCGGCGATCGACAACAGGATACGTTTTCTTCCTGAACGGGAGCGCGATATCGTGGAACTCTAAGCTCCAGCCAACGATCGCGACCTCAAGCACTGAGGCAGAGTACATGGGTCTGTACAGCACGACGCAGGAAACGATTTGGCGTTGATGTCTGCCCAAAGACCTGAAGTATTGCGCCGAGATAACGACGACGACTTTTCAAGACAGTCAAGGGTGCATCGCGCTGGCCAAGAACCCTGTTTATCATTCGCACACGAAGCACATCGACATTAAGTGTCACTTTCTGTGTGAAAAGGTCGCAAGGGCAGTGATCGCGCTCGAGATCAAGCCAGCAGAAGAAATGGTCCCGGACGGATTTACCAAGGCACTTCCAAGAGACAAGCACATCAAGTTCATTAAGGATCTGGGCATGGCGGTGTAGGATGCACACTTTGCACGCACATCAAGGGAGAGTGTTGAAGAGTGATGTTGCGGCTATATGTGTAGGATGTATATTTTACATGTTGTAGGGTTGTATTGCAGTCATATAAGGTTAGCATTGCACGACGGAACCAAGGAACAGATTGGCTCAGTCGTTTGGGTAGGAGGGTCGCTAATGAATGCGGGTCCGAACCCCGCTGTGGTCAAGTATTGTGGCTGACTACCGCTACCTGGTGTTCGGGGTCCACCTGAGCCTTGGCCCCCCCCCGAGGCTACGTCTCATACCATGCAATCAACTTCGTCTGCGTAGGCTATAGTAGAGTTTTACTGCAGGTATATTACAAGAAGTAATTGTTGATTGAAGATGATGCGTATGCCTTCTTGTAAGTTCATGTATGTGTGCAATGTAGACACAATTGATCGGTTCGAAAGGCTCAGCTACTGTCGTATTATTCGATAGCTCGAGTCGTATGGTATGGCTGTGCGAACCCATAGGTCATCGGCCCGATACCCGTTGTCGTAAGTTAAACTTTCGGGTCTTGGTGTTTGGGGTTCACCAGCAGTGACCTGCCAGGCAGTGACGTCCCCCGTTTTTGTGACCATCACCCACATCGACATGAAAAGGGTTTCCTGGAAAAGGGATGAAAGGGGGTGCGACAACTGCATTGACAGTGAGCGACATCGAGTGATTCTAGGAATGTTCAGCTACAACAGTAGCAACGGTAGGAACAGATAAACAGTGAGAGACATCGAGTGATTCTAGGAATATTCAGCTACAACGGTAGCAACGGTAGGAACAGATAAAAAACACACATCATGCAATTCACTTTTGGTTTTTCTGCTTCGGCCATCAGTAACGTCTTCGCTTCAACGCTCAAAATATTAACAGTAATTACCCGTGGTGGAGACAGGGCACGAAATCGGTGGCTGATAGTCACCAGCTTCTAATAGCCATTTGTTTCGAAAAAAAGAACTATTTGAATACAACTCACTTTTCGGTTTTCATCTAAGACCGTAAGCCCTCTTCATCATTAAAACAGCTCTATAACCTAGGTATAATTAACAGGGAGAAATTCGGGTTGGATGCGAACCGCATTTCACACTCTTTGACTTTTCTCTCTGATGATACCGCTTGAATTACTGCGCAAAAAAGATGACCCTTGCATGTGTGCGCACGTACCTACGTATTCTAGTGCTTCTCAATGCAATCCTCTTTCAATTTGTAAAATTGTGTGTCTTTCCGAAAGAAAGGCGCTCGTGTTGGTATGTGAATCCAGCACGGGTTCATCGGCACAAGGCGAAAGTGGTCCCATAAGTAAAGAAAAGTGTTAATGCTTTGCAAAGGCAGCCAGCTGTTGGACGCTAGAGGGGTGGAGAGCTGTAACAGTTTTTTGTGTGCAGAGGTATATTAATTGTAGCCCCACCACCAACTTCTGTTTAAATTGGTGGTCGAGTTGGCAGATTAATTCTAATATTGAAAAGAATGGTTGGGGAAGCTCTGTTGATTCGTTAGTGGTATTAATTAATTGTTTAGATTGGTAATGAAATCTGGCATCATCGCGCGGCTGGCGCAATGGATAGCGTATCAGACTTCGAATCTGGGGGTTGCGGGTTCGAGTCCCGCGTCGCGTATTGCTTTGACGACAAACACACTCTTGACCAAATACCGACCTGACACACCGTGATCAGA